>CM071607.1:9826104-10318604 GCA_036365135.1 Miichthys miiuy | reverse complement strand
AAACAGAACCTGAGCAGGACTTTGATGCCAATAATGCTCACCGCCGCCATTTCAGTCAGTGCTCAAAATGTAGTGAAGTTTGATAATCAGCCGTAGAATGATTAACTACTCACATAAGTAATTAAGAGTTATAAACAAAAGCTACAGGGTGTCTCGATGGGTGGTAAGAAATATGTAACTATGTGACTCAAACATGAAGGCTGCAATTTACGATACACACATGCAGATCAGACCGCGCGAGGCCGTCTAGAACAGCATGCACCATGCTGAGAGTCTGACAGATAATAAGGCAGAGATAACTACAACGCTAACAAGAAAACTCTAAACTTCAGAAATCTGAGTAAAATCTAGCTTTCATGTTATCATGAATGGGGACAGGTTTATGGAAAATGTTATTTTACCACATCAAAGGCCTATTTTAAAACAAAAAAATATATTCTCAGGGTAAGCTGCTATAAAATAACCCACTATGGAAAAAAAGGACTCTAGCTATTTATTTCCTGAGAGGGTAGAAGGATGAAGAAAAGACATAAAACGTAGCTCCTAGGCTCGCAGCACCCCTGCCTTTTAATTAAAACTAATTATTATTACCAGAGCTCAACCACTGGCACCCACATGGGACTGTATGTGTGTGTTATGTATGTGTGTGTGAAAGAGACAAGAGGAGGACAGATGCAGGCATTGTGCCTAGTTACAACCTGACAGAAACACATGTTCACACGCATGCATACAGAAAGAGACTCTGATTAATTCCATCTGAAAATCAAGTAACAGTACAGTAAGCTCTGTAGTGTTGGCCTACTATTTAGCACGCACACACATCAAACCACCCACATACACACACATAGTTACACCCAGCAGGCGTTCATTAATGCCTGCATGTCAACCCCCCAGGTGTCTAATCACAGACCCCTGCGACATAATTAACCAATCATCACAGTCGAAAGCCTGGCGTCAGTTCAGAATGCCGTCATGGGGAATCAGCCGGTCGCTGGTCGACTGGCTGAGGGTGGCATGACTGATAGAGACACGGCTTCATAGGGGAAGGGATAATTATTCTGTCTATCTGCGTTAGTCACTCCTCATTCTGGGCCTGTCTCTTTCTTCTTCTCTTCTCTTCTCTTCTCTTCTCTTCTCTTCTCTTCTCTTCTCTTCTCTTCTCTTCTCTTCTCTTCTCTTCTCTCGTGCACGTTTTTCACAAACAAAACCACAAACTAACGGATATGTTAAACTAGTTCAAGTTCACTCGGAAAAATGAAAGAAGAGAGAGAGCAAAGTGTGTTGGCCCAAGTTGTCCTCAATAGGCTATACAGAATGATATTGATTGTGATACTCTAGTCCATTGTGCAACTCAGTTTCACACATGTTGGCATCTGCCTACGTGACTCTTTGACTAGAAACAAACAAAGTTACTGAAATAGTGACCATGTTTCAAAATGTTTGCTCTCATCGCTATCATTCCGCCTGCACTAAGAACCCCTGATATGGGTAAAGTTAGGCTGTGGGTTACTGGATCTACTGAAAAAGTAAAACATTCACAAGTTTGATCTCACATTACGCTTCAAGTCTAAAATGAGAACTGTAATGACGCTGATGTAAAAAAACGAGGAAATGTAACTGGAATCAGAAAAAGGGGAATAGATGTGCGTTGGGAGAGCATCTGTTTGATCACTCATTAGCACAGATCTGCTGCCAGGATCCGTGTTATTTCCTCTGATCTAATGTCACTGCGTGTTTGGAAGCTAGCCGTCCTGTTCCTTCCATCTGCTCTACCTAAGAATATACTGTACTTCTCCCCTTTTGTCAGTCTCCACGCCTGTGTCAACTATACATTTATTATCAATCTAAGACAATCTTCCACACGGACTACTGCTCCGTCTGCCGGTCTATGATCAAAATGTTCAGAAATTTTCAAGTCCAGGAACACAGTCTTACAATATACAATAAAATTTCACTGACTCTGCTCAGACCCATAGAACAGGTGTCCTGGGATCCCATTTTCATCTCTGAGTATTAAAAATGAAATTCAAGACAGAATTTTGCCACTTCCACACACAAAACGAAACTCACCTCTTCACTGAGTACAATATGGCGAATCAGTGCCAGGATCAGCTCCAGGTCAATCTTATCATCGTTGTCCAACATCTCCAGCGTTTGAATGGTGTTGTCAGAGTATCTGTAAAACATGCCACACAGATATGAATAAATTAATAATCCACCATCTTCCATGCTTTAACATGGCAACAGAACTGTTTCCATTTGTTTCATCAGTTGTTGCTTTGGTTGTCAGCCCTGAATTATGACTGCAATGACTGAGATTTGTGTATTTGATGAGTTTCTTCAGATGTGATTCTGTATGATGCTAAATATGTTTTTGAACAAATCGATCAACAGTTTTAAAACAGTACCACTACAATTTTTCTATATCATTATATCATCTCTATTTCCTGGCTTTAATTGTAGGTTATGAGTGGTTGTAAATTAATCAAACTCCAAATAAAAAAATGATCACAAGAATAAAAATCTGTTTTATGGGCTCCTGACTAATGTTTTAAAAGGTGAGGTCCATTCTGGAGAAAGCTAGTTGGCTATGAGTCTCAACAATACTCAACAATCAACTATCTTTCTCTAAGAACTACTTGAAAAAGTATGAACCTATCCTTATATATGGGCACAGTATATGTGCCACTTAAGACTGAATGCACTCGGGCTTACTGTCCTTGGATACAATGTAGGAAGACAGCATAGGAAGTGATCTATAGGTCTGCCTGCATATCGACTATTGTAGCACTGTCGAGATGATGGTGGTGCTGTGCGATCAGGATTGAATACACTCTCTACAGGTACAGTACACCAGATGTAATTGTGTTTTCATTCTCCCACATTCACTTTGTGACACAGAGCAGTAATAATGGTGGCAAAGACAAGGGATTTCAGTGCAAATAGCTGTACTAAAGAATGTTTGCTGAGTGTTATTGAGAGGAGAATGACATCTTAAGTGGAGCTGGTTCGCTCAAAAATGTTGAGGCTGTAGCAGGAGGGAAAACTGCACTCAGTGAGTGCAAAGTGGCAGATATATTTTTTTAAGAGGAGCAAATTAAGTCTTTCTTATACTTGAGGAGGCACTGCAGTCACCTTTGGCATAGGTACAATACGACACTTCAATGCAGATGTATAAATCAGCATTTACTTCACAAATTTATCAAATGGTCAAGTGTTCCAAAGCAGCTCTGTGGTGTCAACCTGAAGTTCAAATTCACAAAGAAAGGGGAGTTATGTCACAAAGCCAAATACTCCAATTTCCCCCCAAAACAACACATTTATCAACCTGGCAGCTACTCTGCCAATTTATGTACCCGGTTCTTCTCACCAACTCACCTGCCCTGTAGTGTGCGTGCGTAACAAGGCCAGCTCTCCTTGTATTCAGCCTCTTTCTCCTCCTTCTCAGGTCTGGAGTTGCGCCCCTGCCAAAAGCCTCTCTTCCATGTGGGGCGACGGTCCTGATTCTGAGGACGATACCTGGTAGACACACATAGCACAGTTTATACAGTATAAGACATTAAAACAAAAGAGATGTAGTTGTTTCCTTTTATTTTTTTCGTATTTGTGGCTATGCATGTTTAGATGTCACCGTCTTTGTGTGTGTGTGTTAGAGCAGTGTCATACTACCTGGTCATCTCCACTATGTCCTCAAGTAGGAATTCTTCCACCGGGAACGTCAAACCAGGGATGTTGATCACTGGACAGTTGTCTAAACAG
The DNA here is from genome assembly GCA_036365135.1 of Miichthys miiuy. Lineage (NCBI taxonomy): Eukaryota > Metazoa > Chordata > Actinopteri > Sciaenidae > Miichthys > Miichthys miiuy. The sequence continues at coordinate 10,314,845 of CM071607.1, read as the reverse complement.
AGACAAAGGGGGTAGATGAGAAGGAAGAACCAATTCAAATGCAGGACTTATGTTTGTCGTGTGGCGGCCGCATACCAAAATATCTAGAGAATTTCTCTGCGTTGAGTGTGGCACTCATGAGGATGACACTGAGGTCGTCTCGGAGGTTGAGTAGCTCCTTCACAATGATGAGCAAAACATCAGATTGCAGGTTTCTCTCGTGGATCTCGTCCAACACCAGGTGGCTGATACTGGACAACAATCTGACACAAAAAAAACAAGGACATTTTACTACACAATTGTTGAACTATGATGTGTAGATACAATTTATTTTATTTTTGCATTCTTAGCTAAAATTAGAGTCTGTCTAGAAATTTGCCGTTATTCCATTTTCCATAAGCTGTCATCCTATCTTTACTGTCTAAAGTAAAATGTCACTTTGCTTTCATATAATTCATTTTATATGCACAGATTTCCTTGTAATTAGGTCTAACATATTTGATATCTTTAGGTTATAAAAAGGTCCCGTATTTCACACTTTTCCGTTGTTTTATTTGAAGTTTTGATATCCACGCAAAGATATATGTGCGGCTTTAATTAACCAAAAACAGCTCATTATAGTTTTACATCTCCACTCTCACTCTTCTCCCAGGAGCTCAAACAAGAACACAGTGTTCTCTGTTGCATTTTGACTCTTAAACATTAATGAGCCTCTCTTCTGATGGGCTGACTTTTTTTCTGAGTGAAGCACAATCAGGCCAACGATAGGTAATGGATTGTAACAGCCTGCCATGCTGTGCTGGGGGGCGTGGCTGAGGGCGGTATCTGTATAGTTATGACATCACAATGTCAGCTTATTTAAATCCTAGACCTGCTTTATAATAAAAAAAATGGAAATCTCACTTTCTACAATATGGGACCTAAGACTTAAACTAGAACTTAGCGAAATACGATGAGTTAAAAGAGTCTGTGGGACTGCAAAGGTTTAATGCATCACCAATGTGGTGGCTCACACTGGAAACAAAAAGAAAAACTGAAACACAAGCTGAGGTCTATACAGACTGTCAGCTTGTGAGCCACCGGTTGTGTAAACAACAAAAGTTGCAGCATTTTGTCAAGACAACTGTAGTCCTAAAATGACTCCAACGGAGTCGTGCCAATTCTGAAAGAGCATGAAGGAAGACAAGAAGAAAAGCTGGCACACTCACTTAGTCTCTGTGTTTTTTTTCTGAGAACACTCAGAATGCAAGGATGAGCATACAAGGATGAGTCAACAAAACTGTGCGTCTGTGCGTGTGTGTGTGTGTGTGTGTGTGTGCCTTCATTTCTCTCTCTATGAGAATGGGGACCCATACTAATGCTTCTTCCACAGACAGTAGAATCAACCACAAATCGATGGGGATAAAACTGAGTGACACGGAGGGAATAAGAGAGTGGAAGAAGGACAGCTGGAGCGGAGACGTAGGAATGAAAAGCAGAGAAGAAGAAATGCTGGAAGAAGATGTGATGTGAATGAGGAAGCAGGTACGGCAGGGGCGGGTGGGGACTCACGGGTCTGAGCGAAGCCACTGAAGAATAATGCCTGTTGTACAGTACAGGACCGAACCTTGTCTCCGTGGTAACCGGCTGAGGAAATGGGAGGAGAAAAGATGAAAAATGACTTTACATTTCCCAAATGACACAAATTAAGACCGGTACATAATAAAGTGAAGAAAAAGGTCACCAGAATCTCACCTTCTTCTGTTAATTTTCCTACATTCCTTCCATTTTAGTATTCCACACACACACACACACATCTTATTTTTCTATTTTTTTTAAGTTGGTTGTTCAAAGATTATTTCAAAGAATAAATAAATAAATCTGAGATTTATTTAACTGGTTGTAATAGCCACTTGTATTGATTATCTTTATATCATACTTTGCATAAGTATTCGTCAGTGATGAACGGTTTCTCCAGTTAATAACAACCATGAAATGACTTCTCATTTATTTTAATCCCAAACAAATCAGATGCTGCCTCTCTTAAGACACATCGCCGACAACTGAACCACAGCAATCGCGAGCGTGATATTTAATAAATGTGACATTCAGGAGAAATAACACAAACAACAATGCAAATAAAACTTTTGAAACGGGGTTATGAAATATTTAACAACATCAACAACACACCATGTGGAAAAATGAAACAACCAAAGCAGTGATTGAACAAACAGTGGGCCTAATTAAACATCACTGATAAAATGATTATAGATGAGCAATAATAACAGCTTATAGATAATAAATAATAGTAAAATAAGGTGATAACAGCGACAGCACTTTAACACATAAACTTAATATCAAGCTTGTTTATTATAAAATGGAAACAAACTACTGAAGGTGAAGCTTGTTTGGGGCCTGGCACTGCTGCTGGATTAACCTGCTGAGGAGCCTCAGGGCAAATACGAGCTGCTGGGCGTCTATAAATCCCCATTCCTCACACCCTCTGTGTACTATGTACAGGGAACAAAGAAGCACCAACCTTAAGCCTCTCGGGAGGTCAGCTGCTTTTGTACTTTAATGATGCATATCTCCGAGATTTCAATGAACAAGCCTTGCAGTTTGCAAATAAAAAAAAAAGAACCGTTGAAACTGAGTAAGCATTGAGCTTTCAGGGCCCTGTTTGCTTTGCCTGGTTGGTAAATCAACCATACACCTATGGAGAGTCCAGTCACATTTTATTTTAAGTGAATAGTGGAATAAGTGACTGCATTGCAGCTGAGACTCTCTTGTACAGATTCTTAAGAGATTAAAAAGGTGCAGGTAGGCGTTGATTCAGTACTTATCAGTTATAAGTAAAACTATAGAAATTCTGAAATTCAACCAGAGCAGATAAGCTAAAAAGTGATTACTGTCATCGATAGGTGTGTTCTCCAAACATAGGTTCTCCACCGTCTCCTGCTGTTTGTGACATTTTGGAAATCTCGCAGCGGAAAGATGATCAGCTTTTGTCATCAGAGAGAAGATTTACAATCCCACAGGCTCCACTGAGCTCGGGGAACTCCTTTGTTTCTCAGCCTGTCAGACTGTTAAATAAATAGAGTTTGGGTTCTAAGGCCTCAGTGCTCCTGTGAGGACTAAACTCTGAATGTTAAATGGAGTGATTAACTCGATGCACTGCAGCCACTTATTCATGAGGTCCGATGTGTTGGTTTTGTCGTTCGGTTAAATGTTGTGCTTTGTTATTTATGTGAAACAGCGCCTGCCTTAGAATCAAATCCGCTCAATTATGAGTCAGATAAACTTTATTTATTCTAAACAGTTTCTCATCTGATGTCTATTATAACCACCCATCATTTGCTGCAGCAGGAACACTTTTTTTTTTTTTTTAGTGACTGTCCTCAGAGACAGGGTTGTGTAGCTGAATACACTGCTTCTCTGCAAAAGTAACTGAAGTTGCCAAAGACAAAGATTTCTGGCCAATTTGTGTTCAGTTTTTCAAAGAAGTTGACAACCCACTGAGAGACCAACACAAGAAAAGAAGCAGGAGTGTGTTTTTTTTTTTTTTTTTTTTTTATTCGATGCTATGTGGGGGAGCTGGTGCGTCAATAGAAGTTAGACAAAGCTTGTGGAACAAATTGCCAGCTTTTGCATATACCCACTGAGAGACACCCATGGTCTCCATCAAGGACAGTAGGCAGTGACAGCAAGCTTAAAAAGATGCCCCTCTCTAAATTGTTAATAGTTCTTTGTTTCAAAACATTGCTTTGCTTTTTGTTTGTGCTATGAATCACAACTGCAGCAACTTGGTGATACTAAGGGGGGGGGGCACCACGTTAAAAGATTCAGAAATGGTCTTAAATTCAGTCGAGCACCTTGTTATTTGTCCCATTCCGTTGACAGTCAGATACCATTTTTCTGTCCGTCTTTTTACTTCTCCTCCCCTGTATCAGACCCCCTTACTATCACACCTGAGTCCTCCCCTTTACTGCATCCATCTCATCCCCTCGTACTCTATTGTACATAATTCATTATAGATTGCAGCACCCTCTCGTCTCACGTAGCTCTCCGCTCAAGTGCTTTTCTCCCCAGCTTTGTTCATTTTTCTTTCCATGTGCATGGTCTCAGATGATCATTCCTTATATCTTCTGTCCTTCAAAAAACTAATTTCCTGTGGTATTCATTCATCCCATATATTTCCCTTCTCCATCTTAACTCAGCTCAAAGAACACAGTCTTGATACGTGGAACAGGAAATGCAGTTTATGTCAAATGTGACCTTGTGTATGAATACAAAATGAAACCGGAACAAAACAGATGATTCATGCCTTTTAAATGAAAATTATAGCTCCTATGGAATATCAGGTACTTTAAAACATCACTAACTTTAGTCTAACCACAAAGCCAGCAACCACAATCTCAGTTTTCTTCAACCTTGGAAACAGCCATGCATGAAAACAAAACACCAGACCTTTCACAATAACTAGTAAATATGCGAGAAGATGACAGAAACACAGAAGACTGCCTTCAGTCTAAGAAAGACTCAGATTCATGGTTTATTTGTGTAACACCTTTCAACACTGAGACAATTCATTTTTAGAAAAAATAAATGTTTTAAGTGAGTGAAAGTTGGAGCAGACCTCGAGTTTTCTGAGTTTGTTTCCAGAGATATCGTGCTTAAAAACTGAATGCTATTTCTCTGTGTTTAGTTTTGACTCTGGGGACAGTAAGCATCTGAGAGGTCTAGACTGTTCATAACCCAGCAGCAGAACAGAAATATATTTTGGCCCAAAACCATGCTTGATAAATCAATAGTGGAATTTCAAAATCCATTTTTCTGATTCTCTCGCTCAGGACTCCAGCAGCATTCTGAATGACCTGTAGCCGTCTTATCGACTTTTTGGAGACAGCTACACAAAGTTATGGCATGGCCAATCACAGTGCCATCTTTGCATTGGCTGCAAGCACCAATAGAGCATTTATTCCTTAACTGCTATCAACATGTTTAGATTTCATGCAATATATGTCTTAAAAAGACTCTCTTACCTCTGCAGGCGGATTTGGTAACCACAGGAATTTCCATTTCCTACACTTTCTGCCCTCTCTGCTGATACACGCTCTGCTACCTGAGAGGAAGAACACATACAGAAACATTTAAGAAGACACCGCCATCAAATGTACATGACCTATGCAGGAAAAGATATATGCAATGTCTAAATTAGGAAGCACATCCTCAGTATATACAAACATACAATCCAACACAGTCAGACCTGAAAAATCTAAAGCGTACATACCGAGATGGCACTGATGCGACGAGGCTGCGTGCAGACCACGCGGCACATCGAGCCCACGCCTCTATTGATATAGTCATCCAGGATGAATTGGGTGACTTGAGTGGTCTTTCCACACCCTGTTTCCCCACTCACCACCAGGACACGGTTCGAGTTGATCAGCTTGACCAGCTCCTGAGGATGAAAAGTTGGAAGCAGCAGAGGTGAGAGTAAGTGGATTATTAGATGAGGAGAAGGGAAAGGGCGATGACAGAGGATAATAATATTTCTAATTTGCAAAGAATGAGAAATTCAGTTTTACCAGAAATACTGTGATTCAAGAGGAGGAGAGTATTTGCTTTAAGAGTGTATGAAATCAAAAACGTACCTCTTTTTTCCCATATGACGGGAGTTTTTCCCTGAATTTCTGAAAACAAAAAATGAAGAAACATTTGTAAACATGAATAAAATGAAGAGCAGGTTTATAACTTTTTACATATTGAAGCATCTCTTATTTAACGCCTACAATCACAGATTCGGTGTAGTGATTTGGAAATAGTTCAGTAGCCTTATTTTGTATTAGGGTAGAGCTGTAAACATAAACATCTGTCGACCTGTAGATCTCAGAGTAGCAAACATAGCAACAAATTCTCGCAAACCAACTGGCGCTGTTAATTATCGAGCCACAGATGCTCTGCCCTTCATCATCCCCAATTATTCTTTTGTTGTACTGTTATTTATACTCCACTCTTGCAGGGCTCCGCGGTAACTGTTGCCATTGGCAACCATTTTGAGAAATTAACAACCAAATTTTTGGTTGCCATTGGTGACCAGCACTTTATAACATACTGTATAGAAAATAATGTCTAAATATTGTATCGTATCGGGGGCACACAGCAAACAGAAAAATGTGCATGTTAAAGGAATTCCAAAATTAAAGGAATAATAAACTCAATTTTTAATAAAGTTGCATCACTGATATTTAAATATTGCTTTACAGTGGGAATCATAACCAGTCAATGCTGCACATGCATTGGTGCATTCCTGGTGTGCATACCTTCATGTCATATTTTCATTACTAAGCTGACATATAAATGCATAGTACCTTAACTGCTCTAAATATAAGGTGACTAAAAATAGCAACCATATTTTCAGTTTCTGCAACCAAAAGCTTATGCAGAGTAGGCAGGCTGCCAAAAGTTAGTGTTGGTTTAGTAGCTTAATTTTCAGAATTATCATATAACTCTGATCATATCATCTTATTTAAAAATATATCAATTAAATTGGGAATCAAATAAATGCCTGTTGCAGTGGACATTTTGATATATTTAGGAATATGATTAAAGTATTAGTAGTAGTCAGAGAAATGCAATCAAGGCACTACCAAGACGAACCAACATCATCATTATACTCACCAGCATTTCTTTGTATTTTGGATCTGACTTCTTGCTCCCCAGCTCTCTCTTTAAGCGTTCATCCAGTGAACTGTCTCGGACTACTTCCTGAAATAAGAACTCCAGATCCTTGTCTTTCCTTCTTAGTTTCTCTTTATCCTCCTTCTCCTCCTTGTCCTCCTCCTCCTGCTGCTGCTCTTCTTCATCATCCCACGTGTCTGGAGGCTCGTCTTTGACGACTGCCGAGGAGAAGTAACTAAACAAAAACATTAAAGTTCGTAAATATCCACAATAAAATGGGTCACCAGACCATATTGGTTTGTTCACTGATTGTAGCATTTTTGGAGCAAGTTACACCTTTTTTTAGCATGCATTGTTACCGTTGTGATTTTTGAGTTGCTTTCTTTGGGCCCATTTCCTCCTCCTCTTCCTCCTCAGATCCGACCTCGACCTTCAGTTTATCGTCTTCAGGCTCATCCCCATCAAAGTAACTGCATTACAGGACAGGCACGTGTTAATGCGAGCCATGTTTGTATCTGCAGTCACAGCTGGAAAAATAACTGACCCTCCAGGCACTGTGGTCCTATCAAGCTTTCCCATTTTCTTTACTGTAAGCTAGAAATGACACCATGCAAGAAAGGCTCTGAAAGCTGCTCTTACCAATGACCACCTCTATTGGCAGCTGTTTGCCAGTTGCCAGATGTAGAGGCTTTTGCATCCCAGCTGTCTCTCTGTGGACCAGGCTGATCATTTTGGACGGAGTTCAGCAGTTTAGTAATGTGCTGCTCTCTGGCCTCATCCATTTGGACCACCGCCCGCTGCATACAGAAAGGGGAAAGTTGAAAGTTGAGCTGTAACCTCACGGTTAACCAAACCTCATGTGACATCAGGGATTGGTTTGAGCCCATGAGTCCTTGGGTTGTACCAAAATGTATTTTTTAAACTCAAACTGTGAAATCCGTGTAAACAGAGATACACATTCGCTTCTGTCATGTGAAAAACGCATAATTCCCATTCAACACACAGTAAATGAAATCAACAGATGCAGGTGTGGTGTTTTATTGTGGAGCTGGGCCACTCGGCCTGAAATAAAGACCTCAGACAACAACATAAAAATAAATATGAATCAAAAACAGTGTGTCTATTGTTTAGACCAGGTGTGTCCAAAGTGCGGCCCGGGGGCCAATCATAACACGCGGCCAGATTTCATGCGGCCCAAAGCTTCATTTTTATAATATTATTATTTATGGCCTGCTAGGATTGTCAGATACTGTATGGCTGGAAGATTTGGCTTTTTTTGGTTGACATAACGAAGCATTTGAATGCGCTAAACTCTAGGGACATAACTGCTGGAGGGTGTTATATATCTGTAGATGTGACACAGAATATTACTTTCTGAATGATCTTGTTAAAGACGGAGCTCCTGCTCTCTGTTTCTAATATACAGACAACCAAACACACAAACCATACCGATCTCCGGTCAGCCTGTTTCCTCCTCACGGCTCCGTATCTTGCATACCACAGACCAATCTCACGGCCCTTCAGGTGTGGAGGAGGACGGTCCCGTTGTCCACCACCTCCTCCTCCTCCTCCTCGGTCCTGGTCAAAGTCAGAACTGTGTCCTCTCGAACCTCCTCCACCTCCTCTGTCCCATCTCTCTCTGCTCCCATCCCTGTACCCTCCTCGACCTCCTCTTCTGCCTCTCCTTCCACCTCCACCTCCGCCGTATCCATAACTCATGCTGCCGTACCCGTTAGTGCCCGTTAAACCGGTAAATGCAATGCGGTTGTAACGTTAGCTGCTTGCTAACGCTAACGTCGCTTAACTGGCGTCGTGAGATGTTTTGAATGGATTTGTGGACCAGAGACTCAAGTTAGGTTTACAAACCATCCATAGCCTGATAGCTGCATGTATAATTTAAATGGTGTTCCAGTATTTAACTTAAAAAACAACAACAACATTCAGGTGCTGCTGTCAAAAGCGTTTTTATCCGGCATGTCGCACAGTCTCTGACGTCAGTATGTTGAGTTGCATGATATAGTCGTTGCGCTCTGTGATTGGTTGTTGCCGCTCTCCCTCCTCATACACACACACACACACACACACACACACACTTCTCAGCTTGTTTACAATACTGATGAATTCATGCTGTTTATTTAGGCCCACGTAAACTTATCAATGCCACAGCGCTAAGCATTACATATGAAGATATAAGCTAAAGAAATAATACAATATTATAACATTTTCAGGTAAAGTATATAAACATACAAAATATAAATATAAAAACGTACTAAATAGAATATAAAAATATGTGTTCTAAATAATAATAATAATAATAACAATAATAATAATAATAATAATAGTAAGTGTTCTATACATATACTCTAGTAGAATAGAAGTGTAACTGTATAAATAGATATGAACATACTAAATAAATAGGATATACTACAATATTTTAAATGGTGATATCACCATTTAACATATTGTAGTATATCCCATTTATTGTTGTTTACAACATTGTAAACAATTTATATGGAATAAAAGCACATGAAAATGAACTAAAAATTACTACATCCTAGTGAATGTAGTTAGCTAACACGGTCATGGAAACCTAATAAATATGTGTAGTCAGCTAAAATGGCTAATATTAAGGTTCTCTGATTTATTGGCTCATATGTTCTATAAATATTTTGATCAATGTCAATCAGATTATGCATTTTATTTTATGTCACAGGAAAGCTACAGACAGGTAACGAATTAAAGGAAAACCCAACATGAAATATATATATATATATATATATATATATATATATATATATATATATATATATATATATATATATATATATATATATATATATATATATATATATATATATATATATATATATATATATATATATATATATATATATATATATATATATATATATATATATATATCCAAAAGATATTCCTCTTTTGTGTGTTTGTGTTTTAATGATGCTAATGGAAAGCGCTGTCTGACAGGTCTGTCCAAAATATCCCATAGGTGTTCGGTTATGATTGAGAGCTGGTGACTGTGAAGGTCATAACATATGATGTCACATAATTTTCATACTTATCAAACCATTCCCTGACCCCTTGGCCCTATAGATTGGGGAAGACGCTGCTCCCAACAGATAAAAATGTTTCAACATAGGATAAAGGTGATCACTCAGAACAACTTTGTATTGATTTTATAGTGATTTTTCCTACTAAGAGGACAAGTGGACTCAAATCATACTAGAAAAAAGACCCCCACAGCATAACAGAGTCACTGGATAATGTCTTTATAGGGGTCAAACATTCAGGCCTTCATTCTCTTGGTATATGCCACACATGCACTTGCCCCATATCCAGAATACGGTGGATGACTCATCTGGCAAGCTCTTTTTTTCCCCCCACATCTCTGTACAACAGTGCCCATGGTTTTTGCACCACTGAACTCTCAAATGTCCATTCATATTTGTAATAAGGGGGTTTTGTGCTGTAACTATAATATGCTCTTTATGTAACTGCCTGTTCATGATGTATCTTTTTTTTTTTTTTTGGATTATATTTTTATTCTGTTCACTTAACATGGACTTTCTATCAGTCATGTTGATCTGACTTATTTTATAATGCTACTGTGCCTGTTTGATTTCTGCACATGGTTAATCAGACAAGAAGAAAAAACTAAATGTAGGGAACCTCTGGCTATTCCTTCCCCAGACTCTAACTCCTGACATTCACATTCACCCTTGGAACCTAATCTAGCTTGTACTTATAGTCAATAGTTATAAGGCGAAATCCATTTTGAGTCCTTGAAGACGCAAGGATTGGGCAAAAAAACAATGTATTTTTCAAAACAACATCCTCAAGCTCTAATATCTAATATATGCACAGACAAAGGTGTGTGCTGTCAGTGTAACTCCTGTAACATGCTCCCAGCTCAACAGAACATCAGGGAATGACCTGTTGTCTGGGCCTTAAAGGTTATAGCCAAATGAAAAAGATCTACCATGACTGCTATAGACTGTATCACCTCAAGGCTTCTGGCTCTACTGTATCATGGGCATTGCGGAGAATATCGTCTAGACATTGTCTGGGCAGATTTAAAGTGTTTACCTCACATATAAAAAGTCTGCAGCCTAATACTACTGTTACTAAAACCAAGTTTAATTAATAAATATCTCACCCTCAGACTGAAAATACACTAGATTGATGACATTAACAATTAGTACACAAGGCTGAACACAACATGGCCATGGCAATACTGAAGCCAGTGATTCTTTTCAATCAATAACTGATGTTTCTTTGTTCTTATTTCTGAATTATATGGTGGTTTCCAACTGTTTTCTCATTTCGATTCTTCACCCTTCACCGACTCTGTTTGTTTTTCTTAATGTTCGCACTTAAAGTCAATATCTAATTGGATTGTACTGAGCATTCTCTTGTTTTAAATACGATGAAATATTGAATGAGCCAAAGATGTGTTTCTCTCCTCTCCCTCTCTCTCTTTCTGCCTTTGTCTTACAAAATAAAAGCAACATCCACCCAATTAGCGCCATAAAACACATGGCAGGGACAAGAGACTAGAAGAGGGATGAAAGTTGTGAGGGAGTCATTCATAGGGTTGGCGCGTGATGCTCATGAGAGGTTGCAGAGTAGATCCCACCCTCAAGCTCCATATCGCTGTCATGAAATATCATGCATCTCCACTTTTAAATTAACTTCTCTTCGCACACTCTCCTCATCATAGCAATGATACATTTGAGGATGTGATAGGTTTCAGTTAATAAACTGTGAAATGAAAATATGTGCAGCGTGTCCACATTCACGGCGTCATCAACCATTTTGTAATTAAGGAAAGACAGCTGTGCAAAAAGACAACCACACAGCTACAACAGAAGAAGATCGTTCGTGGAGCTGCGATTAAATAAATTATTATTACTGGTTTATATGAATTTATTATTATAGGGTTTCTGTTAAGGCATTTGTTTTCATCACCTCTCTCACAATAAATCCATATCTGGCTGTTTCTTTTTAAATATTCACCTTTGACAGAAATGTATTCAGCTTCATCTTTGAGCTTAACTTGAAAAATAAAAATAAATCCGCGATCAGCTTGACTTTGTTTGTTTGAATTAAGAGTGCCCCACAGGCTTTCACCTCAGCTGCCAATACTTTTATCTGTGTCATTATTTTAGAAATATGAGCACTATCAATCATCTCAGCAGGCAGCTCTGAAGGGAACAGGTGAGGGATTGAAAATGAGCTGCAGTCAGAGTCGGAGAGTAAGCAATGCAGGGGAATAGCGATAAACAAGGGGAAGAAAGTCTAAGAAACATGCTGAGAATGAAGCAGGAGAGGGGGAAAAAAAGGCTTTTGAGCAATGGAGGACTGTGGAAACAAGTATAGGAGGGGAAAGGGGACTGTTTCGTATGCTACTAACCCCCTCCCCCTACTCCTCTCAGCACTGTTGCTCATGTACTATTCTGCACACCTTATTTTTATACCCTCAGGGCTACCTGTGATGCATACAAATGATCTCTGACCCTAATGAATCATTTAACCAGGATGAAAAACCTCAGATGAAATGAGTCATGTTTTAACATTATTGTTTTGTTTTTTTTGTCTCCTTTTCTGGCGTACGGTCTCAGAAATACCCTTATACTCATTGATGGCACATGTGTTGAACGAGAGGTCTCAAGCAGTGTCATTGATGTTACATTTCTATGTGGGCTTACCTGCACCGTATTGCTTCAGCATAATCAGAGATGAGGTGAGTAGGAGGTGAAAGTCCTTGGATCAGAGAGAAAAGATAAAATATTAGGAATAACTGCAAGGCCTTTGATAATTACAACTTTTATATTATTTTACTTTTCCTTTTTTTCTGGCGCATGCCCTTTTCTCCATTTTTCTCTGATCCTCTCTGCCTCTGCTCTACTTCCACGGAGACAACATCTAAATGTCTGCATGTACACGCATATGATGAATATGCAAAAAACATCTTGAAACACTGATAAGAACACAATAAAAATATCATAGCTGCTGTTGATTAGTCACATCTCTGTCATTCTAGGGGGTACAATAACCAATGATGGCTGCTACTCTCTAGGGCAGTCTTCTTAAGTAGTTAATTATTGCTCTTTATTTGCTTTTATTCTAATAGAGAAAACCCATTTGAGTAGTTAAGTGTGTCACAGAATCAGTCCAGATGGTTGACGTGAATGACTAAAACATGCTTGTACAGCCAATGTGCAATTATCCATTTCTCACAAACAAGGCCAAATAACAGTTTATTGATCACAATGTTTTATGAGAGTGCTTGACCAGAAGCTGAACGCTAGTCCTGTTTAAAAGTGAGAAGAAGCAGATGATCAAATCACTTCCACTCTGTTAGGCTACAGAGATGAAGCTGTGCTCAGCTGTAAACCTTTGGCACCATTAACAGCTGATATGCTTGACACTAAATACAACTTCACATTCATTATGATTCGTATGCCTGTACATTATTTTCTTTTACATTTTGCCCAGGAGCACTCGGAATAGAAATGCATTGCAATCCTGTTGGAGGCAATTTTCTGGTATGAATCTTTAATGACAACATTCTTCAGGGGGATGGAACATGTCGCAGCTGATGGAAGGGGCTTGCTAAAGGACAATTCAAAAAGCCTGCAAATGAAGTCCACAAAGTGCTAATGTATTGAAGATCAAACAACCAAACAGATAACATAGAAAAGACACCATCATAAAACAAACCTAAATAAATATAGATTCTAAAGTTACTCTGAAATACAGATTTTTTTACTATGTTACTGCCATTGTATACACACATGTACATGTAAATGTGCATATAAGGGATGGATATACTGATAAAAGCTGTGAAAGAGAATAAAGATTTATATGCTTCTGATAGATGTTCACATGTCCATGTAACCATTCAAAAACAGTACTGAAACACAATACTATATGTAAATTCTATCCCAGTCCTGAATTTATGCATGAATTCGATAGAAAGTGAGAGGCCCCGGTAGCTCACTGATTGGATGGGCAGTAAACTGAGCAGGCAGAGAGATGATTCCCCAAAGTGGCTCTGGAATGTACATTCATATGCTGCCTATACTGTAGTAAAATATGCACACTGTCACTCATTTAAATTGCACTGAATATCCACAAGGCAGAGAACTGCTCTGCATAAGTATCCCCTCGACCTCTTCTTCAAAAATCACTTGCACTCTCCCACAAATGCTCGCCTCTCTATTCCGTTTTCCCTCCACCTGTTTTAGATTTGTCAGCATGGATAGTTGCCTCTCCTCTCATTTGATAGTATAAGGTTTATTGTGTGATACATAAATGGACACTCAGTAAAACACTTTGTAACTAAAATAAATATATGCAGAAAAAACACTTTTGTATAAGGGAAACATACGGTATGAATACATTTTGGTGGCTGACGTCTCATACGTATACCCTCATCCTTATGGGCAAGGCTACTTCTCACACACAAAGATGCACAACAGCACACACGGAGATGAGTCAGACACACGGGTCAGGTGACCCCTCCCCTCACAGCTGAGTCACCGGTGACGTAGTCAACAGAAGCAGCTTCATATCAGACATGTGACCAGACTTTGGCCTCTTCCTTTTCCACGTCTAAGTGAATTTCTCTTTTGCTGTATCTATTTTATGATGACAGACAGCCATATGGTGACAGTCTCAAGGAATACTGATGCTTGAATACTGTTTCTCTTCTCTACCCACCCCTTTCCTTTGGCTCTATCTCTCTTTCTCCCAGTGTACTATCCTTCTTCCTTTACATACTAATCTATCTCTAGACTCTACAGACAGATGATGCATGTGTTCTCATAGTGCTATCTGAAGAGGAAGTACAAGAGTATTCAAACAGACTATTATAACAGTCTTAAGCTCTCTATTTGGGTCACCTGTCAGTTCTATTAGAGAGAAAAAAAGTGGAATGATTAGGAAATTTGTCTTTCAGCCTTTGCTGTCAGAGGTGCTCTTTCAACCTCCTCCTGAGAGACACCTTCTTGTTATCCTATATGTGTGTGTCACTCTTCTCTCTCCCCGGCTTGCTTTCTGTAAGCCTCATTGAGCAGCTGTATCTCCTCACGATATCCAGAGCTCTCCTGCGTCTGCCGTCGGCTGTTCAGCCGGTGAGCCTCCACAGTGTCAGGTATAGTGATATTGATGGTCTCTGCCTCTGGGTTGCCACCGCTGGGAATGAGCAGAGAGTAGGAGGCCGTCTCGCCCAGGTCGCAGGAGACAAAACGGTTCTCCCTTCGCGAGTACCGCAGCGACACGGCGAGCGGGCGGGCGTGGGTGGAGGACTGACTGATGTTGGAGATGATGGATACGCTGTCCATGGCCTCCTCGTTGTCACAGATCTCCAGAACCTCAAGGTGGATTTTGACGTTAGTGTCCCCCACACCAGCTCCTATACCCATCTCCATTCCGATCTCCATGCCCATCCCTACACTGCTGACATTCACGTCTCCAGCCTGGCCTCCTGATGCTGGGTCGTCTGCATTGGGCTCGTGGCCAACTGATTTGGAGCGATACACTTCCACCTTTAAAGCAGAGGGGGGATTTAGTTAGTTACTCATAAACAGTATGGAATATTGTGTATAAAACATGTCTTATTTTAGTTCATGTCCCAAACCAAGCTAATTCATAAAATCATTCCAACCAATTGATCTTTGCTCAGTGGGGAATTTGAATTTGAATTTGAGATCAGTTTTTCATTGTAATTGTTATAATTTCAGTTACTAAAGGATTAGTATTACAATTGAGGCTAGAGCCAGACAGAGATTAGCTTGGCTTAACATAAAAACTGGAAGCAGAGGGAAACAACTGGCCTTCCTCTGTCCACAGCTCAAAAAACCACCTACCAGCATCTCTAAAGACTAGCCTAAAGTATTTTATTAAGCCAAGCTACAGTAACAGTACAGTTTCCAGGCTCTAGCTTTATACTTAATGCACAGACATGAGACTGATCAATGTTTTCATTTAACTCTCAGCAAGAAAACTATACGTGTATTTCCCAAAATGTAAAACCAATTGCTTGAATTTAACAGGAAAGAGACTTCAGTTCAGTTTACTACCTTCTTGGCATTGTTGGGGGAGATTTTGAGTCCGTCACTGCTGACTTCATAGGTGGAAAGAGAGAGTGTCTTCCCTGTGGGTGCTTGCAGAGATACAGTGCCCTGAAAGGCGCACAGGGGATTGACAGACCACCAGATGACCGCTGCTCGGGAACACCAAAGAAAAGAGCAAAAAATATACTCAGTCAACAGCTAGCACAACATCTTTATTTATTTATTTGTATAAACGTGTCTTATCACTTGAGAATACTTTAATGCATATTACTCAATTCCATCTTGGCTGCTCATTATGTTATTGACAAGTACAAAGCTTACAAGATCCATTTGCATCTCACTCCTTTTTCTTTAAACAGATTGAGCTTAGATTGTGTCCATGATGTCAAGGGCAGGCAGATGAATGTGTTGACCAACCATTTCAGAATCAAGTTAATGAGACTTACATGTAAGAGCCCTGTCAACAGCACTCTGCTGTTAAAATGAGATGTTAGACGCTAGCAGGGACCTTTCAGCTACGCAGCAAAAAGATGGAAGCATGATCTATAAGCTGTTTAGCCGTTATCAGATTCATTTTTTTATTAAGTAATATGAATAATATAATTTCATGAAGCATCAATCAGATTTCGGTTTCATATCAGTTTGCCATCTTTTTTCAATTACTGGATCTCATTTATATCACTCAAACTTTTAATCATATCTCATGTTTTCCAATCATATTTATATATTGTTTGCTGCTGTGGTCCTGCACGACGTCCACTACATATATTACTACTGTCATTATTGCTACCATATCTCCATTACAGTTTATAGTTTGTGTATGATTTGCTGCTGCTGTGCATCTGTGTCTCTCTATCTCTATCACAGGTTCCACTGCAACTGTAATCATTTTATCATTCATTGTAATTCATTGTTATTTTATCATTCATTGTAATTGTACAATATGTTTGTGTTGATTTGTTCTGTACACGTGACATCTATTGCACGTCTGTCCGTCCTGGGAGAGGGATCCCTTCTCTGTGGCTCTTCCTGAGGTTTCTTCCACATTTTTTCCCTGTTAAAAGGGTTTTTTGTGGGCAAGTTTTTCCTCACTCGAACCGAGGGTCTAAGGACAGAGGGTGTCACTCCCTGTACAGATTGTAAAGCCCTCCGAGGCAAATGTACTTTGTGACTTTGGGCTATACAAATAAAATCTGATTTGATTTGATTTGATTAGATTTGATTAGATTAGATTTGATTTGTTTTCACAGAGATTAATTTACCACGCAAAACATCAAACCTCTGTCAACATGATGTGTTTGAGAAATGCATATCGCTTGCAGGGGAAAGGAGAAGCATCCTGTGGTGCAACAGTGGTGGGACTGTGGCAGGTCTCATTAAGCCTCATAAATTATTTAGATTAGTTCAATGTAATGATCTGATTGTGACTATGATGCACAATGGAAACAAAGAGGATGTCAATCTCCTGTCCTCCCTGACTCTGTCTGATTTTCCTGTCATTGTCTATGCATCATTGTGAAGAGAGAGAGACACAGAGGAAGGGAGAGAGACCGCGACGTTGAGCTGAAAACACATTGTCAAGTAATTCAAATAATTCTCAGAACCCATCGATGTGGGAAGTGCCTTGATGGATGCGTGTTTGTATTCCTGGTATATTCATTTTACTTTTTATTACATGCAGTGTTGCAATTCTCTAGATTTTTTTTTAACATAAGACTGCAAGACATGAATGCTAATATTTATATTGTGCATTGCATTTACAGAATTGCCTTAGTGGCATAAAGATGGCAATGTCAGTGAGCTACTTTGGTCCAGACAGAAATTTCCAATTTTAATAGATTCCAATGAAACTTTTGTACGGACACTCCTGCTCCCCAGAGGATGAATCCTACAGATTTTTGTTTACTTTAGTGGTCTGCTTTCGACATCAGTCCCATCAGCTTTAGCTGTACTTTGTGATCAATGCTAATTACCAAATGTTAGCATGCTAAACAAAGATAATTAAAATGGCAAACATTATAACTGAAAATCATCAGCGTGTTAGCATTGCCATTATAAACATGTTAGCATGCTAAGCACAATCACATGGGAGCTCCTAGCATGGCTGTATACTATTTTGTACCTATAGAGCAATGATAAGTGGATTAGTTTTCAACTAGATAAGCATATTTTCAAGTTTCTAGTTTTATTTTTACATTTTCTAAACATTTATGGATCAAAAAACTAATCAATCAGGGAATAATCAAGGAATCAATGGTGATAATCAATAATGAAAATAACTATATTCTAATAAATGAGTTAAAATGTCAACATATAGTTCATCTATTTCAGATAAGCGACAGTACTGTTTTCATGTTTGCAGTATATTGATTCTGTTCATATGATTTTCCTGTCCATTCAAAATCAATTGTTTTTTTTCATTCTCCACCTTGTAGCTTTATTGGTGAGGACAGCATTTATTTGCAGCTTTGGTTTTGCTCTCAGAAGGTTGACTGGGTTTCAGTGCTTTACATCTGAATGCACATTAGATCTCTATTTCCCCTCGTGGTGAGGGCTTGTGATTGCGCCGCCAGCTCTGGGCTTGTTAACAGAGAGTATAAAGTCACAGAGAGGGTAAAGATGTCTTTAAGCTCTAATTCCACCTCTCCCTGTGGATGCTGAAGGCCAGAAGGGCTGACAGTAAAGAGGACAGACGCTGGGTAATGACATCTAGCCTGCTAACGAGGAACAAAACACAGCCAGCAGGAAATGCTGTAAATCACGTATTATTCAGGCGTGGCTTTCATCTGTTGTTTATCTTTATGTGAACATGTATACTGTACATGTATGTATGTATGTGTTTGTGAGCTAATTTGGGTTTTTGTGCCTTGTACTGCACAGCTGGAAGGTTGCTGGATATGTGTAGTTTGTGTAGAGTTTTCTATGAAGAAACTGAGAAGTAGGACATGCACACACACACACACACAACACATATGTACACACATACAAGACAGCAGTGAGCATCTCAGACTTATATGTGATGCAAAGTGAGTGGCAAAGCCAAGCAGTAGATACATGCTCCATGGATTTTCCACCCTCTGGTGATTTTCAAACCAAAACATTTCAGACCTATAAGTAGAGCAGAGACAGAGAGGAAGAAGAGAGACAGAGATAAAGTGTGGAGTGGATGTGTGGATGTGCGCGCACATGTTTGCACGCACGCTTTCCTCATCCATTCACGTCTCGGTTAGTTTTGTGAGTTTAAAACAAGCTCTGTTATCGCTCTAAAAGTCACATTTACTGTGCTGTCAGTTTCAGATGTAATGCCTGTGGCTGGTCTGCTGTTTCTCTGGACCAGAGTGAGGCTGTCATCAAATCTGTGACTGGTATCTCTAAGGCCAGGATACATTAATCATTAAGCCTTTACTGTTTTGTCCTTGTTTAACAATACAATTGGGTCCAGCAAGACAAAGAGAGTTAAGCTTCTGGTATTACAAGAGCACAGGCTGTCAACCACAAAGAAAGAAATGGATTAAAAATGGATTTGTGCTTCATGTGCCTGTAGCAAACTGTCTTCAGCTGCATTGTTTAGACTTTGTGCTATTTGACTTTGCATCTGCTGGATAGAGCAGCTATTGAGCGACTGAGCAAATAATACATTTATGAGCACATCTCTGGATCTTGGCAGGCGGACAACACTGCGCTACATACACATCAAAATACAGAAATGTGTGTTTGACTGAACTTGAACTGAAACATGAAAAAAAAAAAAAAGATTTTGCTGATTTTTTTCATTTTTTTTTTAAACACACCTGAGGGAGATAGCCTTCAGTGGATGAATTTCATTAATACTGATCCCCCCACACACACACACACACACACACACACACACATCATTGAAATCAATGAATGGAACTGAGCCTTGACAGCCAGTCTGATTTTAGGAGGTCTGTGGAGCAGCATTAAATATTTGGTTTTGAAAGACAGGCTGACATTTGTTACTAAAATGCTAGGCTGCTGATAGTATCTTGCTGATAGTATCTTCAATTGCTCTATTAATCAGCATCCATTGAGGATCACCACAAATAAAGATATGCAGAGAGAGGAGAGGAGAGGCTAAAGGAGAGGGGATTTTAACCATTTTATCTAAATCACATGCACAGCTCCCAGTCTGTCAGCTTGATTATAGAGACGCATATTCACAGATGCGGAAAAAAAAACCCCCACAGCAACACAGACCAACAAACAGAAAGTCAGACAGACGTTCAAAACAGTGCACAAATATACACACACTTCTTTCGAGCCTTGTTATGTAAAGGCTGCATCCTAGTCCACCAGCTGTGTGTCTCTTTATCTCTGTACAGGAGTTAATTTCCGTTTGAACAAAATGTAAACACAGAAAGGGAGATTAAAAATCCGATCTGTTTTATGGTCCTGAGACGCTAATCACTCCTAAATGATCATCTCTAGAGTGAATCACCATATGTTGAATGCAAATGCCAGCCATAAACCACAGAATGACAGATGCAAGTGACTTAATTTGATCATTTAGCATCAGGCTAATAAAGTGACTACTCTGGACAGTGGTGTACCTGTCTGGGTGTTCTCTCTGATTTACTCCTGCACCACTCCCAGTCTGTCAGCTCGATTTTCCGACACTCCTCGTGCGACAGCCTCCTCTCCGTCCCCTCAAACACAGACGATGTGTCACCGAGATTGTGATCCTGCTCCAGGTGATGAGAAGACAGCGAAGGGACACAGCGGAAGTCACCGTCATCTCCGTGGTTCACATGTGGGAGTGAAGGACAATCAGCCAGCGCCTCTCCTCCTCCGGCCGTGGCTTCTAAAAGAAGGTCTGCATGAGAGGAGCTGTCCACAGGGCAGGTGGTGCTGAAATCAAAATCAGGCCCCAGGTTGGAGAGCCCACCACTTTCTAGTGCATCAAGGCGGGTGTTAGGGAAGTCACAGTTAAAGAGGCTGTGATAGGCAGGCTTCTCTAGGGGCAGACTGTTATGAGACATGGTGGCATGTGACAACTTGTACACTCCATAGCCTTGTTGGAAGGAAAGGTTGAATTCAAATCGTCTTTTCATCACTGTGGGGAAAAAAGTGTTTGAGAATAATAATTTTGCACCATCATGTCAAAAAAAACCAAACAAAGTACCCTCCAAACAACAACAACTTGTTCAGAGGTTCATTATGTAGAAACTTAAATTTCTCTACTGGCACTGGTTTACCTGAGGGCTCTTGTGTTGGATCCCGTTTGCAGTTAATGAAGCAGCCACATGGCATGTGGATCCAGCGCTCAGACAGCACGAATAACGGAGTGGCCGCTGGGGCAAGGAGAGTGAGGAAGAAACTCAAAGTCTCCAGGGATGAGCTACGTGCATTCAGTGCATGGCGCACCAGCACCAAAGTCTGTGAATGAAAGGAAGGAGAAATTAATTCACTGAGGAGTCAGTGATTCAACATGCACGAGGAAGTGGGGGAGGGAAACACATGAATGGAACGACATTACAAAGATCTTTCACCCATACTGGGCTTTTTTGCTTTTGATATTCTATTGTTTTGTTATTCAAACATGTTTTAAGCCAAAACGTAGCACGATGAAAGAGTTGCACTCTTGCACTCTGTATGGGTGTACTACATTGAAAATAAATGTATAGATGTATAATTTTCCATCCTGAGTAGTGCTTTTATAACTCAATCATTGTGGCCTAGCAACAAGTTTAGCAATATGTTGATATTGTCCTCCACAGCTTTCTAAGAAATTGATGCACCAGTTCATGCACAGATACCGATAATAAATATGTAAAGAGAAACCACTGTAGTGAGGGCATGTCTGTTTGGACTTTTGTTTCATAGAAACCAAAACAGAAAAAAATAAATAACATCCACAAAAAGATAAATCATTGAAAAACCATTGTGAAGTTTCTTGTTAAGTTGTATTGTGTGTATTTCTT
The DNA here is from genome assembly GCA_036365135.1 of Miichthys miiuy. NCBI lineage: Eukaryota > Metazoa > Chordata > Actinopteri > Sciaenidae > Miichthys > Miichthys miiuy. The sequence goes on along the minus strand of CM071607.1, from coordinate 10,293,163 downwards.
ACATTTTCTGCATTAATCATATCCAGTGCTTTTGCCAGTTTTCAGTGTTGCAAGTTTGGAATACCAACTGTTTGTCCATCATTGTCAGCTGGCTGCACAGCATTTAACGCTTTCAATTTTTTTTTTTTTTTTTTTGACTGTGCAACAAGAACAAATGTTGTCGCAGCAGCACTTACTCTGTGGCAATCATGTACAGTATTTTACAAGGCAGCTCAACGAATGCTGCCCTGGCCAACCATTGTTCTCAGGGAATGTTAATTCAATAGAACACTAGCATTGACTGCTAGTTTATTAATTATCAGTGAATTGAATGAGACCAGAAACTATTATGTGATGTCTAAATGGTTTCAAACCTTTCAAGATAACAGACTATTAATGAATGGGATATATTTTGTAAAATACTGTTTCTCAAAGTTGCATGAAAGCAAGTTTCTTTCTTTCTTTCTTTCAGAGAATAAAGGACATATACTGTGCCTTAAGATCCCATGTTCTGTTACTTTTATCAACATATAAGAAACTCTTACAGCTCAGAACCTATATACACAAACTACAACAGAAATGGTGCTTCTGTTTGGGGATGTTTGCTATAATAAAGGCCCACACATGAATTTCTATGATTGTCAACCACTTTTCTGGTAACACCTCTTTGCTGGCAAGACAGCTTTATGATTCTTTTAAGTAGAGTGCATTTTGGTTGACTCAAGCAGTCTAGTTTTAATTATCTTCCACATTTAACTGGACACGAACAGGAGGTTTAGGTTAAAATCATTTTACTTCACGATTCAGTCATGAAATCTTATTTTTCTTAAAAAAAACAAGTACAATGGTTGGATTGCACTCTCATGAATTTGGTAGGAAAAGCTGTCAGTGCATAACAGAGCACACCACCCTCACGAGATAACGTTAAAACAAATTCTACATTAAAAGATCTGGAATGAAGTTGGAAATACGTACAAACATAACTCAACATCTGGATGTCAAGAGTTTTCCAAAAAAAGGGGGGAAATAATTTCAAGCCTATTAGATTAAGTGGTTTGGCACGGCGTTTTGAGAAGTTATTATGTTGGCTTCAGCTTCTGTAGAACTTTGCTTTAATCACGCTGCTTACCATCATTGGCATCCACAAAACAACTCGGACAACCGCCAGGATCATGGAAAAGCGCTTTTGTGCAAACACCACCGGTGTGTCCTCGACAGCAGCTGTCCTCTGCCCGTTGACAGACACTGGGGACAGACAGCTGTCCTCTTTCTCCCTGAGCTCTGTCCCACATGAACTTGGGCTCAGCTCGTTGTAGGCATCGAAACTTTTGTTCAGGCTGTCCCGGGAAAATGACTGGAGATCACAGAGGGGAGCGGAGCCACTCAGTCCTCTCGCCATCTCCAAATAGCTCGGGTACAGTAAAGTCCTCTGGGGCTCTCTGGAGCACAGCAGCTGGTAGGTGAGGGGGATAAAGAAAAATAACAAACCGCAGAAACACAGGGAGTATAAAGAGAAAAGCAGCAGGGTGTAAAAACTGTCGCTCTCTGGGAAACACCCGAGAGAGGCTGGCGTAAAGCTGCCCCATCCGCACAAAGGTAAAACACTAACGGTCAGGCTAACCGCCCACACACCGGCAATAGCCCACATCACTCGTAGGGGGCGGCGAACAGATTGAAGCACTCCAAATCTCTTGGTGACATAAAAAGTATAGGCTGCTATAAGGCAAGCCTTCATATTGCTAGAAACACCCTGGAACACGTACAGAAGTCCGGATAAAGTGCAGAGGCTGCTCGACCCTCCACTTCCATCTGTCTCCCACTGTAGGAGCATGAACAAGGAGAGAGGGACCACGCTGAGTAGGTCGTCCACCGACATGGAAGCTACAATGACACACAGGGAGGTTTTTCTCCTCATCCGGAGGAGAGAAAGCAGCGAATACACACCTCCGACAAAGGTAGCGGCAGCGATCGTTACGCACAAGCCGAAAAGCATCAGGCGAATTTGCCTCGCCACCCCCGCGGGGTCTGTCTTCTCGTAGGTGGCCGTGGAAAGGTAGCTCTGGTTGGGCGCCGGGGAGCTGAGGTGCGTCGTTGACATTTTCAGTGAATGAACTTCTGCGTCTCTTTTGGCACTTTTAATTGGTCAAATCGGACTCACTGGCCTGTAAAGTTTAGCGCGCAGCAAAGATGTGAGAATAGAACAACATGCGTCGCATCCCTGAAAAAATCAGACGGTGGAGATGATGAAAGAAACAGTGGGCAACATCCTTCTTCGATCCAAATGGGAACAAACCAAAGCTTTTCGGTTCCTTGGTTTTGGAGCCTCCGGGTAACGCGCTGGCAAGCGCTTGTGTTCACCGTTCAAACCGCGCAACCAGGGCACCTCCTGGTTCCAGCTGCCGATTTACGCGCTGTCGTCATCATCGTTTCCTCTCACTGTAGTCATTTGGGGTTGGGCCAAACGCAGCTTGGTCCGATGCATCAGGCTGCGTTTTCATTTGTGGCTTGGCTCGACCTTTTCCTCAGGTCATGGCATATACTAACACCCACTCCCCTGTCTATCTCTCTCCAAGCGAGGGATATTTAATGACAACACAAATGAGAAAAAGAAGGTAAAGATTATTTCCTCCTGCAAATGCAGATTTGTATTTTTGTGTAAGAGGCACATCACTTTGTGGTTAATTCCATTTGGAAACTCAAATAACCATCTACACAGAAAGCCTATGTCTGTGTAAGCCAGTTTCAGCAGATTGGCTTTCATTGTTCCATATTCAAAGCCTTTTGGCTTAATGGAGTCAGCAAACTAAATGCAGGGGCTAAAGTAATAAGCGAAACATAAATTAGATAAGATTTGAGTGGTATCTTGTGACCATATATTGGCTGGATGCTCTCTGAGCCAGACTGGAAACAGTAACGTCAGTTTACTGTAAGTGCATGGATGTCTCTTTGTATTTAGTCCTGTGCGCCATAATACTCCCACGAGGCAAGAGGACAAAGGATACATTCAAGGCAATGAAGTACTTCAAAAGAAAGTTGTCCTTGCTCGGCTCATCTGAATAGATACTGTGTACAGTACAATGTATTAATCCTGTTTGTCACCGGAGGCCTGCATTTTAAATGATAATTTAATGAATGATTAAGTTATAATTAAAACAGCTTCATAGTTTTATTAGATACAACATTAAAGCAGGTTAGAGGGACACAACACTGGAACACTGGTAGATGCAACCAACTAGAGAAAACCCCAATTAAAGAGTATGTGACCCATGTGGCTGGAGACAGGCAGATTAGCTTGTGTGCACATGGAGCCAGTGTGTGTGTGTCCTTGTAAATCCTGTACCCTGGTATGGAATTGGCCTTGTCTCGTCCTTTCCTGTTGTGTTGAAGGATTTTTGAGCTGAAGGACTCCTCAGTTTATTTAGATGGTTCACGGGTGTTCATTTAACCCCATGACAGTCCATAGATAGAGGTAATACTCCGTGTGCAGTGGTCTGTTAATCACTGATGATAGATTTTTGGACTCATGCCCTTTATATAAATGCACACAAGGATCTGCATGATGACAGCCCATGCTTATTTATTTACACCCCCACCACCTATCATGTTCTCGCTCACTGTCTGATATCACTATATGGCATCTGTGGATGCTCAGCTCTTTTAGCCTTGTGCAACGTGTATCAGTGTGAATGCAAACATGACTGTAAGTGCATCTGACTTCAGGTCTTGCAATTGAATTAGAGTTTGAGCTAAGTGACTTACAGCCAGTCTAATGACTAGACTCTCTCTGGGGCCACGAGGACACAGAGAGGAACATAAGAGGACAAAACACAATACACAAAGGTGCATAAACACACACACACACACACACACACAGACACACACACAGATGCACCAGCTGAGCTCAGCGTCACACATCAAGGTGACCTACTTTGCGTGTGTATTTGTGTGTACCGCATGCAATCGTTTGTTCATGTGTGCGAAAGGCATAAGGTGAGAGTGCGGCTAGCTTTGTAAAGCTTTTCACGGACACTGGTGCATTAGTGAGAAATAGCAGTATGTGTAATGAAACAGGATCTGCTAGAAAATAATATATTAATATATGTCTTATAATAAATTCTGTCAAAACACATCCCATCATCCATTCATGCAGGAAAGGCCAAAAATAAACATGATATCACGGTAGAAGAGATGCAAAGAGGAAGAGACTCAAAATCCCTGAAAGAGTATGAAAGTGTTGGTATTTGAAGTTTTAACTAAGTTATATATGCAGATGGTGTGAGTATAGATATGCACTGTCAAAACAAAACATCTTTTTAAATATTTGAATATTTCCTTGTCAGTGGATCATACATTCCGCTTGGTAATTTTTAGGATTTCGGGTGAAATTAGTAACAGTAACAGCAAAACCTGCAATTACTGCAGAAAATATGCATTTTGTTTTGTTACAGTTGTGGAAAATTTGCCATTGTTAGCCAGAGCTGTAAGCCTAAGTCCTTTAAATAGTCCTTAGACTTGTCTTATATTGCATGTCAACAGTAGAACTACAAACAGAAGCACTGCGGCACAACATTTGATGTCCCAGCTGTAATATCTACATTCTACTAAGTGAAACTAGATCAAAGAAATATATTTCTTCAGACCTACTCACATCCAAATGTTCCTGTCTGCTGATACACGGTGCTGTCATGATGAACAGAGTTTATTCTGTGCAAACCTATTTGGTAAACACTGACGTTTTTAGATTGAGGAGTCCTTTGTAGAGAGTTATGGCACATTAAATCTGTGGAACGAGGCCTGTTATGATGACTGATATTGTTCTTGTGTTAACACAGACAAGGTGTTTGCTAAAAAAGTGACATTTCCATTACACTGTCTACTTTCACACTTCAATGAACATTTAATAGACTCTCATGAAGCCAAACGAAATAACATTCAAACTAATGAAGCGGGATTTTGATTTGAGAATAACCAGCCATCGTCTAATAAATCATTCATCAGCTTGGAAATGAAAATGAAACCATGGGAATGCTATGAAGAAAAACCTCATTGTATCTCTACTGCAATTCATCTCGACCATGAAATGGAAGCAGCTAATCAATGATAGATGACTGTAATATGTTGTACAAATACCCTTCAAGTATATTAATAATGTACTATTTTGTACATATGCTCATATATCTACATACATGTTTGGACAAAGCACCCTGTTAGTGCTTCTGTTGCTTACTGGCCTCTGGTGGTGCATCCTAAATTCAGCACAGCAATGGTTTGTAACTTTAAATCATAGAACTGCTGGAGTACCCACCCCACCTCCGCCACCCACACCTCTCCCACTAAACACGAATCCACCTACACCTGCATGCACACACATACCGACTCACTCACACACACACACAAAGTCTAAGTGCATCATTATCCTAAGTCGCATAAAATATTAATGAAGCAGCACTTGACACAGAGATACAGAGACAGTAACAGAATGGAAGATTATATTTGCATAAAAGGGAGAAGTAAAACGGAATCAGGAAAGGTGGAGAGATAGTTAGTGCCATGAATTCGTAATGAGTAGACCCTTAACTCTCTGCTGAGGCGCTCTTTGGGATGCAGCCAAATATAGACATCTTAGCGGTTGTTTAATTGCTACTTTTAGAAATATATTGACTTTGAGAAATAAAATATACTTGATGTAGTAGGGCTAAAAAAAAGTAGCACAGTGCTAAAAACAACACTGATTCAAATGACTCTTTGGCCAGAGAAAGGTTTCTCTCACAGTGCTGAAATATCCATATCCACCTTGTACTACTAGCACAAGACCAACAACACTGCTTTGGTATAACTATGATGTGGTGGAGACCAAATCAGAGCTAAAGGGAGAATGTTCGACTTAAATTCATTAGGTAAGAATAAACATCACAATGAGCACTAATGTCTGTTTGCAAATACATAAGCCATAACAACTTAAGTCTATAAACCTTGGATATGGTGGCTGCATGTCTTCCAGCTTGTTTAGATGTTTTCTGCCCTGTAGTGATTCATGCAGCTTTAAGTTGCTGTATTCTCTCTCAGGCACTGGGACAAGACACAACATATTGTTATGTTACTTTGGAAAACAGAAAGGCTTCAATTATTCATGGGAAAACGTTTATATGGTTTCTCAAAGAAAAAAATATCTGTTTTTGCAGTCAATAACTATGTTTCTTAAAAACTTGAGGGCACTTTCGATTGTTATGTCTGCACACTTTGGATAATAACGGGTGAAAAGCCAACAACAATGATCTTACATTAAACAGACAGTTCAAGATTGATATTCACAATGAAAGTGTGGCACAGAGTCATCTGTGTATTTGAATTTGCAGATTATGAACTAGTGCTTGGATTATCTGTCAAGTATTATGGAATTGTTGCCTTTATTGGATAGAGCCAGTAGAGATTAAGGCAGGAAATACAAGGGAAGAGAGAAAGACAGGGTTCACATGCAACAAAGGTCCCCGCTTAGGCTCTAAACTGGGGACGTTGCAATCGGGTTTGCATCTTAAACAACCAAGCCACCAGGACACCCTCATGCTACGTGAAGAAATATTAGAATTTCTAAAATTTAGACATAAATCAAACATTTCATTTCACAGATATGCACAAATGTATTACTCAAAATTCAGAGCAATCATCAGTGATTTACACATACATTTGAGTGTGAATATTTATGTGCACGAGTGCGTCTGCCCTCAAATATCTGCATGCACCTGTAGGCTTTGTAACTGATGATGTCTCTGGAAAGGCAGTCATCTTTGCGCACATCAAGAGCTGTCATCTATAATACACGAGGCAGTGTGTTTGAAGGCCATACCTTTGAGCATATTTCCATTACTTGCTGATGTATTTGTCGTATAAAAGTAAAACAGCAGAAAAAAAAGTTAACAAAATTATGTTGAGTGTAAGAATTTGTTTATTTATGTTTGTGCGTATGCACCATTCCAAGCCAAGCCAAGCTGATTCTCAGGTTGTCATGTCAGACAACATACTGTACAATTCACAGCACCTGTTTCCGTGGAAACGGGTGCTTTATGTTCATACACAAACACCTTTTGCTTTCCACTCTCTTTCTCTCTCTCTCTCTCACATATGGGAATGCACGTACATACCTCATCATCAGTGAACCAAACTGCATCACACATGATGACAATGACTTTTAGGTGAAATGAGTGGAGAGATATCCAGCAGTAACATGCCCACAACAATGACCAGTTATGCACCTTCATGCAAATTATAGTTATAGGAGATAAAGCTGTAGAAGGAAGGAACAACATCATCATTTAGAGTTTGCAAAGTTTTTCAGAGATTTAGTTTTGTGTGGAGTTAAGCTAATTTGCATTTGCAAAAAACCTTTGCCTCACCGTTGAGCTGTAATAACTGTATTGCAGCTGTTAGAAATGAAGCTGGTGAAAACAAGAAAGAAGTCAATGTGTTATTCACAAACCACCCACAATATGTTTTTAACAAAGAAAGGCATTAAACAAGTGGAGAAACATAACAAACACAACATGGGTCATGGAACAACAGCACAATGGGTTACTGCACAGTTTGATGAGAATGAAAATGCTGAAGATGAATGATGAAGATCTTTATCTAATGTAAACTTACTACCTATGGGAAGCTTTGGGCCAATGTGTTAGAGAGCAGTCTCCACCACTGTTTTTGGACAATTTGTTATCCATCTCATGCATCTATAGGTAGCTGCAAGATAGTCTTTTGCAAAATTCTTGTTTTTTTTCATTAAATTCATTAATAATTAATATTCAGGATATATTACAAAAACAGTATATGTAATATATATCTATATATTGTCAGTTAGTGCTGATCTAATGTTGCAGTTTTAGCTGTTAATGCACATGAATGTGAACACCAGTTTGAACATGTGTGCAATATGATCATCAAAACACCTTTCTGATTCTATCATTCATGAACTGAACAGCAGCTAGCTGTCAGATAGGTATTGTCAGGTGACACACAGAATGGGCACAAAAATAATCAGTAATGTCAAATTAATGATTTAGTAGTGATACATTCTTAGAAACAACTCAGCATGTTTATATTACAAATGATGACAATGATGATACACATTTATAAGAAAATAATGATTAGTTGTTTTTTTCCGTCTTTTTCTTACTTAAATATTACGTTTTTCAAGTCAAGACTACTATTTAAGTAGTCATTGATTAATAGTTATGATTTGTTCCTTACCATCTTCCCTAAAAAGTACCAGAGATTTTTGGTACCGGCGTCAGGACCCCCACAATCACAGCACATTTGGAAAAAAATCTTTTTAGAGTAGTATGAAGGGGAGGAATTGTTACAGCAAAAATTGTTTCTGTGTACATGTGGACTGTATCTGACAATTGCTTTAAGACACTGAGAAATTGTGAACCTGTCCTTTAAGTAATACCAGGTCACACAGTTTTTGATTTGTCCACCAGATGGACCCATCACACTGTAGAAAAGCTGGCCTGATTTGACCAGAGTCAAACATAGCTCTGGATTTGAGGTCACTCAAGAGGATGCAGGTGTCCAAACTTGTTTAAAGCATGTATAAGCTAAACATACCCAGAACTAAACAATGCCATATTAGTCTTCTAAACTTATATCTGCCTTCCTGCATGGATGGTAACCCTGTTAGTGTTATGTGGGAATGCTGGAGTTACTTGTCCTGACCGCAGAGGGTCTAGTGCGGCTTCAGTTCGGTCACTACTACAGTCCAACAAAGATAGAAATCATCATGGTATCTGACTGTGAAGATATTCGACAAATTAGCCCTGTGTTTTCTTTTTTTTTTTTGCCACCTCACTCCATGATCTCCAAACCTCCATCCCAACAACCTGCGCCACGCTAATCAGCATGATAAATTCCTCCAGCATGCCTGGCTTAATGGAATCAATTACTCGTAGAAGAAGAAAAGATCTGGCAAGAAAACAACCAACCCAGAGTAATTTACCTGGATGGTTACAGAGAGAACATTACGGCACACCAACGTAGCTTGTCTGAGCATTAATGCAGAGAAACTGATAATGACAAACTATAATTTGTTTTCTTTGCTATTAGAATGAAAAAAAAAAACAGAATTAAGTGACAGAAGAGGGAGAAGATAAAAGGAGAGCATAATAGGGAGGTGATGTGACAAAACCATCTGTTTTTTGGTGCCTGTGCGTGTGTGTGTGGACGCGTTGAGTCTTGTTTCCCTTCCCTGCCCATGTGCATGACGTGTGTATATTTCTACACTAATGAGCAGACTAGAGATTTTCATTAAGGCCCCATTAGTACCTTTTTTTCCCCTCTGGGACCCATCTCACTACTGTTTGCTCATTTTTTCCTCTGATGCAATAACCATAGAGAGGCAGACAGTGAGTGGTAGCATACATGGCTCACTAAGCGTCACAGGAAGTGAGTAAACTGCAATAAGTCTGGCGTAACTTTTAGAATAAACTGACTGACTCTTTTGAACTGAACCATCAAATGAGGTTTCCAGAAACAGACATCAGCTAGACAGATAGGCAAAGTGGTGAGAAGTAAATTATGAAATATGATTGTTCATTAAATAAACATTTGTGCATTAGGCATGCTAAGTTAAGAGCTAAATGTCTGAATTATCCAAAACAAACAGATCATATGGGATTTAGTACTGGTCTAAAGATTCTCTTGAATGACACCCGGGTACTACTGACAAGCATGGCTGGGCAAACTTTTAAAAACCTTTCAAGCAGACATGCTATCAAACTAGAGCGCTCTTCAAAACACTGTGGAAGTGTAGCAACTCCCCAGAAAGTCAACTGGCAGCAGATTTTATCTTGGGGAAGTATGTTTCAATCTTGGTCTTTCCAATCCAGTGCGCATCTCAGACAGAGATGAGTTTGAAATTGAAATTTGGCTGGCGAAAAAAAAAAAATCTTTCTTTTGAACATCACTAAAAATAACAAGCAAGTTTCACTGCAGGGGTTTACAGCTTCTAGCGGATGTTGCTGTGCTTTCATTACAGAACATTAGAGGGCAGTGGCTTTACATAAAGCACCAAAGCCACTTCCAAATCAACCAGAGCCCTTTAAAATACTTAGGAGAGAGGGGCAGCTCTCAGTGGTTACTGTTAACAAGTTTCTCTGTGCAGCCTGCTGTGTGTTTCACCTTCATGCTGCCTTGACCTTGTTCGCTGAATAATTTCCTCTACTCATCATGTGCTCCCATACTGCTGAAACTTGGAAAGATGGAAAATACAAATAGTACTGTAGCAGTCCCTTGGAGCATTGACAGTGAAAGGGAAAAAAGGAAAAATTAACAATTTGTCTGTGTCTCTGCTGACTGTTCAAAGTCAAATAGAGTAAAACGTTTCCTGTCAGACGATTTAGGACAGAGTAGAAAACAAGAGAGGGGGAGGAAACGGAGTGTGTAAATCCAAATAGAGGTGTCGGAATGTCAGCGGTCGACAGATTGTGTTGGCGTGTAAAGACAAATATTGCTTGAAACACTGCGATGTCTGTTCGCAGAAAAAAAAGAACACCACACAAAGGTGACCACGTGAACCAATGCTGTTGTTCACAAGGACGTTTGTCACAAAGTACAGCAGTCAGTCACAGAAAATTCCAGAGCAATCCCAGTGTCTTGGGAATCTGTCTAGACACGCCTTACATTTTGATCAGAGGTTTTCTTTTCAGTCAAATCCGTCTTCAGTATCAGGATTAGAATGAATCCCACCATCGCATCTGAATTGTAAAGCGCCCACATTATGCCGTGCCCAGATTCCTGCTCAAACATGTGGCTTGATGACAGAACAAATATAATATAATCTGTGAAGAAATCAATTCATTGTTGCCATAAACACAACATCCTGTGCATGCAGTGAAGTGCCAAGTTAAACTAAGTATTCTCATTGCTGCAACTGAATCGTTTTTTTTTTCATTCTTGTAATCTTAGTTTATTCTAAAATCATTACAAGAATTATTGTGTTAGCCTATACTGTTATGTTTGAATCAAGAAGTCTTTGTTATTATCCACTTTCCTTGTAAGGGAAAACTAATCACTTTAGACAGCGTCACTGAATTAGAAAGATGGAGATTCATAATGAAATGGCTATAGTCTAGATGCCACGTTCTATTAAGCTCCATTTTTAATGGGTTTACTAATTATAATAATAAAAAAAAAACATCCACTAATGTGTAACAATAAAAATATAGACCATTTAGAAGAACACATTTTGGGGTTGCCAACTTGTTTAGAAAGAAAGGAAGGAAAAACACCAGCATGGAAAAACACCAGCCAAAGGAATTTTCCCGCTTCTGTTTAGTAATATCTGGAAGGTCAGTGGTCATAGGGTCTAATCAGTCACAGTTTTCTAATCCAGAAGTTGTTCAAGCATTAGTAAGTGATTTAGTAACATGGATGGATCCATTGTTTACAACGTATAAACATTTTAGTGTGTTAAGTGTCACATCACAGAGCAGTACTACTACTTTTTAAGACAAGCGGTTGTTTTTTCTTTTTTTTTTTATTGAGACAATTATTTCAGTACTTCTTAGCGACACAAATAGTACTCTTTCCACCACGGCTTGCAGAGCTTTTCCACAGACACTAAGATGAAGGGAAACGTAAGCCATCCTTTATCACGTCATTTCAGTACTATTACAAATTGTTCAGTAGTGGGACATAGTGTAGTGGTCTTTGAGAGCCTGGCACAAAGGTGCAAGAGAGCGCACTCAGGAGAAGGCATGCACATGACAGATGAGAGCTCTGTGCAACCAATTCAGAACACATGTAGGAACACACACGTGCACAAGACAATACGATGATAATGCATATTTAGCCATTTTAAGTGTCCTATGGGAAGCAATTAAGAGCAAGAGAGCTATTCAGACGATTTCACCACAAATCTGGCAGGGACAGATTTAGGACCAATTTACACATAAATGCATCTGGAACTGGAAAATTCTTGTCCCTGGTGCAGTTTGGAACCCAAAGCACAGAGAACAACATGTACTGTACTGAACCTCAGTCTAGGACAAATTATCACTCTGAGATCAAAGAAATCAACTTGACCTTCAGCTGTGCGTAGCATGTGAGAGTCTTTGGAGGGGCAATGGTATGTGTGTAAGTGTAAGTGTGAATGTCTGTGGGAGAGTGTTGTGAATAGAGTAAACAAGGACACACACTCTCATTGATGTAAAGCACCTGTCCATCCAATTTCAGAGCAGCCGTTTGTAACTGCAGGTTCACACACGTTTGTGAAACCTGTTTGACAAAACAGCTCCCCCTGTGGAGAGTCTGCAGCTTTGCTAAACATGAATGCGTAAGTTGGTGAGTGAGTTACAAGCCAGGTCCGTGACGCGCTTCTTATCTAAAACAGAAAAAGACTTACAGCCACTACATGTAGAGTTTTAATGCAATTATCGTATCTTTAAAATGACTGTAATCGGATACATTTTTGGAACATTTTGGCATTACTTGTAAAAACCGGTGCAGTAAGTTTTGCTTTTGGCTCATTCCTCTCAGTAATTCCTGGGTTGAATCTATGGACATGTGTTGCTGTCTACCACAGCATCTTTTTTTATACACCATAGCAGGAAATTTTAAAATTGAGTTTTTTTTTTGCCACTCAGAGGCAGAGGAAAAAAACTAAAAGAATAACACCTAATGTGTTCACAAACACACACCCAGCAGACACAGAGCAACATTGGCATTTATGGCTGTCTCAAGTCCAACATCTGCTCTTGTTTTAGCTCTGTTTTGGTCCTCAGCAATTTATGAGAACATATCTGGCTTTTTATCAGCTCTATTATGTTCACCTGTTAGCTAACCATGTCTGTCTGCTGTTTGATACTGTGTAGGTAGCATACAGTGGGTTTATCAGACTTTTTCACTGAAAATAGCTGCCCACCAAGGTTGGAAATCAGGTTGATAAGAGTACTGAGAGTGAACCAAAAGACTAATGCTCTGTAGAGTTGAGTGGTTCATAATATTCCATGTGTTCACCACTATGGGTGACCCCTTTTACATTACTCATAATAATGTGATCCATTGATAATGTAAAAATGCCCATTAGCGCTATTTGAAATAAACTAAAGTGGTAATACTTTAGGTGCGACTGCAAAGTGTATAGCTGCATTTGATACACACGACATAAAAATGTTACACACGGAATGTGTCAGTCATCCTCTGCATCTGAATGTACTGGCATGCATATGATACAAGAAGAGAGCATAGGAGAGGACAGACATATCAAGTGTGTGACACTGCACAATGAGTATGATAAAGCACTAGCACCCATCTATGTGTTGAACTTGTCTGTTAGACTTTCTCTTTAAGTTACTATCTTAGATATTCTAGTAATATGGCATTATCAGATCAACGTGGGAGGTTCTTGAAACAGGGTATCTAAGTCACCTGTTATTCTTTTCCACAGCAGCAAATTCCTACAGATACCAACTCACTGTGGCAAAGCAAGTGCAGGCAAGTGAAGAGGAATACTGATGAAAGGAGATGTCTCTTCAGTTGTGACATTGTTCATGACAGCTACTAAACTGATAATCATGCAATGATGCAGGTGAACACACAGGATGGTGCAGAAAAGAGAGATAAAAAGGAGTCTTATTCTACTTGCACGCATTCAAAATGAAATGAAATGGGAAAAACCTTGAGGATGCCATCATAAAAAACAATCTGGGTGCAAATAATGTGTATGAGAAAAAAAATAGTATATATTTATATGTGCGAGTGTGTGTAGAAATATTAACTACATTGCTGGGGCACAAAGCTACAGAGTTATAATACAGGGACTCACCTCCAACGTGGGGACAAAAAGCCACAAGGTAAAACATAAAATGCGACAGTTAAAGCTTATTTTATAGTTAGGGCAATGCTTCTGATTAGACATGTAGCATAAATCTCTACAAACAAATGGTGTGTATATGTGTAAAAAAAAGAACATTTGATCATCTGGATTGGTTCATATTGTGACTAATTCTCATGTGTATACTTAGCTAATGTTTTATCACATTGTATTTCACACTGAGTCACATAAGTCACTGTAGTGATTGCAAGAGCAGCAATAACAGAGTTGTAAAGAACAACAAGAGACCTTTGCCGTCGTAGTAGAATTCTGCATTGGACAGACTCAAAACATTATTTTCCTCCATCCAAGTCGTCCTTGATAATAAAAGCAAATAAAAATTCCCCAACCATCTGTGTCAGCCTGGAAATATTGGATAAGTTGGCACTTTTAACCATTTTCCTCTTTTTATCTCTATGTCCGTCTTCTCTGTTCCTCTTCTTGCTGCCTTCTGACCAACACAAGTCTAAGTCTGAAAGCCCCTCTCTCTGAGTGACAGCAGTGAGGTTATTAATGTGTGTAGTATATCTGAGTCCTTTCCTCTGTGGGTCTGTTTGTGTGGTTCTGTACTTTAGTGCCAGGGTGTGTGTGTGTGTGTATGTGCGTGTTTATGTGGACTGACAGCAGACTTAGAGCATAACTGGACAGCCCGTCTTGCTGATAGGAGAGTCACTCCCCTGACAGTTCCCGAACGGGGGTGCTGATAGAACTACCCATCTGAGTGACCTTGATCCAACCAAAAAACCTTCAACCGTCTAACAATTATACGACAGTTGAATTTACTGTTCTGTGTGATTCACAAACCAAATGCAGAACTGCTTATTAGTCATGCTGTTTGCTTTCTTGTAATACCAGCTTCCTGGAACACATTATTCATATCTTGGAAGGTGGTGGTGAACAGTTGACGTTAATTGATAGCAAAACCACAAAGTTGTCACTCAAAATTGTGACGATAAATCATATCAAATGTAGATGCGGAAATTTTCTTTCAAGAAAGAAATTCCATCATGGCACAATTAAAACCACATCTTTCATATCAGATGGGCATGGTTTGCATCTAAATATTGCTCATGCAATGTGCATGTTGCTACTTGATGCATGTGTGTTTCTGTGTAATAGTGTTTGGCATTGGTTTCATTGAAAATACTGCAAGACCTAAAGGGTAATGCAGAGTGCGTGTGAATCTGTATAACCGTGTCTGTGTTTGCACATATGCACCTATTTCTGTTTAATACCTGTGTCACCCTGGGCACAGCGCAATTAAAATCCAATACTCTCCAGGAGTCCATAACATGCTGCGTTTACTGACAGTGAACAGAGCACAAATGGCCAACAGAGAAGGGGCTAGGGGTTTTATTTGAAAAGCACGGCAACAAAATGGTGGAAAATATGATCACAGAGGTTGCACTGCTGGGAAATGTGAACATCCTTTAGATGCATTGACAAGCAGCTACTGTGAAAACTGCTGTCAGTTCAGCTTCACAGATATTCAAAAGATACTCATCCAGATGGAAATCCCATGGAAGGAATTCAAGCTGTTTATTATCAGAAGCAATGAAACATAGATGATGGGTTGACGCTAAAATAGACTTGCATGAGTGTTTAGTTTTTAAGTTTAGAGTCGAGAATTGGCAATGGAGCTGTAATGAGATCATATGCAGTGATGACGTCTAAGGGCCACATGATGTGGTTTGGGTGTAGTCAAAGAAAAAAAAAATGTTGTGCAATTTCCAAATCATAAGATATACAGTTCTCTTAAAATGTGTCTTTTACCACTTCCAAAAATGAAAAAAATAAATATATAAAAGTGACAGCAGCTTGTCATAGATTTAATGAATAGGATCAGCCAATAATAACAACGTCAACAAATTGTCATGTGGTGTAGACTCCCTTCCTTACACTGAAATTAGATCATTCATTCTCTGTGGTGACATAATCTATTTGTTTCCTTCACACTTAAACACTAATTTTCACTTTTAGACCCAACATCTTCGTGTATTTGCAGAGTTAATTGCTCTTACGGAGGTGACCCTCTGATGAACTTTGGAGAAGCAAAAGGCCACATGAAACTAGACAGCAACTAAACAGAGTAAATGTTTTAAAGTAAAAAGGTTTTTTATTGGGCTAAGACATGTCACCATACTGTAAAATGCGTACGATGATGAACCTCGACTGGTTTGGAATAACAAAGATCACAGAACAAGCAGAGTTTTACTGCAGTAGAATCAAATACATTATGCAGTGCTCAGTATGGAAGCAAAGCGAATGGTTTAACCCGTGTTGTAAATGACAAAATTCAGTAAACTTTCATACGCTTCCATTTCTGTGGCACACCTAACTGCTTCTGTGATTGATATGCGTTGCTGAGAGAGGACAGTTGTGTACAGCAGTAAGCGAATCGTTAAGCATGATGATTTGCATATTTGTAGGTAAGTTCAATTTTTTTAATGTATCATCACTGAACAGGATTTCAATGACTGTATTTCAGTGTAAACCAGGTCCTGTCAATACACTGAAGTATAGATGTTGACATTTTACTGAAACAAAAATGATTTGTAACCTATATGTTTAATAAAACTTACAAATGCGCCATTACCATAAGAATGTTGTCAAAATCCACTCTCACGTCCACAACACACTGATCTCACTTGTTGGTATTACAGTATGAAACACTGTGACACCTGACAGCCAAATATGTGCTTCAATCAGGGGTTTCATTTATTTATTTATTTTATTCAATGTGATATGCGTGGCTCCCAAAGATCCTAGAGATCCAGTGACCTTCAGGGCGCCCCACCCCAAAGCTGAACACTATCTTTGCATTGTGTGGACCATACCACAGCCTTTAAGTACAAAGAGACTTGGTAAAATTCTTAAACTTTGTTTTAGAAGCGAATCATTCATTATTTCTAATGTAAGATACTGTACCGTGGGCAACAGTTCCACTAAAAAAAGCTATTTGTCACTATAAACCCAATATAGTGTGTCCCTATAACAATTATCACAACATTGATTTTGCTGTGTGCACTTTTTAACCACAAAGTGCTTTGGATTAAAAGCTGTTGACAGGCTGTCAACAGCTTTTAATCCAAAGCAGGGAGTGAAGACATTGAAATATAGCACACATCACTTCATCACACTGTTCACCTGAACCTGCACCCTATTTAGGCACCACTGACAGCAAATGCCACTGACGGGGTCACTTTTAAACGCCGCCCTGACGGAGAAGGCGACGACTCGATTGACTGGACGAGGAACTTCAGAAGGCTGCTTCACTGCCTCTCTGTATGTCATAGGCTGTATAAATATGGGATCTCCCCCCTGTGGATCACACACTTGACCAATTGCGCCGCGCAAGAGTCTGATGGCTCATTTGAATTCGCCGATCCTCTGTGGGTAGATGTGATACAGTATAGTAGGGAGTTGAAGTGAAGGGTTTGTGCGTGAGTGTGTGCGTGTTTGTGTGTTTTTGTGTGAATGTGCACTCCTAGAATAGAAAGCCAAAGGAAGAAGAAGAAGAAGGAGAAGAGAGGCGGGCTCGGATTGTGCCTTGTTGAAATCCAGGGTGAAGCAAATATATAGTCTGTAACAGATCGATCAGCACTTCGCGCTCCCTTTGTGGATTTTATGGATGTCTGATCAGTGGATGTGATGCCCATATATATCATCGACCGAAAATTTCCCGAAACATCTGGTAAGTCGCTCACGCACCCCGAGCGCTTCTTATAACGCGGTGCCATCTGTGTGCGTCTATATGTGGTTGCGTGTGTGTGTGTGTGTGTGTGTGTGCGTGTGCGCGATGCAACTGCTTTTTGCGTGTGCGCTTGCACGCGAACCGGCTCGGTGACACGGGGCAGCGTGCACCAGTTGATCATGCCAGCCCCCTTGGAATTCCCGACGTGCAACAGGAGATGAGGAGCTGGCACGCATCTAACTCCGTCTTGCTCAGTTGCGAATCAGCGTGTGTGCTGCAGCTGAATATTTTTATCACCAGAGTTTTAATATCTAGTTGTGTATGCTCATGTCAGGAAACACTTGAATCTACGGTCATGTTATTCCAGCTAAATATCCTAAGTTTACTATGTGGTTTATGGGTTCAGTGTATTCCAACTGTATGGTCAATGGTGATATTATAATTTGTTATATCCCTTTAAAAGTTATTTTTCATATTCTAGTCATACTGCTATCAGAACAACCACGAGAAAAGAAATTGAAGAAGTGGACTACGTTTTTAGCTATATCAGAACCTTTGGGCATCAAGTCTCCTCCCTCAAAAATGATTATGAAGTGATTTTAGTCTTCAGTGTGCAGCTATAGACCCAGTGCTGGAAATCACATCCCAGAGAAGGTGTTATTTTAAGTTAAAGTAGGCCACATTCCTGCACTTATTCCAACTCAATTAGGTACATGACGTTTTCATGGCTCACATTGATATAGGTTGTAAAAAAAGTGACTCTGTGCGAGTGGTCTTCTGTGTGTGTGTGTGTGTGTGTGAGCGCAGTGTTTTCAGGTGTCTCGGTGAATGATGGGTTTAATTTTGAAGGGGTTTGTGAGGTCTCACAGGACAACTTTTTATGTTTTAGATATATCATGGCAGGCAGT
This sequence comes from Miichthys miiuy, assembly GCA_036365135.1. Classification (NCBI taxonomy): domain Eukaryota; kingdom Metazoa; phylum Chordata; class Actinopteri; family Sciaenidae; genus Miichthys; species Miichthys miiuy. The sequence goes on along the minus strand of CM071607.1, from coordinate 10,274,721 downwards.
CAGTCAGACAGACAGACAGACAGACAGACAGACAGAGAGCAAGAAAAGATGAAAGGGAGTGTTTTGACTTTTGGTGCTCCTTATCTTTAAAATACAGACACTGCAGCACATACCTTCTGAAACACACGCAGGAAAAACATCAGAGGCACATTATGAAGAAATGAAACAGTGAGTGCATCCTGCAACAATGGCGGTAACATCAGCAGAAAATGACAGCTCACCATCCAAAGAACTCAATCTTTCCATTACAGATGAAACATCCTAAAAGGCGTCAGTGACATGCACATACTAACACTTTTAAGAAATGTTGGTAAGAGAACGAGAATTATGTGACTAATCATTTCCCTCTGAGTCACATAAAGAAACGTGATAATGCATGAGAAGGACATACAGTAAGTGGTGCTTAAGATTCATACCTAACATGCCTCAGCACACTGAGAGGGAGTAACATGATTTAGGACCTGACTGTGCACCTTCACGCACACACACACACACATACAGACACACACATTCTTTCACTTTCCGTCCATGTCCCTTTACCTTTTAAAAAAAATTTCACAGGCGTTTAATTTTTTTGGCATGCGTGACAGGATTAGAGAGAAAATATATAAATATAACGTACAGCGTCTCCAACGCTCATGTGTAATGATTTCATTAGACCTGTGGGACTGCTGTTACGGTGATGTGTTTGTTCGCAGAAAAAAAAAAGAAAAGAAAAAGTTTTTCCCCTCTCCTGCAGCCAGAGAGAGGCTGACAGGAAGTTCTTATTAACATATCAACTTGTGTCATCCCAGCTGTGTCATCTCCTCTTTATATGCCTTCAATCACTAATTTTCCACATATATTTTCAGCTGCATTTATGCTGTATGTTGTAGAATCACGTCATTGAAACACTGCAAATGGAAAGGTATCCATTACCACTTTCCTGTAGTAAATCTTCAGACCTATAGTGAAGTCATGCATGCTGTAGTGCTCACGTGCAGCTGGTAGAACAGCTTGTTTGGAGCTGTGGTTGGTCTATACAGTAATGGTCAATTACCAGGCTGGATAATGACTGTAACCAACGGAGTTTACTGCACATGGGCCATTGTTTAGTCATGAAGAAGAATGATAGGGGATTTGACATTCAGCAGGACTGTGGTGGAGTGATGTATGTCGATGTCTGTGTATGACGCTGTGAGCGAGTGTGTGTGTGTGTGTGTGTGTGTGTGTCTAAAGCAAAGCTAAGATACTTTGTCCTTTGGTCAAGCTGTGCTCTCATCTCAGCCAGCACGCAGAGAGACCCACCCATCTGCACAGACACTTCATGACACAAGATTGTAAAAGGGTGTGTGAGAGCGTGGCTGTGGACAAGTGTGTGTCTGTGCAGTGATTGCATGACTGTGTGTGTGTGCGGCATCAGTAAAGGATTAAGGATTAATTGCCTTCAGAGATAGATTTAACTGCTTGTTAGATGAACTTTGTAAAGTTCTCACTTGGCCCCAGAGAGAAAAACCGAGCAGAGCAGAGGAAAGGTCTCTCTTGTTTTCCGTTCTTCAGAAGTGTGTGTTTCTTGTTTTTTTGTTGTTGTTGTTCTTGTCTGGAGTGCACTGCCACCAGAGGGTAAGAACTTCCATTGTTCTCACCTTTTACTCCAAGACTGTTTTTGTTTTTTTACCACTGCCATGTGTTCTTTATTACGCTTGTCCCTATTATGCCTAAAGATCTGGAGACTTAACAGAACATTTGCTGCGTTGATGTCAAAACTAATATATTTTGATTGAAATAGGCCAAAGTGCCAAAATCCTCACATATGAGAAGCTGCTGTGTCAATTCATCAGAACTGGATTTTTAACTGCTGCTGAAATGAAATAATGAAAATGTATGTGTTCGAGACCTATATATAAATTACATATGACTTATATGTTATATATATTTATATATATATGCATTTGCAATGACATAAACCAAAGAAAAGCAGCACATTCTCATATTTAAGAAGCTGCCCCCAGCAAATGTTTGCCATGTTTGCTCAATAAATGATGACTATCTCTTTTGTAACTGATTTATTTCCTGTCAGTTGACTCATCATTTCAGCTCTACTTCTGTGGTTCACTATCTTCAGGTGAGTTGATACAGCCAACAGCTGAAGAAGGAGACCTGATAATGACAGAGACAAACCCCCCCAAGTCGGCTAAAAAGCCCCGCTGGACCTCCCTGGAGATCGGCCTCATTACTATCGTCTCCTTGCTTTTCATCATCATTGTCGCCCTCATCATCCTCTTTGCTACACAGAAGACTGGTGAGTGCTGGAGAACGGGACGCATGCTGATAAGAAAAAGCGACAAATATCTGAGGCTCCTAGAAACACTTTTACTTTCTTCGTTAGAGTCTTGACAAAAGCAGTGATCAAAAAAATGTGTGTCTATTTCTGTGAGCCACTCAGCGTGGAGGACATTCTTTGGTTTTTCTTTCTCACCGCAATATTAAGTGAACCTTTCAGAACTTTTGAAGCATGCCCCTTTAAACGGTGCACATGCACTGACCACCCCAGCCAGCTGAGTTTATGGTTAGTGGTAAACATGAAGGAGCATGCTGACGAAGAGTATTTTATTCAGGTGAATAGAAAACACTTGAGCTGCTTTTAAAGCAAAGTGCAAAAGTACAACCACTGAGCCAGAAAGAACAATACAGTGTGTAAAGGTCCTTTTTCTCCCTTTGTGTTCTCAAGCGTTTCTATACAACACAAACATTGTGCTATTTCACATTTCAGACTTTTGTTTAAAAGATGAATTGGGTATCGTATATCTTGCTGTAAATGTCATAAATTCACATCAGGAGAAATAAATCATTTAAAATGGGCACAGTGAAATCGAACAGACACCCCCACCTCCCTTTCCACGGCATGGGAAACCAATCGAAACGGCCTTAGATCAATGCCACAATATGACTATCACATGTGTTTTCTTCTCATTAATATCCAGACTATTGCTTTGCTTGCTTTTTGGACTCTGATATCAAATTTATTAATCTGGTACATGGAGTTGACACAAAGTCTGTGTTGCGTCACATGATGAGGAGTTTTAATAAATCACTAGTAAGTCCAAGGAACAAGGAACACTGTGACACAGAACAAGATAAGCATTACTATGAATAATAAGCACCTTTTTTTTATAGATTTTATTGACAATGGAACAACTATGACATGCAGGTCAAGAATACGAAAACCTAAACAAAAAACTCATATTACTGGTTTGGGTTGGCATATGCATGTATGCTATGTTATTAATATCTTTAGCAGTCGTGTGATTGATAAATGTATAAACTGCCTTGTCAGGGAAATGAGCAGTTTAATGACTATGTTTGTGCGTGCACTAACCTGTGAACCTCAAGTGCATTCCCGCAGAACAGGAAGCAGTGTATTTAAGGTCATATTACAGACGTGTATGTGTGTGCTTGTGTCAGTAAATGTCAGATTGAGTTTGATTAACAGATTTGCACCTAAAGTATTCCTGACAGAGTGAAAGCAACACTTCTGAGGAGTTTAGAGTTATCTGTGAAGGATAAGGTGGAGATGGAAGGAAATGGAGGAAAAGAGGAAGGAGAGAATGAGCATTGGACACAATGACTGATGACTGCAAAAAGCCCACTGAGTGATGATGTGTTTTGCATTTTCCTGTAGATGAAATTTGCACCACAGCTGACTGCACACAGTCAGGTAAGCATTGTGTGTTTGTTTGTTTGTTTGTTTGTTTGTTTGTTTGTTTGTTTGTGCATTCTCTTAATTGCCTCATTTTAAAACCTTTGATTTTTGACAGAGGCAAACAGAATGGAAAAATTGATACTGCTGCAGAAGCTTAGGGATTTCAGACATACTTAGAGAAAATGGCCTCTTCAACCGTGAATGTGTTGCCTATAAGTCAAAGCAATGATCAAACAAACAGAAACAATCCTGATCGGTAGAAACATGTTGCAAAGGGTTATTGTTCTCGGATAACCTGTGAGCAACTACACTGAGGGAGAGAAGTTGAGAAACTGGTAAAGGGTAGAAGAATGTGCTGTTGCTATACATACAGCTTAAGCAAATCCATTAAGATCTATGTGCGCAATGTGTGTCCAAAGTTGAAATGTTTCAACATACCTTAGTTTTATTGTGGAGCTTTTATAACTTAAGCGTTCCGCACAAGCGCAGTAATGAGACTTTTTTTTTTGTATCACAAAAACACGTTTATCAAGTGTCCCTAACATTTCTTCTATTAACATTTTATGCAGATAGACCCCCATCCTACAGCCATTTCCGTCTGCCTTTTAAATATAAGATTATACATTATGACTTTATTTTCTCACTTATGTTAAAAGAAACATTCAGAGGAGAAGAGTTTCTTTTTCATGAAAACACAGCCACAGTAAATTAAAGATTTATAACTCTACTTCTAGTTTCCAGCAACAGATGCCAATCCATTTCCGATGCATTTTTGAGAAAACCAATGTCCCAATTCAGTCAGATTTGATAGACAGCCTTGTCACAAGAGATCAGCTGCATCATGTAATTTAATTGCAGCTCAAAGAAGCTAACACATTTTCAGTGCTGGAGCAGGACTGAACCCAATTACTGCCATTCTACTTTTTTTTTTTTTTCATCGTTTTTTGTGTGATATTTTTATGAACAGTTAATTACATTTTTAAAATGTGTTTTCAGGGTACGATATGTTATCCCCTGCTACTAGAAGAGCATAAAACCTTTTGGCGAGCATCCGAGGCATAAGGTGGCCCATAATCTCAAATGCACTTGCTAATTAGTTAGATGAGAAGATTAATTCCACCCAAATATATATAAGGCTTAAGTTAGCAGCAACTTAGCACCAAGATCGCGAATGGATAGATCTACATCTAGCCTGACTCTGTCTGAAAATAACAGTCCACACCTCTAAAGCTCAATAATTAATGTACCACATTATTGAGTTTGTTTAAGTTTAAAAACAGACGTGTAAAACTTACACATAGTGGTTGTATGGGAGTTATGTATGCCGGACTATTTCTTGGCCATGTGCAGTCACTTCCTGGAGTTTCCGCTGGTGCCTTACAGCAATGACTAGACTACACTTCTCACTTACAGAGATTTGTTCATACTTTAATATAAAAACTAATCTGTCTGCCTGTTAGCTGTTAGCTGTAGCTTCACATAAGCATCTCTAACCTTCATTTAAAAATGAATTTGTAAAAAAAATGTGATACTACTAAGGCTTTTGATATAATTTAAGTATTGGATGATTTTACATCATACAAGATCCTGCAGTGTGTTATAGTTTTTTTTTTAGGTGAGCATTTCCTCCACATCTCAAAGCTTTGTTCCCTCTCAATCCGTACAGCATCTCGTCTAATTGAGAACATGGATGCTAGTGTGGACCCTTGTGACAACTTCTATCAGTATGCCTGTGGAGGCTGGCTGAAGAAGAACATCATCCCCGAGACCAGCTCTCGATACAGCACCTTTGACATCTTACGAGACGAACTGGAGGTCATTCTCAAAGGTCAGACACCTACACACACTCACCCACTCACATTTACACATAGCAAGACTACAACACATATAGGCTGGGGGACTAAATTGTAAACAGACCTATCCATGATTAAGAGTTGTAAAGCAAGCTAGAAGAGTGAGTCTTTTTGAGTCCACGTACTCTGTAAGAGGACTGAGAACAGCTTGATTCATTTGCTCGAGAATATGAGCTAAAGAGGACTGTCCTTCGGGGACTGCAGCTCTATAGATATCACAGATGCCATGGGAGTTTGGCTTCAGTACTACCATGTGAGCTGAGAGTTTGTCAACAGAGTTTATGTGTGCGTGCATGGTCTTTGCTTTCAGGCTTTTCTAAAGATGTCAACACACGGTGGTGAGAAAAATCTTAATAGCAAGTTTGAGTGTCTCAGGTGTTCTGCCAGCTTTTAGCAAGGATTACAGTGTTGTTAGTGTCCTTGTGGCATGAAAGGGTCAAGTTACCCTACGTATGTGTATTTGTGTGTGTGTATGAAGGTCCATACTTTACCTCAAGTTGTCTGTGAGAAGGCCAGTCGGATCCCGAGTGCTAAATCTTCGAGGGGCACAAACTTTCCATGGACAACTGAAACTCTTCATCTACCATAAATTTACAATTTATATCCCCTCCACTATAATGAAGACAGTGCAGAGTGGCTGCAGGAGAAACAGAGTGATTCAGAGGGTCGAGAAAGATTGATCCTTAGTGGAGAAGGAAAACCAAGGTTTAAAGTGCAGCCTGTCTCGTAGACTCAGATAATTTGCACCAGCCTCGAGCACTTTATCTGTCCAATCTAGATGGAAAAACATGCACTCTTGTGTCTCGGGGAAGTGTTTTTTCTCTTTTCTTCTTTTGTTATCTGCCCCTGTGCTGTCCATTGATTGCATGTACATTTTTTATCATAACAATAAACCTGAAGGTGGGTGTTCATGGATAACTTTGTTTATTCGGTCCATAATTGATATGCATGATTGACACGTTGTTTAAAAGGATAGGGAAGCTATTCTAACTTTTACTTAAACCCTTTTCTTTTTCTGGACTGGAAAACAAATGCATTTAAAGTTGTTCTTCGTGCACTGACAGCTCTCACTGTCCTCACTTTCCTTGAACTTCTCGAGAAGCAACTTTTTAGAGATCAATATCACATTCATTAAGGTTTAGAGATCGCTTGGAATGTAGTCAGCGTTCATTTCTACCTTGTCTTTCGTGGGTGCTTGCAGTTGTAAAGGTACATCTTCATCCACTCTGTGTAGTGTAATTATAAAAGTCTGTGATGGAATTATGTCTCTCCTTTACAATGGTTTGCTGTATTTTTGCTGTATCTTGAAGTAATAGTAAGTCAGATTTCCAATTAGATGTCTGACAAACAGGAATGGTATAGGATTAAAGGAAATAGCATAGGCAGCTGTAACTTTTTATTGCACTGTACAACGCTTTATAACAGCTTATACAGATATAGCTATATATCTGCTGGGTTCAGTTCAGTTCAGTTCTGTTCTGCTCTCTTCTCCTCTCCTCTCCATGGCAGTCTTAACACCCATAAAAATCACACACAGGGGGGAAAAAGGAAAATAAACATTGCTCAGCAAGGGCTCATTTTAGGCATTTTGTTACTGTATGTGCATTTACGCACATAGCATGTCTCTGTGTGAGCGTGTGGCGTCATTTCATACTTTGTTGTATTTTTTTACTGCGATTGAGGTCTTACAGCTATATTTACTGCCCATATGAAAATAGAGAGAGGGGGAATAATAGGAAAAAATACATGGCTGCAACTGATGATGAAATATTGCAAAAGTTGATGTTTCAGAATGACTGATTTATTTGCTCTGGATGCTGCATTTACCGCAGAAAGGAGTGGAGCAAAGAACTAGTCCTAATCATTCAACAGCTTATATCCCCACCAACCCTCACTGTTGTGCTCATTCCTTTTGGGTGTCTGGCTTACCAGCCAGAGTTGGAATGTGTCTGACTGTACTGTATACACACACGTTCAGGTTTACTTTGTGTGTATGTCTGTGTGTTTTAAAGAGAAATAAAAAATAAAAAAGAATTCTGTGTATTTAAGATTATATTTGATATTCCTGACCGAGGCATGTGCGCAATCTTCTTTCCTGAACATTTACAGTAGCAACTAAGACCTGCTAGTATTCAGGCTTTCATTATTTCTTAACAACTTATTCTTTCCGAGATGTAGATGTAGATGCCCCGGGAGTGTGAGGCCTCAGCAGAATTGTGACCTCTACTCTGGAGGTGACATCAAACATGCAACCCCTGATCCCAGGGCTGGCTGCTGCCGCTTGCTTGGATACCACCGCCCGCTGATGGACAGATCCTTTTCCTGTCAACAGCTTCAGGGGCCTGGAAACACCTGGACACGGCAGCGCTCTAGGCTGCATGACAGCAATAAAAGAAGGCTGCGTGCATGTGTATGTGTGTGAATAGATTTGTGGTTGCTTGTAAATGCCTTGGATTGTTTTCTGCTGCTGGAAAAGGCCATAAATGATTCATAATGAGGGTCTGCACTCTGATTGTGACTGCAGCTTTGTGTGTACATGTGCATGTGTACATACGATTGTGCAAGTGTTTTTTCCACGTTCCCTCACTCAGGTGAGGCACACTGTGCAATAATTTGCCCAGTTGACCATGAGCATTTTAATTACTAACTAGTTTGTGTCAGGAAGAGGACGGGTAGAAGTACAAGGGGCAGAGGGGGGTTTCCATTCAAAGTAAGATGAACTAAAAAAAAAAAAAGAATATTGAGGTGACGTGGAAGACAAAAGGAGAGTGATATGAAAGGCAAGATAGGCGAGATACACACAAAGTAGGGGGTTAAGGGGAGAAGCAAGGAGAAGCTTTGTAGCCAGAGATATATGTTGAGAAAAGCTTTGAGGATAGGTCAGGAAATGTGAAACAGCATGTGGTAGTGACTTCAAGCTATAAGCCCTGTGTGCGTATGTCCATGTGTGTGTGAGTATGTGCATGTGACTTTTACGAGCGTGAGCTGCTCGTCTGTACTACATGAGGTGCTTCTCGCATGACTCCAGGTCTAAATCTCATTACATAGGTCTAATTCTAGCCGGAGACATGCAACAGGCAGTCTAGTTTATGTTTTGTGTATAATTTATCATCACGCAGAGCTTCTAAGCATGTCTGTGACATCAGAAAAAATGTTCATATATGAGATATTTGTCAGGTATGCCGCCAACAGTCTATGACATTAAGTACTGCATAGGCGACTGCGAAACTGCGAATGTGTGTTTTTCCTGTGATAGCAATAACTAAAACAAAACTTACGTCAAACAATACTGACAACCATGAGACTTTTGAGACAAATGCTTTGTTCACATGACCTCCGCGATATCAAGATTACAGTCAAAGCATTGCACAACACCATAAATACTGTAGTTCTTGTAAACATATCAAATAAAGATAGCAGACCAAGGGTTTGTGGCCAAGTAAAATAAAATGAATATGAATGCAGTAATTCCTGGCCAACAAAAATACATTTAATACAAATCTTGAATTAAATATGTTTTTTCCCATGATGCTTATGAATAAAAAGGAAAGAGTTTAGACCTCCACCAAGGTAATAACCTCCCCTGTTAGCTGTCCCACAGCCAACACTGTACTGGGTACATGACAAAAGCTTTTTATACAGTAAGACAAGCCAAGGGGCATTACTTTGACTGACAACGCTGTATTGAGTACAGAATATGGCCAAAGTTTAGCTTGATGGCAGGGCTAATGGAAAAATTGAGAACTCACCAAAATCAATAGTTTTATACTTATATACAAGTATATACAAGTATGCTACCTTGAGCTAGATGACTGTTTTCAGTTAACACAGTAAAGGATTGTAGCTCACACCACAGTTGTGAAATGGGATGAGAGTCTGGAGGTATTGTTCCACACTGTAAATGTTCTTTTAATATTATCCTAGACAATCATCAACAGACATCAACACATTAGTCTCACAGATAGATTTTAGGATACTATAGGATTATGCTATGAAAATATGAGAAATCATCTTTTTTCCTGCCAATTTGCTATGGCAGATGGTTCTAAGACACCCCTGGGCCTAAGCCGCCAATACCACAGTCAGTGGTTCGGATTAGAGCAAAGTCTGACTGTTTTGTCATTGCCATTGGGAACAAAACTCCATGACATTGTTGCCAAATAAATTGAAAATTGACCCAGAATCTTAAAGTAAACCGTAGTCTCTGGTTGCCTTTAGTGGTGCCAACATCAGAATTTTAAATGCAGTGACTGCATGTTTTGTATCTAAATGAACCTTTGAAATTGTAGTTGACTTCTCTCCGTACATTTTTATGCAGAGACAGACCTTTTACTTTTTTATCAGCAAACTGCTGGTTCATTAACACCTTTAGGTGTGCTGGCAGAGGAGGTTGAGTGGCCACGGTTTTCAATTTATTTTGAATAGTTTAAATTAGCTTAAAGAAACCTTCATTTGGGAGCTATTCTACATTTGAATCACAGATTGTAAAAATAAAATCTAGTCTTTGTTTTGGTCTAAACGCCTCCTATCTGAGCTGACTTTGGGCAAGAGGCAGGGTATACCATGGACAAGTCGCCAGTTTATCATGGGACACATAGAGACAAACAACCATTCACGCCCACATTGATACCTATGGGTAATTTATGTGTCCCATGTCTTTGGACTGTGGGAGTACCCGGACAGATAATGTATTTATTTACATTTTTATTTTGTTTGTATTGTATGAAATGTACTATATCAATACATTTGATTTGATTTTGGCCTTCTTCAGCATATAAATAAGGCTACACATACTGTAGGGTATACTCTTGACCTTTTTAAGTCTTATGGGTTTACGTGGCTATGGTATCGATGGAACTTTATTCTAGTCCTTTGTGCACGGTCAAAACCCAGGGTTACTATTCCTGTTAATATAAATGATCTTATATCCAAATAATAGAATTGCATATTCTATTTCTTCTGCTGCTGAGCTTCTTTCAAGCTCAGATAAATTAATTTCCCTTTTCCATTCCCCCTGTTCAGATATCCTGGACTCTGTAAATATAAATGGTTAATGGACTTGTATTTATTTTCTGGTCTACCGCTTTACAACACTTTTCAAACACACACACCGATGGCAGAGACTGCCATGGAAGGTGCCAACCTGCTCATCAGGAGCAAAACAGGGCTTCCTTTCCAAAGTGCTCATGGTAATACTAAGCTTACCCATACAAGACAAGACTGTGTGGGCCAGCCATTGGTAGCTATTTGGGGTTCAGTATGTTGCCCAAGGACACTTTGACCCGACTGGGGGAACCAGAAATCGAACAAGCAACCCTCTACCACCTGACACACACCTCTGAACTTCAGTCCCAGCTGGAACAGTCAACCCATTCTCTTAGGCAGGCCTGTTGGAAATCTGAGGAAAGATATTAAAGAGATAACCTCGGGGTTTCATTTGAAGTAATTAAAAAATAGTTTGGCTAACTTCTAAAAACAGCCAAAAAGCCCAGGCTAAACATTTAATATATTTCTTAATTAATAATTCTCAGTCAGACATCTATGTTTTTTTTTACTGAGAAAATTGAAAGAATTACATCACTATTCTCTCCCCTCTCACTGACACTCTGCATCATTACTGGGGGGGCTACCTTTAATCAAATTCAACTAGTTTCCTCATCTGTGTTTAGGAACATAGTCATCAAGCCCACAACCTCTCCCGATAATGTTGTGCCCTCCCATATTATAATTGCTTACTAATGCAATTCTTTTGATATAATTGGCCATAAACATGGGATTGTCCAGCCATCAAAAGCCATAACATTGATGTCAAATGTTTATATAATCATTGTCTTCTATCTAAATCAATCCTGAATACCAATGAGATTCTTGATCCATTTCAATCATGGTTCAAAGCCCTTCACAGCACTGATGCAGCTCTGTTAAATGTGAAAAATGATCTGTTACTCTCTGGTGACTCTGGGTAAAATGCTATCCTGGTTTTACTAGATTTTAGTGTTGCCTTCGATACTGTGGCTCATGACTTCCTTTTAACACATCTTTAGTACAGCACTAAACTAGTTTAAATCTTAAACACAACACATTCTCAGTGGCTATAGGTGAGTTTACCTCTTCTGCTGTCCCTGTCACCTATGGGATTCCTCAGGGATCCACTTTGGAGTCACTTCTATTCTGCCTGTACATGCTCCCTCTTGGAAACATTATTAGGAAGTATAACATCATGTCTCAAGGACTTTAAAGGCTGGTTGACAAACTATTTGTTTTGTCAAAACGGTAACAAAACAGAAGTAATTATCTTTGATCCTTCTAAGTCCAGAGGCCATCTTTTCAGTAAACTAGGTCATGTCACCACATATGTGAAGTTGCATGCAAATAAACCTTAAGCTCTGTCTTGAGAGTCAGTCAGAGTAAGTCAGTCATTAGTTCTGTTGTTGAAAATAGTTACTGGTTATCAGTTAAGAACAATTTCAGAACTCAAGCCAATTCTGTCTTTCCATTATATAGAAAAAGTAATTTATACCTTAATTATATCATGGCTGGACTATTTTAGGCCTTTCCCACTCTTCAAATTAAGACCTTGCTGATTGCTTTTAACATTCTTAATGTTCAGGCACCATCTTATGTAACACACATCATTCACTGACACTCTTAGTCCCTTAGACATGACAACAAATCTCTGTGTGTCGCACAGTCAGGACTAAAATAAAAAGGTGTCAGCGTCTTTGCTGTTGCTGCTTCAGGTCTGTGGAATTAGGTGTCGTTAGCTAATATACTCCTCCATCTCTGTTTTTAAATCAGGGCAAAAGACACACTTTTATTTACTGACTTTTTTTTGCCCAATAATCTGTCAATGTGTTGTCACATCTATGATTCTGTATTTGTCTCATGTTGTTTGTTTGGTATTACTTTCACTTTATATTTTATTTCTCTTTTGTACATTATTTTGGCCATCTTAAGCTGTGTTTTAATGTGCTACTTGTTATCAAAGAACTACATTTCGTAACACAGCTCATCCACACTTTGAAAGTGCTGCAACTGTCAGTCACCTATTAGTGTATATATCTATACCTAAAATAAAAATAAGGATAAATCAACACTTGTATTGCAAACAAAAATCTTATAAAACTCAATGTGATATTTCCTCAGTGGACCTCAATGAGACTATTTACAGCTTCATTACAACAGTTAACAGAGTTTCTGATGGGCTGTTGTACTGGTTTGCATGAAACTTCAGAGACTAAAGTCAGTTTATTACCACTGCGGAAATTTAAAGCAATGATTATGGAAAAAAAATGTTGTTTATGTTTTTATAACATAAACTTAGTTTGGGTGTTATGGAATACACTTCATTTGTAGCTGTCTGAGACTCATCACTCTCGTAGAGTGTCAACTAATTTCAGTTTCAAGTTCATTTTCACTGCCTGCATGTAATATAGCCTGAAGAAATGCTTCACAATGATGAATTGGAAGCAAAACTCGTAGTGAAATCCTTGCAAGTGAAATGCCTTGTGAAGTGAGAGGCAGTCAAGGATAAAATAGCAACGCAGAGAGGAGGAACTCAAAATTCACATTCTGTATCATGCTGAGTGGCTTGGTTCAAATTGACACGGTGTCTCAAACAAACATCAGGTGGCACAAAATCCATTCTCAAATACATCCAAACATGCACATACATGGGGCGAGAGAGAGATAGAGAGTGAGTGTGTGTGTTTGAGAGAGAGTGAGAGGGTAAGCTTTTGCTGTGGTTAAACATTAGCACCAGGGAGTCAGTAATCCAATCACACACACATGATCTGTGCCCTTTTGCAGGAAGCTCCCCGTGAAGGGTCCCTATCTCAGGACTTCATTAAGATTAAATGAGCACATAAATAGTGCACACATGGTAATGAGAAAACGGGAGGATTAGAAAAATGAAAGGGTAGAAAGAGTTGAAGTGAAACGCAGTCATGCAAGGAGTAAAACAAACAGGAATAAGAGAAATAAATGACTTGAAGAACTGAACAAATTAAAATAATATTGAATTAAATTTACAACATTTTAATCGAATGATACAAGGGTGGATGTTCCATAAATTATGAAATACCGAGTTGCCTCAAGAGTTGTCTTTAAGACACGATGATCTGATGTGACATTAGATAAAATTAGAGATTAAAGAAAGGGATAAACCTTGTCTTAAGTGTGCTAACTGGTTTATCGAACTTTCTTGTGATTGGACTATCGATAAGTCCTGAAAATTACAAAGAAAGAAAAAAAAAAATCAAATTTTCTTCACCTTTATCTTTTGATCCCAACTCACATGAGTGATGCCTCGTTGGACTCAAGGGAGAGTTTCCTGTCAGCTGGCTGTGTAATTTAAGATCCATCCTCTTTCCTGTATTGATTCTGGAGTTGCATTAAGATATGATGGTGTATATACAGTATGTTGATCCTGATGTAACATTTATAAGAGATAACTTTATAAGTGACAGGCAATACGGACGCCATGTTTAGAGGGTTCCTTTAAAGTTAGCAATGATATTTAAAGTGGATCATTTTCGCTTATTCACTTTCTTGCCATGAGTTAGATTAGAAGATTGATGCCATTCGCCTACTAGCACCTCTAAAGCTGTCTAAGTAACATGTTATATCTGGTTTGTTTGATCCAAACAGAAACACAAGTGTATAAAACGTGTCCAAATGACAATTTGCCATCTGGGGTTTTTATGTGTTGGATTATTTCTTGGCTGAGTAACTTCCTGCTGGTTTCTGCTGGTTGCCTGGCAAGAAACAGTTCAACAAAGGATATACAATATTTTAACAAGTGAGCTTTAGAAGAGCTTCTAGGTGGATTTCAGTATCTTTGGGTAGATACAGGCTACCTATTTCCAGTTTTTGTGCTAAGCTAAGCTAACCAGCTGCTGGACTGAACAGACAAATACAAGAGAGGTATCAATCTTCTCCTCCAACTCTTGTCAAGAAAGTCAATAAGCATATTTCCTAAAATGCCAAACGAATTCTTATTCATAGTTAGATTACTTACTCTTTACTCATTTATGAATTCAGTTTCACTGATGTGAACTTGTGTTCTTATCACATCTGGATACCAGTTCCTTTAGTTTTACAGAACATGTTTTTCAATGGCATAATTTATTTAAGCACATTTTATTGCAAAACAGTCAGGATTACTTTCAGGCAGGTTGGCTTAGTCATGCTTTTGTTTGCCTCATCTTTGTCTGGCAAGCCAAAAGCCACATGCAAACTTACCTTAATCCAACTTTTGTATTTTTTAAAGAACATGTGAGTGCTAGCAATTGATACAGTCATTGTGAGTGATAGACATATGGCACTGAAGCAAACAGTGTTTGCACAGCTTGACATGGCTAGCTAAACTTGGTAGATGTCGACAAGTGGCAGCTTTGTGAAGGCACAGCTTGATGTGAATAATAAATGGCATTTTCAAACTTCAAAATCCTGAGGATGGAGTAGTTATAGATACAATAGTAACACAAATGAACAGCAGTGTTAGTGCTCCAAATTCATTGAACAGCACTGCATTTGCAAAGTGCATCTTGTAAATACATGAACCATCCGAATGCATAATTCCAAAGTAGTCAAAGTAAACATTTCAGTAATGTGTGATCTATATGTAAATGTACATGAATGTCCAATGACAGATTTTCACATATGAAATTCATAAAGGCTTCTGACTGCTTTCAAACAATTTTAACTGTCTGTTTATGCTTTACTTCTGTATTACCATAAACAACAGCAAAAGCAAACATGAGGTCAAGCATACATTTTGCATGTACAGGAAGTAATGGCATGCGCTCCATCCATCCTCATCTATTATTCATAAAACAAGCAGACAAATCTTAAATCCAATGTACTCTACATAACAATCCAGACGCTGTGGAAAAATTAAAGGACCAGTGTGTACATTAGTAAGATTTAGCAAGAATCTATCAGCCAAATAAGCATAAATGGTATGTAATATTCATAAGTACATTTTCATGAGTGTATAATCACCTGAAAAATAAGAATTGTGTGTTTGTGTCTTTGTGTTTTGCAAGTTTTTTTCTGCCACCATAGGTTTTCCTACACATTTGGAAGGGGAGGGTGATGAGGGGTATTCAGTTGGTTGCACTTTGCAACCTCATCACTGGATGCCTCTTACTCCTACACAACAGAAATGAACTCTTACACATATTTAGCGATGGAAAGAATGTAGAACAAACTGCCAGACCCAAAGTCTAACACAGAAATATATACAATTATGCTTTGTGCTCTTTTGTTTTACATAATAATGTTTGTTTTTCCAGTTTAGTTTTACCAAGTAATGCTGTGCCTCTGATCCAGAACCAGGCTGATTTCAAGGGATCACATCAAAACCCTCCCAAATCTCTCTCTTAAGCAGCCGTCTGCTGTAAATCATGCTAGCCAGAGAAAACTCACTGAAGTGACTCAGTCAGGATTTAAGCTCTCAGTCTCTAACTGGACAAGCCCTTCCTAAAATGTTCTTTATAAAGAGCCCCGTGCCACACAGGCACCCCAGCATACTATTTGAACTGCAGTAAACTTTTGTGAACTTGTCAGGCTCATGAGGTTGTAGTTCAGGCACAGTTAAACTGTTTTTATGTTTGGTGCTGAATGACAAATCATCAGATAGTCTAAGCCGAAGTTGAGCTAAAGTTTGCAATGCCTGTTGAGTAGGTGTGAGGTTTTCCTGTTTCAGACAGAGGGCACAGAGTTTCTAACACTATCACAACAAAACATTGGCATTCACCATGGTGGTTTTCTGAAAAAGTCCAAAATTACCATGTGGGTGTTTGGTTGAACCTTGATGATCTGAACATTTATTTAAACTTATTTTCATGCTCAATGCTGCTGAATAGCGACAGCGGATCTGAAGGGAATCGTTACACTTTAAAGCTACAATATACAACTCGGTGCCTTGAGGCAGTGCAACAAAAGTATACTGTTGGTCGCATTCTCCTCCCCCTCAGTTGAGCAAGTTTTACGCCCCAACACTTATCATTCATTTTGATTAGCTGTCTACCTAGAAACGCTATCTAGCCTGAGGCTGAGCTAACTGGTGTCCATATGCACACAACAGGTGCTGAAGAGGCAATGAACGCATGCAATAAAACAAGCAATGATATTCACTCTTGTTTTCAAATTCTTCTTTATGGCCACACCTTCTCGTTTGCTGTTCCCCGATTTCTTTGAACCTTTTTTTGTTGTGACTTTCCCGCTCTGAGGTTATTAGCTTCACTTTGATTAACGCGGTCATGCTGAGAATCCAATTTCTAGCAACCAGAGATTAAAACATGTATTGCATAGTGCCACTCTAATTTGTGGTTTATATGACAGTGTTGACCTCTATAACAAATGAAGCAAATAATCTTAATCACCCAAAATGAAATGATTAATTGCACTGAAACTAATAAATAGTTTGTGTTTAATTATTTACTCAATCATTCAAAGCAGAGATTGGCTATGCGCAGTACAAGGGGACATTTTTTGATCATCTATTGATATACTAGCTATTATGCATTTTCTGCATTTGATGATATAATGTTTAATCTTTTCAAAGTTGTCAAGTGGACTTGATATGATGTTGAATATTTACCAGAAAAGCAAAAACTGGCTGAGTCTGTTCAGTGAGGAAAATTAAAGCTTTGTTTTGTTCTCCGTAGCTTCTATAAATAAGGAATTTAATTACCTTTATTTATTTGTATTTATTTGAATTTTATCTACTTTAAATGCATCCAAAACATCTTTTTTCCCGTTTGAATGGTAGTGGTTTGAAGCCATCACTGGATGATTAAATGCATCTGGATGACAGCTGGATTTAATTTTGAATCCACAAAGCTGAAAAACTCTACATTGTACCTGAGGTTATTTACTGCACACCCTTCCCTCCATTCACATGTACACTGATTCCTTTATCTTTATCTTTCTGCTTGTGTTTCTTTCCCTCATGCTTGCTCTGTTTCTCTGCTCTATTTGTAGGTGTCCTTGAAAAAACAGTGGAGGGGGAAGCCGCTGCTCTCACCAAGGCTAAGACGCTCTACAAGTCTTGTACCAATGAGAGTGCGTCATCAGGCATCAGATGTCAACTCAGACTATCCCTTTTTGTATCTTCTTTTGTCCTAAAATGAACATTTTTCTTACTGTCATCAAAGGTTATACAGCTTTCATTCAGTTTATTGCATTATCAAACTATCATTAAAAAACTGTAATAACTTACTCCCTTATTTCTTATCATTATTAATTTTAAAAGTAAGAATAAATGTCTTTCAGATTTACAGCATCATGCAATGCTAGTAATATATGCTTCCTTCAAAAGCATTTTGGTTTAGAAGTCACATCAATAAACTCCTCCACACATCTACATTTGCATAGATGAATAATGCTTGATAAGAATGAATAATAGGGTTTCCTTTCTTTGTTTAAATGAACTTTCTAAATGTTGATTGGTATAAAATAAATGTTTCCACTATTAAAAACAGATTTTTTTCTTGTTTGTATCTGCGCTCCATTTAAGGTCTAATTGAACTCAGAGGAGGTACTCCTTTGCTTGACATGCTGGTTGATGTGTTTGAGTGGCCCATAGCTGTGGACAACTGGGAGACCAATTATGGTAAAGCATCCTTTTCCACACACACTGTCATGCACAGCAGATGTGTCATGTACAGTGAAGTCTTTCTTTCTTAGTTGTCTTACTTTCTCTGTTCTTCAGGCAAAACGTGGAGGTTGGAGGACGTCATTTCCAAGCTGAACGAGAAATATGGAACTCCGCTCTTGGTTAACTTTTTTGTCGGCACAGATGACAGGGACTCCAATTCACACATCATTCATGTAGGTGTGCAACTGTAGCTAGAAAGCTTCTATCATTGTTTTATAGACCCACGTTCATCCACACTTATCTATCATATCTATGCAACTTGAAAATTAACCACCAACCCCATTTGTTTTCTTTGACCAGTTTGACCAGCAGACAAGCCTCGGCCTTTTGTCCAGAGATAACTACGCTTGCACTGGACACTATGCAGAGGTAGGCTTGTGGTTCACATGTATACATGTAATATAATTAAAACTTTTAACCAATGCAAGAGGAAAACAGTTCCATGTGTTCATTTGGGCCAGTGCCACTGTGTCTGGGTTCCATGTCCCCCGGACTTTCTTCCAGGAAACATGATACCCAACAAATGATGAGGGCATCAGTTGAAACATCAGTACCTCAATTAACTTTATTTGTACAGTTACATGCATTTGCACGCATGTGTGTACACGATAAATGAAAAAAAGTGCATTCTAGGGCAGCAAGGGGTGATTAAAATCAAAGAGGCAAAACAGAATAGGTTTGGTTGTGTCTCAGTCTGGACCAGATGTGTGTGATTAGAGCAGATATCCTCTGCTCTGGTTTTACTTTACAGATTACCATGGACTCTTGATTGATATGCAGAAAGCACCACTCAACTGCACTTAGCTTGAGGCGTGTGTGTGTGTGTGTGTATCTGTGCGGAAATGACCTCTGGTTTTTGGTCATTGGTTAAAGTGAACTCCTTTCCTTCCTGGTAAAGTAAAGTCGATATACGAATATCATAATGAGTGTCTGTTTGACAGGCATGCCGGACTTACGAGAAGTTTATGATTGACCTGGCTAAGCTGATCCGTACTGACCGGGGACTGGAGATCAATGAAACCCACATCAGAGAGGAGGTGACACGAGTTATGGACCTGGAGAGAGATATTGCCAATGTAAGCATGCATTCACACATTACATTTTCCCAATAGAGGCCTAAATAGTTAGTCAAATCAGAGAACACTAAAAGAGTGCTCTTTCTTTGAGAAACTGAAAGAAGGAGACCATGTTTTCGAGCAGCAATGCGTCCCTTATCTCCTATCTAAGCTTCACACAACAGAAGGATTTTGTGCCTTCTGACAGAATGGCCTTTCACTCTTACATTTGTAGCCCAAAAACATCTCTGTAAAACAAGCGGTTGACCAGCCTGATCCGCATACAGCCACTTTTCTCAGACATCAACAGGTTTCTAGAATCCACATTTGTCATTCGGTGCTGGTGTGCTCTGCTCACTGCTATGCTTCACTTCCCCTCCACTCGGCTGCTGGCTTTTACAAGGCAGTCACCATTCGACATTTACAGACCTGAAGCCTCCTGGGACTTCAACTATGTTTGTTGTTGCTGGACCTGCACTGCAATTTTATGCATGTGTCAAGAAATATAAGGGTTATGTTGTCACAGCATTGTTGATTTTCAACTTCTCTGTCTTGCACTCTCCAAGGCTACTGATACTCCAGAGGACCGTAACAACCCAGTGTTGCTTTACAACAAGATGGAACTAGGCGATCTAAACGCCAACTTCACCCTTGAGGTTGAATCGCAGGTAAAAATACACTCTTTATCTGTCTGTGTTGCTTGTTTTTTACCGACCTTCATCTTTCTCATGTTATTTCTCACCTCCATGTCTTTGCTTTTGGACTTGTCCTAAAGGTATTTGACTGGAGTTACTTCACAGCTAAGATAATGGATACAGTTAACATCAGCGTTCCTGACACAGAAAAGGTCATAAACTACTCCCCCAACTATTACAGAAGACTCAACGTTATCTTGGCCAGATACAACAAGAGGTCTGTTTGTATTACGTTTGTTGTTGTGTTTGTGTATAATAGCCCGTTTGTGAGGGTGTGTTTGTGGGGGCAGGAGCGCACTGCATGCAATGAAAACAGCTGCTGCCCCCATTACTGATATATCATAGCTTTGTGTGTAAGAGAGTCAGAGAGTTTCTTTCTTCTCTCCTCACAGAGACCTGCAGAACTACATGGTGTGGCGTTTTGCTATGAACATGGTAGTGGGACTTAGCAGACCTTACAGGGACACCAGAAAAGCCTTCCGCAAGGTAAACTGCCAGGACCATGATAAACACCAACGCCAACTAACAGTGAATTACCGGTGGATACTAACATATATTTGTACATGAACACATAAAAAACACATGAACGCACTGCAGTGCTTTGAACAAGGCAACATGCTTACAATGACAATGGTAACATGCAGGTATAATTTTTACTATGGTCACCATCTTAATGTAACATGTTAGCATGTTAACATTTGCTAATTAGCACTAAACACAAAGTACTGATGGGAATGTCATAGGCAATACGTTCAACCAAAATAACCATTAAAGTCTTTGACCTGCTGCTGGCACTGCAACAATACAGTTCATTCTAGCAGGGCATCAATGTCTCTACTAAATTACATGGCAATTATCAAACATGCTAACCTCATTGTGGTATGGGATGACGCCCCAAGATATGACCAGAATCAGTAGGATTTATCTTTTGGGGAACATGAGTATCTGCACAAAATTCATCAGCAGTCAAGATATTTTAATCTGGACTGAAGTGATGGACCAACCTAACGACATAGCCATACCTAAACATGCTGCCAGCATGGCTAAAAGAATTCTGTGCTGCAGTTTCTTGTTACTAACAGGCAGATATATATTGATCATATCCTTCTTCCATGTTTATAACTGTCTAATCCTAAACCTCTTTTTAATTTAATCATTTCCCCTCTGCCCTATTTCTTATAGTCCTCAGTGTAATAGTGAGGCGTAATAGCGTAATGGTGCAAATAAAGAATTGCCCAGAGCCTCTTTACCCAATATGCTGAGTGGTTTGTCCGGCATTTCTAATTGATCGGTGCCTTGTTACTTTCCCTGCAGGCTCTGTATGGCACAACGTCAGAGGCAGCAGTGTGGCGGCAGTGTGCGCTTTATGTCAACAACAACTTGGACAATGCTGTAGGACGACTGTATGTGGAGGAGGCCTTTTCTGAAAAGAGCAAAGAACTGGTCAGTAGGAAGTGCATTATTCTTTATATTTTTAGATTATTAGATTCAATGCAGGATAAGACGCTATTACAAAGAGCAGGTTGATTTGTTTATAGTGCATTCTATGTAATGGATAATTATACACTATGCTTGTGTATTGACACTTGGTGCTTGGTTCAGATATTCATACATACAGAGAGTATGAGCACGTGTGTTTCAGGTTCATCCCATCTGAGTGTATTTTTGTCTGTCACTTTTGTTCTCCCACCTGTGTTTTTGTCAACTTTATGTCTTGCATCTGCACCACAGTACTGTATTTTTTGCATGCGCCCATTGAACGCAGCTGAACAAGGTGTCCTTGTTATCGTGCCCACACCACCCACACTGTAAATCTCAACTCGGGGCATGTGTGTATGTGCGTGCTTTGGCACATGACTGTGTGTTTGTCAGTCAGATTGTGTGTGTTGCTGTGTACATCTGTTGTAATACAGAGTGTCTCACACACTGTAAATCTCTGTCATCTTTTGGATTTTTGCCCACTTCAGCATGTGGATGTGTCTGTGTGTGCGATATATCAACATATCAACACCCCTTTCCCCACTGGCCATACATATGTGTGTGCAGGTGCTGACTTGACCTCACTGGCACATACTGCACTCTGAACATACCAACCTTCTCTCAGCCACAGAGATATATTTCAGATATGATCATCAGTGGAATTAAACTAAGTACATTCACATGTTTTATTTTAGAGGTCTTGTGCACTTCCATTTATGTTTTTAATATGACTTTATGTTTTACACTCACAGTGGCATTTTTCCTGGGTAGTGAGTTTAATCTTTGATTCTTGTGTTATGATTATGTTCTGATACGTTTACTGAGGATTTTGTATGCAAGACCTGTACTTGTCTATCATTTGGAGACAGAGTGAATTAAATCAAATTTAATTGCAGTGGATAAGTGTCCATAATGGGAAACCATTACATTTATAAAGCCAACTATCATAATACATCTGGACTTAGGAGACTTACCATTGTATATAAGCCCTGCATTTGACCCATGGGAATCATATTATATAGGATTTCACATGAAAATGCATGCATGCAACCACAGACACTAATGCGTGCGCAACTCATTACACACACACACACGCTGTATGCTGAAAGGTTTTTCAGGAAAAGCATCATCAGTTGTGGTCCCTGCTGGTTTGTGGTGGACCCCAGCGTGCTGTCCGAGTGGTCATGCAGTGTGTTAGCGAGGGGTCTGCTGATGTGATGAGACATTGGAATGCCTCTGTCAGCTCGCTGTGGTCTCAGAGCACAACTGTGGTTTAAAGGGATCCTGAGGGGTGACCTTCGCTGTCACTACAATTTTTAATTTTTCCCCTTCCTACTTTGTTTTCTATTCTTCTATTGGTCCAGGTACTTTTTTGTCAATTATTCTAATTCTGTTTGTGGTACATGGTACAGTACACTTTGATCAACATTATACCATCATGGCGGCGTCAGTCAGTCTGTCTCTCTCTGTGTTGGAGCATTCTTGTGAATACTTTAGCTCAAGAGCAATACATTATACAAACGCTTCAACTGTAGAAACACCACAGGTTCCCACTGAAAACTGAGTTTTTGATGTAGATTTAAAGCACCTTGCTGTGTGAATTTACATACAAAAACAGAAAACCTATAATGATGACAACACCATGTGAGGTTAAGAATGCTGACATTGAAGTATTTTTTCAGCTACACGTTTATTTGCTTAATAGGTATAGCTTAACATGCTTGTTGAATATATCGGATTGATGGTGAAACATTAAGCTGAAATACTCTCTTCTATAATTTATATTTATAAGGCTCTGGATTATTTCAGTAACACAAAGTCCAACCCCAAACTGCTGGGTGCATCTATAAGTAAATTTAAATATTTAAAGGTCTGAAGTAAAATGTAAATTGGTAGCATTATCAATAATGCATCTGCAAATTTGCAGCCTTTACAGCAGACATCCACTGTAGAGAATTTTGATACAACAGGATGAGACTTTTGTAAAGAAGTAGAAATTTCCTCATAACTTCTCTGCGTACAATAATTCTGTCACTTTTAGTAACTACACATGATGTTGCCTCCCTTCCTTTTACTCATACTTAAAATAATTGATGATCTTTTTGTTATTATTCCAACTGTCATATTAATCATGCAAGCTTTATTAAACCGGTCATCAGACCTCTACATAGAGGGAGTATAACCCCCGAGTGATTCTACATTAATATGTGACTATGTAATGATGAGGCCTGATTCAGGGAGGTGTGTTTTTACAACTGTGTTGCACAATATGTTGCCAGATTTATTTGCTTTGTTATATATCAGTGATATATTTGTGACTGTGTGTCTCTGTCTCTGCCATTGTATGTATGTGGACATCAGATGGAGGAGATGATTAAAGACATTCGGGAAGTGTTCATTAGTAACCTTGATGACCAAACTTGGATGGATGCAGAGACTAAGAAAGCAGCAGAGGAGAAGGTATCAATTATTATTATTGTATTATTTTCTGTTGTTTAGGATATGTGATGACTAAGATCTTGTTTGTCATATTTTTTCTCCTATACTTCTGTAGGCCCGAGCTATTCGGCAACGGATCGGCTATTCTGACAGCATCATGGATGATAAATACCTTAACAATGAGTACAAAGATGTGAGTGTCTGAAAAGATGTGATTATGAAATGTTTTTCTTTTTCTCTGTATTAGTGCAGATTGATGTAGCTGAATACAGAGTGGATTCATTGAAGCTGCATATCAGTTCTATGAAAACATCTCGATGAATTCTTGGCGGTTGTGACTTTTGCCGGGGGAATATATGACCACGTGTTGATAGCTCTCATCACAGCTAATCCTCTTGTTTCTCTGGCTGTGTGTTGGTGTTAGCTGGACTACAGTGCAGAGGAGTACTTTGAAAACATCTTACAGAACCTGGAGTATTTGCAGAAGAAACGCCTGCGGAAACTCAGAGTCAAAGTCAACAAAGAGGAGTAAGATTCCCCAATGGGGGCAGAATTAAATCAATGCTCGGAAACAGGATTATTCCAGATGTGAAGTAGTTTAAAATTCTAATTTACAGTTTTTAAATAACTAATAATAAATGACTTATTGGTTATGGTGCTTTGGTGTGACACACTATCTTGCATTTAGCACAGTGCATTCACATTCTCCCACACAAACTCCTACACACAGATACAGCTCAGCCTTCCACGAAGCACAGCAGGAATGCTAATATTAGCTTGCTGTTATTAACCACAGGATGGTTTCAATATATTAATATCTAAATTGTGCTGCAGTCTAGTGCTCTTTACTGTACAATTCTTTAATTCTACCCTCATTGTCTTCTCCAGGTGGGTTACTGGAGCTGCTGTTGTCAACGCCTTCTACTCATCTAGCAAAAACCAAATAGGTATTTTCACAAATGCATATGCAAACAGATTCAGTTTGAGGATTGCGTGACAACATAAATGTGTGCAATTATTCCACATTCAACATTTTGTGAAAACAAACCTATCATGTCTTTTTTTGTTTTTCTCTGGTGTCAGTGTTCCCCGCAGGTATCCTCCAGCCACCTTTCTTTAGCAAAGGCCAGGCTAAATCTCTCAACTATGGTGGCATCGGCATGGTAATCGGTCACGAGATCACGCATGGCTTTGATGACAATGGTATGATTTTCCACACTGTTGCTCTCTGTTTCTCCCAGAGGCAGCTTTGGCAGATTATATTGGTATTTAGACCAGAATGTTTCCCTTTCTGTAACTGGTACCACTTCAGAAAAAAAGTGTTTTGAAATGCCATTTCTGCGTGCCACCTCAGATCTTTTTTCACCACACTCATTTTCCTTGGGTTATGTGAAGTTATTATGTTCAATCAAAGATGTCAGGATGCTTTTATACTGGTATACACAACTGCAAGCCACCCAGAAACACAATGGAAATGAATAAAACGGAATGGAAACATGTAATTGACATCACTTGCAACACTTTACTGCTGTCTCGGTACGAGATAATGAGTGTTTGTGCGTTTGTGTGTGTCTCAATCTTGTTTTTCTATTGTTCATCAAATCCCACTAGTCACCCTTTCATGCATTCGGCGTTTTGTTTTAGGTCGTAACTATGATAAGGATGGTGACCTGAAAGACTGGTGGACACCAGACTCCACTCAGAAGTTCCTGGAGCTGTCAAAGTGCATTGTCAATCAGTATGGAAATTTCTCCTGGGACCTGGCTGGTGGACTACATGTATGTCCTGGTAGATCTAATGTCCCTCCCTCTTCTTTCCTCATTTAAAAAAGTTTTTATAGAATTTACAGCGCTGTTTTCTCTAATATTATCCAAAACCTTGCTTTTTGTCTCTTTCCGTTTGCGTCCCTGTCACCTTTTGCCAGCCTATCTGCTTCCATCTTTTACCTGTCTTTTGCAGGCTCATCTCCTCTCTGCTTCAGGTTTCATTAATTATTTTGTGTTGACATATCAATCCCTCTCCCTCTACTTGTCTCCCCATGTCTGTCCTGTTGCGTTGAACAATGCATCTATTACCCCCTTCCAAAATGATTTCTTGTATCCCGAAGAGTGATCTTTGTGATTTGCTGAAATACAGAGGAAAAAAAAAAATACCATCTCACTCTGTCCTTTTTCCCCGGCCAATCTTTGTGTTCTCTCTCCTTACGTCCCCTCTCTAGTTAAATGGTAACAACACCCTCGGGGAGAACATTGCTGACAATGGAGGGATACGGCAGGCATATCAGG
Source organism: Miichthys miiuy (assembly GCA_036365135.1). NCBI lineage: Eukaryota > Metazoa > Chordata > Actinopteri > Sciaenidae > Miichthys > Miichthys miiuy. The sequence goes on along the minus strand of CM071607.1, from coordinate 10,248,566 downwards.
TAATGAGCCTGAAAACAAAGGACAAAACTGGTTTAAGAGCCCTGGTTTAAAAATGACAGAGGATGGCATTCACTCTAGTTTGTTATTGTTGTCTGCTTGCTGACATTAATAAATGTGTCACTTTGCCAGGTCACTGGCTTGCTCATTAGCGACTGTAAACACAACAATGAATGACATGATGTTGCTGCTGATTTTGGCAGTTTTGTCCAGAGGTGAACAGAGAAAGGTCATTTGAATTAAAAAAAGACATAACAAATACACACTTTTGTTAATCCTATTAACAACCAGGCAACCTACCTTTGTACTATAATTGACATTTCATGCTGTACACGAAATGCACTGAAATGAAAACTTAATTGTTGAAATTATATTTTAGATGAGCATGTCTTTTTTCAAACAAGACGTTCGTCTTCTGTCAATACTGTAGGCCTACAAGAACTATGTGACGGAACATGGAGAGGAGCCGCCACTGCCTGGCATTCACCTTTCCCACGATCAACTCTTCTTCCTAAACTTTGCTCAGGTAGTTGATGGACAGATGGATGGTTTGATTGATTGATAGATGAATGGATAGATGGATGGAAGACTGTTGTAGTATTTGGTGACATGATATATAACGTGGTGGATGGATGAATTATTGGTCTAATGCAGTATGTCCTTACCGCTGTCTTTTTCAGGTGTGGTGTGGAACACATCGACCAGAGCAAGCTGTGAATTCCATCAAAGCAGATGTACACAGTCCAGGAAAATTCAGGTAAATTCACATCAACCAGCCATGTGCTTGAGACAAAGGACAGGAAAACTAAAGCCTGAACATGATGACATGCTATGTACATTTTAGTTTCAAGTAACCTTCTTAAACCCAACTAACAATCTCCTTTACATGTGTTTCACAGGGTACTGGGCTCCCTTCAAAATTTCCCAGAATTTGCCAAAGCATTCAGCTGCAACAAGAGCAGCTACATGGTCCCTGAACACACCTGCCGCGTGTGGTGATCCACAGACCTTTGGGATGGGGATTGTTCTGATGTGGGTCGTCCCTGTCCCCCTACAGCACCTCTCCCCTCTGACTGGATCACTTGTGGGGGGCTGCAGGGAAGTGAAAGCTCCCCTTACGCTCTTTACTGGACGGACCAGGGCTGGTGGACTGACACTGCAGTATGCACTTCCTCCGAGGAAAGCAGTGGACTGTACCCTCACGGACAGACGGAGCACTGTCTCTCCAACTCTGATACTGTAGTTCATTCAATCAGCCTGATTATTCTGCTACTCACTGGATACAATCCCTCCTTGTGTTTTTATTTTTTCTTCTCTCCATTTTCATCTTGTTTTATTCATCATTTGTGAGTCTGCCAATGTGTACGTGAGTGCGAGTGTGTTTCAGTCAAAATACTGTAATTGGCAAAAGAGGGGCAGACAGACAAATGTGCTAAAATCCACTGGCATATGAATACATCATACACCCACTCACACTTACATACATAATACAGGGCTGAACCACTGTACTGTATGTGGGATTGAGCTGTACGCTTCTCATAAAACCTCAGCTGGTTTCAGCCTTCATCTACATGCTGATAAACTCTACAATGTACTCGTAATGTACTCTTTGTTAATACGTAGGACTAGATTAGGTAAATTATTACAGAAAATCAGAATTTATTTTCTTGAATAGATCAGTAAATATTTAACCGTAATCACATATTACACAATACTGTTCTACATTTAATTTTAATGACTTAACTGCAGTTGACAGTTCATTAGCAATATGTCAAATAAACCAAAATGAAGATTTCGCCTTTAAAATGACAGCTGGTCATGAATCATTGAGCTGACAATCGACAGACACTTAGATCCCTTTTATACGTTCATTGAGCCACCTGTGTGGATGCACGTCTCTGTGTTTTCCAGTCTTTGTAAGTCATTATGATCACTGCCTACTGTTTGTCATGCAAACTGGTATGCCTTACATGATCTGTTGTGCTACTGCGTGTGTGAGTGTGTATTCACAGGAAAACAGAGGATAAGAAAATGCGACATTAAAGAAATAATTCGAATTTTTCACAAACATGCTGATTTTCTTTTTTTGCCGAGAGATCGATACCAGTCTCATGTATGCATGCTATAGCCAGCAGCCAGTCAGCTTAGCTTGGTAGAATGACTGGAAACAGCTAGCCTGGCTCTGTCCAAAGAAACAGAAATTGCCTTGAAGCACCTCTAAAGCTCACTAATTTCCACGTTACTTACTTGTTAGTTTAAAAACAAGTTGTGGTTTTATGGGGCTCACAGACTGCTTCTTGGCTGGGAGCAGTGACTTTCTGGAGTTTCTGCCAAGACTTAATTGGCAGGCTCTAAATGTGTTGTTTCCCCTGTTTCCACTCTTTGCGCTAAGCTAGTCGTCTTCATCATCATCATGATATTGGTATCAGTATTCTCAACAGACTTCAAAGCTTCCAAGATATTGGTTCGATCACACAAAGTGTGCCATAATGCCCATCTTTTTTTAATGATTCTTCTTTTACACAATGAAGTCAATTGACAAACAATATAATTCATATTTTCAAAAGGAATGTTTATCTTGTCTATTTTAAACCGCGAGCTGAGTCTTTGTTGGAACCTAATGATTTTTTCAAAAGTGCATGCATTTTTGTGAATGCGGAAGGCTGTATCAAGTCAGTGGATCCCAGTTTAGGATTCATGGCTTAAGTTTTCTACGTTAAAATGTAACTGAGGCTGTGATACAAGGTTAATTGTGGAAATTTTTGCCTTTGCCTTTTATAGAGAAATTAGTGCAATGAATGATACGCCATGATCATGTAGACCACTTCGTCATGCTGTATACAACACTTTATACATTGTTGTTTCCCGTGTTTTGTTTTTACCATTGTTGGTGCAAGCTTTCTGTCTCTCTGTCACTGTCGCTCACTCCTTCAGGCTTTCTTACTTTTTGCCTCTTTCACACTCCACCTGTAGAAAGACAGATATACCTCAGTTGCCTGTATTTAGATACTTTATAATAATAATGACTGATAATCATCTTGAGGAGCATTTTTTTTCCTTTCAAAATAAATCTTTAAAAAACATGCTTGAGCCCGCAGGCGATAGTGCTTACAAGCTTTGTGGTGTGTTTGTTGTTTTAGCATCTGAATCAGGCGTCTATATCAATGCAGGCTCTTAAATCGGATACAAAGAAGATCTTAAGCATTTCTGGCAGAGGCTCAAAATGAGAAATGTTTTTTTAATGTTGGACTTAAATTGTGCGCTGAAGAAGAATGTGAGTGCATATAATATCGTGGTCCTGCTGACTTAACTTTTCCAGACTTCAGAGACTTTACATACATACAGAAACATCAAACAGAAGAAAGTCTGCTGCTGTTTCCTTTGCCCCTTACCAAGAGAGAGCGGCCTGCAATGTTTTTAAAGTAGGTTAAACTATAAGATATTTCTACATTTCATACAGTTTTATTGACTTGTGGGCAGTATTAGGAAAATGGGGGTTTAGTTTCTTTTTGTAATTTCCACAGAGACGTGGAAAAATAACCATAAATTAATTTAAATGCACTATTACCCCAAACTCTTTCCCCACTAATTGAACCTGTAAGCACTGGGAGCTAATGTGTGAGGTAAGTCAAATACACGATGCAAACAAATGAATGTGCAATATCTTTATGGCTGCTCCCAAGCTGCCTACTGGTAAATATACCCCATGCTGCAATGAACCAGCAAGAACATTTCCTGGCACAGGGATGGTTTGTACCCAGGCTGAAACTGGAGAGGCAAACGGTCTGGGATGTACAGGGAATAAGAAAATACACTTCAAGAAGTTCAGAGGTAAAAGTGAGAGTTAAAGAGAATTATAATGCACAGGATGCATAGGACAGGGGGTGCCAAGTCAGAGCACCAGAAATATGGTCGAACTTTGAAGCCAAGTGTCAAATATATCTTAAGGAATGGGGGAGTACAACTACAGCCAGAACCAACACACACTTAAGCAAATACACAAAAGTAAAGTTCGGAAGTTCATGACCTTCGTTTTACTTATTTCTTCATTTTTAAAAAACATTTGACCACAATATAAACATTTGATCCTATTTGTGGTTTATGCCACATTGTTTCAAGTGAATAAATCAAATGTGAATACCTCCGTTTGGTGGGACAGACCAACAGCATATTTTGGGGTTTTCTGCTGCATTCCACAAAATGTCACCAATGGCTTGCTTTAAAAGTCAACTGCAGATTGCCTGTCTTACACATTTTCCTGTCCATTTGATTCCATAATGCTTTCATTTCATGTACGGTAAAAGTATAAAAACACACCTGAGTGATTGTGTGTGAATGCATTTCCACCTCTGTGAGACTCATTCAAGTATTGTTTTCAGCTGAATATCAATTGCAATTGCTTATTTACTGCCTGGCTTCCCCTTTTGCTCTCGTTGGCTGGTAGCACTCTGGCAGATAACTGGTTCACACCACCCACTTTCCTCGTGCTCTCACCCTCCCTGTCATTAGCAGCTACGCTTGCTAACATCACAGCTAACATTACAGCACCTCAGCATGTTCCTGGGAGCTGTTTTGCACTTTGCACACTATGGCTAAGGTTTAATGCAAAAGTAACATGGGACATAGGAGGGGTGCACAGAGTTTTTAAAGCATACATAAGAGTAAGAAGTGTGACTTGATTGAAAATATATGTCAGTGGAAGAAACAACGTTAACACCTGTGCACTTTAAACCTCAGAGTTTGCAGGCAGTTTTTAGAAAGTCGCCCATGCTAGACCTTCTTTTGTTTTTGCTCTCATTACAAAGTTCTGCTCCTCTCTGTTGCCCTTCAGTCATAAAACGACTCAGTTTTCCTTCATGTGCCCTTTGGGCGACCCTAACAGTGGGTTCAGTGGTATGTGTGTGTGTGGGGGGACGGGGGGACGGGCATGTGGCCTCTGGAATGCCTGTCAGTGTGTGGTGACTGAGGTGTATGAAAGGGGAGCACAACACAAATGTGTGCGCACACACACCACATGCACACCTCAAAAAAAAAAACACGTGCACAAAAGCACACGTACATATACACAAATACACGTGCAAATGATGTATTAGGATCATAAGTGAGAAAGTGTTTCAGGTAGGCAATTAGAGTGGGCACCATGCTATCGCACACTTGATTTGATAGAAGCTCTTATTGTGAAGTGCACTCTCGCTGTGCTCTCATTGTAAAAGGCCACTGATTCAGATTCAGAAATTTTCTGTAAAAAGTTTTAATTGCTAAGGCTTTAATACCAATACGCTTTCAGACATTTGTATAAAAAGAAGAAGAATCATTCTGTCCTATGCCTGTTTGAGAGTCTCACTGTTATTGGTGTTTTTGATTAAACGCATAAATTATGTGACGTCTTCCATTTTAGAAACACATTACTTTTACTCCGTGAGTGCGCAGGCAGCAAAAGTGCTGTATCCTTAGTGCTGTAACTGTCAGATGTGACGTATAGTGCATCACAAATAAGCAAACACAGTGAGCCTCAAAAATAATTTAAAGAAGAAAACATTTAAAGAACAAATATCCATTAAAAGTGTAAGCATTTTAGTCATGACTAATGGCGAACCTTTTCAAAATGTTTTCCATCATTGGCTGATTTGTCCTTTTCAGTTGAAACTAGAAGCTGCACTTTTAAATCTCCTGTTTGAGCCTTCACAAAGGTGTGTGTGCACACACTGTATAATTAATGTAAAACAGTGACATCCTGTGGTTGCTCACCGTGTCTGTGCTGTTTAGCTGTTTAGATGAGCCTGTGGTGGATGACTTAATACATCAAATCAAAAGTATCGGCTCAGTATTTAAAGGATTATGCCACAGTTGATTCCTGCTTTCCTCTTCACGGGTTAAGATACACGTTTGCTTGCTTTAATGCATCTTAAAGCACTAGTACTGAGAACTCATTATCACCGTTTGTATAATTTAGCAAGGAGAAAGTCATTCATGATTTTTTTTCTTTCTTCTCACGTTGTTACCAGATCACCGCAGCGCACTTACCTTTTCCTTTTCTTCAGTCATGCAGTATTTCAGCCACCCCCCGCAGAAATAGGAGCATTAATCACTCAAATGCCAGTAATTACACCTTTTATCGCAGATTTTTAGAAGTTGTTTCAAACCAGCAAATAGCATTAATCAATCAAAACAACATTTTTCTAGAAACTCTCCTGATTGAGGGCATTGTGTAGTTGCAGAGACTGCCACATAAAGAAACCATCGATCCTATTTTGGTAGCAGACAGTTGAAAGATCACTTTCATTACTTTTACATCTTAGTGCAGTCTTAGACAATGTAGACTACTGCAATTCTAATTAAGTGCTTCAAGTTGGAGACTGGCATGAAGGTCACGGCACTTAATTGATTCAGCTGATGTAACACTTTTTGTCACAATAGGAAACGCCACTTCTTTGACATGCAGTACTCTGCGGGACTTCTGTAGGTTACAAGGTTTGTTTTGCTCTTGTTATGCAGCCAAATAATCCATGAGCACAGTTTTTTGCATGGATAAACAGATACAGTTGACTAAAATGATGAGTCACTTTTAAAGAATATTACAGAGGCATAAACGGGCATATGTTGTAAAAAATAAATAAATAAATGCATAAAAGAGCTGGCTTTTTAAAAAGGGACATGTAATCTTCAGTTTTTAAATTATATGAAGATTGCCGTTTAATCCCCTGACTCTGGAGAAGTTGTAACATGAAAATAGCAGCTCTGTAGTTACACAACAAAATCACATTACTCCAATTGTTGCTTTCGGTATCTGAATTTATTTTAAGGTTTTATTGATTTTTTAAAAGCACAGTTGGATCTGGCCTAAAGCTACTGTTATAACCAACCTGAGAATTCCCTACGAGTCAGAGATGAGCATCAGATTCACATGCGGGCCTATTTTTTGCTGTCCCAAAATCAAGTTTAAGACCAAATGAGACCTGGCTTTCATGCAAATCCCTGGGGTTTGAAACAACCTGATCAAAGCTCTACGAACACCACTACTGCTACTGCTAATACTACTACTCCTATTACCAATACTGGTACAACTATTACAAAAATGAAGAAAACATATTATACTTAATTTTTTTTAGCACAAATTGTATTAGATTTTCTTTATTAAGTAGTTTAAACATTGTGTTGCACCTGTTAGCCTCATCTTTGGAAGGAACATATGTCACCTTTGGGTTTACATATTTTCACCAAACGAGTGCACTCTATCGTGCAAGCTGCACAGCAATAAACATAAAAACTAAATAGTAAACTCACAGAGTTAATGTACCGCACCTGGAAAACATCTTATTACACAGCACCATGTGCTATATAATGATCTAATCATCTAATGATCTTTGAAGACAGAAATGCCAAATTGAGGCTGGCTTCAGGGTTAGGATTGGCAATAAGGGGAACAATTTAGCTGTTTTTGAACAGCCAGCATGTTGACATGCTAAACACATAATTATTGTACCAGTTACAAAGGTGCTACTGAATTACTATGAAGTTGTGTGTGTTTAATGCAAGCCTGTATGGGTGGAAGTGATAGGTGTTAGCATGTGTTCCTGCAAGAACGTGTGTGCAAATGTTTGCTGGATCGCATGTGTTTCTGCTAACCCTATTGCATTGTTGCGGTACACAAAGTTTCCATTTCAACCTAATTACCCTGTCGAACTGATGTTTGCATCTGGTGCACATGTTCAACATGATGCCAAACGACAGAAGTGAACAGGCTTATTTGGACTGTGCAGGCTTATAAGGCTTACACATTCAGCTTATGGGAAAGTGGATATGGCACAACCTGCAGTAACAACCAGACAATCTAATTCCATGTTATTAAATGCAGACTTCAAAATGCTCTTTAAAGCTGACAGAGCTACTATTACAGATTTGGAGGCTCAGCTGTAATGGCAAGTTTTGAGCTGACATGTCGGGCAAGTATTAGTTGTTTGATTGCTTAGCTGAAATCCAAATACTGGCGGAAATCTTTGAGGTTGTGTTTAATTCAGCTTTAATCTTGTATTTACTAACGTGCCAAAAGAAAAACAATTCATCAAGTTCTTACATTTAATAAAGCAAATTATGAACAACCCCACCATCCCCTACCTGCCCTCCCGGGCAATTACTGCACACAACAATTAAAAGTGTTTAAGAAAGTGCAGCTCCCCACACAATTTTCTGTCCATTGTTTCTTCACATCCTATGAGAGTCCAGAACTACTCAAAATAATAATAAAAAAGAAAGACGTGTGGTAGCCATGGCAACAAAATTGCCAGCCCTAAAACCCAATATATTTAATACCCAATCGTGTGACATGAATACACAGACGACACACACACACGTGCGCACGCACACACACACACCAAACACACACACACCATGGTATCCATTTCTCATTTTACTACCTGTTAGTTCAAAACACTGTTTGTTTTTATCTATTTACCTCTGAAGAGCTCTGCCGAGTAAAGTGCAGTGGCCCAAATACAGCAAAACTGAAATGTATCACATCTGACATCTAACAAAAAGCCGAGTCTTCTCATTATCTATGTATTATTTATCTATTTGATGGTAATGATTTCAATAAATGATGCCTAAAAGAGTTATAATTCACAGCATAGGGGGGGATTGTATGATGCATTACATAAACAGAAGAGAAGAAAAATGCAGAAATATGTTTATTTGATTAATTTACAGCAGGATAGACAATTATTCATGTCAAAAGAAACTTTCTAAAGAGCTAAACATCATTACCACTGGAGCGTGGCAGAGATCCATTGAAATTTGCTCACTTTTATACCAGCATTTCCACATGTCTGAAAATAGCTGACACTGTGTCCCCTGAAAGGAGAACTTCATTTCTGTGTTGAATTCAGTTTCTTCCTTGTGTACCTCTTCTCTGCCGAAGAAAGAAAGAAATCAAAATCTATTAGTAGAACAAACGCACTGACAGAGGCAGTAGTCTGGCTGGTACATTTTGAAAAATGAGTAGTATTTACTGGGTTTGTTTCAAAGTGATGCACACATAAATATAATTCTTGTTTTAAAAACATTAAAGTCCATGTAAGGAAAGAATAAATATGTGTTCTGAGTTTGTCAGACCAAAGAAAAAAGTGTTATTAACCACCCAGCCAAATTTGAATGATTAAAAATATGGTGTCAAAATCGGGTAAGCAGTATTCTCAGCTCCAGGACTGTGGTGAATGCACTGCAATTTTGAAGCGACTGAAATGTGTCAGATGAGTTCAGAAAACGACATGACTAACTTTGAAACACTCTGAGGGAGACAAATTAATCTCAATCTCTCTGCTAAGGGTGCAGGGGTATGCTCAGGGTGGCCTCAGCGTGTCATCGAGCCACCCTTTAGGACCGCCCAAAAAATCCTGGACTGAAACTGGTAAAAAACTGTTTTAACCTCTAACTCCACATTTCAGTGATATATCGTTCAAAGTCTTTTTCTCATGTTTTCAGCTATTTTAATGTATTTTGAAAGAAATCTCGGAATTGGCTTTACAGAGACTTTAATAGTATGCAGCCATGTTGGCAGCTCTGTGAGGCTGCACTTCTTGTTAAAGGCTAAGGTTAGCATGCTGATATGCTCACAATGACAATGCCAATATACTGATGTTTAGCAAGCATAATGTTTTTTTTTAGCATTGTTTAAAGTGTTTGCTTATTAGCACATAACATAAGTGCAGCAATGAGAAATTACAATTCATACTGAGGAAAACTGTGCATGTCTGTACCAAACTTCTTGACAATCCATCCAGTTGTTAGAAAAATTACTCAAAATCACAAATATCCTATAGTGACAGTAGAGCAAAAATCAATAGATCACGAAAGTACATAGAATTCATACTCTGGAATACTAAATGTCTGTATAAAGTTTCATGACAGTCCATCCGTTCAGTCTGCATAAAGTGGTGGACCGACCGACAGTCTAACAGACCTCCATTGTCAACCCACTGAAACTGACACACCGGCCGTGTGGTTGAAAATCCATAAAAAAATACAACCATATAGGCATACAGTAAATACATCTTTACATGAAAAGGACATACCTGGTGTGTTCATACACTGATACAATCATTTCTTACTTGAAAGATGGAAGCATTAACAATGAAGACAAACTAGACAACTGCTGTGCATCCATCCCACGATCAGCAGATGAGGAAACAGTTTGTGGGACAAAGCTGTTGGACCGACATCTAGAGAGACAAATATAGAAACAATAACAACATCATTGGGAGAAAGTGGAAAGAGTTATTGAATTCATTCCTTGCCTTAATCTTCTGGAATGTTTTTACCTCTCTTGGGCATGGCATCTCTCTCTGCTCTAATCTTCTTGTTATGATGGGTGTAATGCCAGGCTCCATGCTGTGAGGACTTGACATTGGAATCCAGCAAAGCAGGGTGGAACAAATCCTCAACATTCATAAAACACATTTTATCACTCAAAGAAACTTCCATTTTTCTTTCATCTTTTGAAGTTGAGGCCATTCCTGTCACATCCTTTTTCTCCGTGGATCTGGACCCAGCTGTGCAAGGCCCTGGGCCCCTGTTCCTGTATCCCACTGGAGGAGTTGCTGCAGCTGGGGCTGGCAACTTTGTCCCTAGAGGGTCTACTTCAGTTAGGGCAGTATGGGTCAATATCAGAGCCACAGGAAAACAAATTAAACTAACCTAAGTGAACAGCATCTGATCAAAATTCAGTTTTATGAGGGCATGGCTGAAGTGTCTAATGTGATTTTTTGACATGTCTGTATTTTAGCAAGGCCTTGTCTAGTAGCTTAGTACTCGATACTTAGTAAGATTGATACAGCTTTTATGTCTGTAGGATAGATTTGAAGCAACAGCCTGCAGACAGTTAACTTAATGACAGGGAGGAAAATGGGTTAACGGCTACCCTGGCTCTGTCTGAAGATGATGTACAAAAAACAGTAAAAGTGTAAAACATCAAGGGGTTATGTGAAGGACTATTGAGTCTACCTTGAATCTCAACCGGTTGCCTGGTAACCAGGAATAAAACTAGGCTACATTAATCAAATGATGTATCAAATGATATAACAGGTTAATTAGTTAGGTGCTTTGAGGCTTTTATTTTTACTTTTACTTTACTTTCTGGACAGAGACTTAGACAAGCTAAGTGAGCTGCAGATTCATATTGACCGATGGGGTCTCTGACTATCTATGGGATCAATAAGTCTGTTTCCCAAAATGTCAAACTATTCCTTTAAAAACTCGAACGAGCGCACACATGACGAGAGGAGATGAGCAGTAATTAGTGGAGACTATTTAAAGACTCACAAAGGCTAAAGGAGAAGAGCGAAGAAAGAGATGGATCAGGTGGTCTAGAAAGTGGAGAGCGCAGGAAGAATGAGAGGAAGGGAAGAAGGACAGAACGTAAAAGAGAGGACACTCATGGTATAATTGGATGAACACTTGTCACTGACAAGGCCTGCTCCTGAAAATGACAGTTCTCTCTTTCTCCTGCTAACCCCTTTTATCTTTTAATAGGCTCCTCTAATCTATTTCTACATCTACACAAGCACACTCACATGCCCCCATATAGCCTGTCATCAGAATGATGAGATTTGAGAGATATGGAGTCAAATTGATTGCATAATTGCATGGGATTACCAGACAGATCTGTCAAAATTAATGCAATGAGAGAAAGGCTTTTGTCTATATCCTACAGTATCTCACATCAAGATAATGCAAATTGTATCATCTATTTTGAAACTGCTATATCTGGAGATCTGAATGAACACACCTGGGTTTTGCTCCATTACTGTGTTAAATTACTGGACCCCCTATCCTCTCCCTTCAATAACAGAGCTAATTTTCTTCTGCTGCTAAACCACAGTCTGATTTCCCTCCCATGTGGCAGTGATTTCTGTATATCAAATGCATCGTATTCCTCTTCCTTCCTCTTAGTGTGGCAGGAGATGACCTGCAACCACTGTTACTTAAAGTACCCAACTCTATTACTGCGTTCAATAATTGGTTTGTGGGAATGGGATTATAACACTTCATTTGAAAAATATGGTACACAACAGATTGCCCCCTGTTTCGTCAGCAACAACTGAAAGAGCATTTGATATAAAGGTTACAATTTCTCTGCACAGGATGTTTTTTTCTGACTCTTGCTACATGCATCACTTTTATCTGGCTGTATTTAGATGCTGTGTTTCATGTGTTTCACTAATCAATGCTGTTTGTACTTATTCCTTCATTCGGATTTCCCTCGCTGCATTTCTATCTTCCAAGTGATGCATATCTGTGCCCTGCTCCTCTGCTGCCTCGCTGGGATGATCCGGAGGGTTTACGGAGAAGATCCCTGCCAGCAGATGGTAAAGTCTGTTTCAGGTAGTGTTTATCAAACAGGAAATTTAGTGATATAGTGGGGACCTGCTGCCTCCTCTCTGTTCATGTGAAGGCACCGCAGTTGGAATCTCAAATGGAGCTTTCTGTGAAATGTAAGATTTTGAATTTTGAATTAAATATTTTCTTTTCTCTAATGAAGCTCAGCACAAGTTCAGTCAGGGAGACTCTTTATGCCTCATTCATTTGCAATTCTCTCTCTCTCTGTCTGTCTCCTGCTTATTAATCCGTGGACTGTGGGCATTTAATCTTTGATTTAAACCAACCAGATTTTGCAACTCCATCAGCCAGTCCTGTAGTTGCTGTCAAATATGCTGTTCTCCCCACTGTCAGCTATCATTTCAGTGTAAACTTGTTCCATTCCTCTGCCACCCCATTCACCTCCAGTCCATCTAATAAGTCTAATCTTCCTCACATTCAGATCTCTTTATCCCTTCACCAGTGTTGGGTATAGTTACTTTGGAAAGTAGTTAATTAGGTTACAACGCTACCATCAATTAAAATCTGTTACGTTACAGCGTCACCTATGAATAAAAGTAACGCGTTACCAAAATTAAAAGCCGTTTGCAGCGCCTCGCACATGCTGCAACTTAACTGACACAGACACACACAGCCTCCTTTAAATGCACCGAGAAGTCCTGACAATGAATAACGTCAGTCATCCAACCAAACTAACTCTGCAGGACAGCAATAACAGGAAAGACACTCAGCTTGGATACAAGATGTTTCTTTTAAATTGGAAGTTTTTTGTGGTCGACAGAAGCTTTTCACCAACGCAGTGTGTGCATTTTACCGATATGTTGTTCTTGACCTTCTCGCTGGCGAATTGAGAATAATGTGCGTACTTCCACGATTCAAAAGCTGTCCTCTCTGCCATCTTGCCGGCGGTTCGAAAACACACACACACACACTCACAAGTAACGTAGGTCGGCAGGGCACACACGCGTCATCACAGCGCTGGGCCTCTACTGACACATCCGCAGGTGGCACAGTACTGCCTGACAAAAAGCAGCCTGCAGTCGGAATTTTTCTTTCCTTAAATTCTTAAAGAAATTCTTAAAGCAACAGATTACTTTTTAAAAAAAAATAAAAATAACTAAGTTACTGATTGTTTAACGCACGAAACTAACGCGTTACGTTACACGAAAAAAGTAATTAGAGTACTCACAACACTGTTCACCACAAACACCAGTGTTTCTATATTAATCACAGCTTCACCAACCATCATTATCATTCATGATGTGGTCTAATCTCCAAAGGCTTCTCATTTATATTAAATCAATGTATGTGCACATGTTAATAAGTCGAGTATTATATACATAGTATATGCATGTGTATACACATTTCTGATGTTCATCCTTCCTGCTAATATTTTCTTGTGTCTCACCTGCTGCGCCTGCTTTTAACCAGCAATCTTATCGCTGGCTCCAGTGGATAAAATTAACAATAACCCAGACCTCCTGCTCAGCTTTCCCCTCAGCTATCAGGCAGCTGATACTTGCCTAGCACAGAGCACTGCTCTCTTAACAACCGTGGTTGTTATAATTGGACAGGAAGTTCATTTGGCAAAGTCAGAATGTGGATCTGTGCATATGGTGCCACTTATCGTTGGTGATACACACACTTCAGTCTCTATTGTTGTGACAAACACCCTTGGGGTGTTTGATATACCCATGGTGAGGACAGCTAATTTGTTGCAAACATAGTAATGATTCATGTGCTTGTTATTTTGTTGCAAAGTGTTTCTAATATTGTATTACAGTACCACATGCCTGCCTTGTCCTCTTGCACATTTGTATTTGAGCTCCAAAGTCTTACAGAAGAAGCTCATGGGATCCAACCCCATAGGTCAAACTTCAACTGACTGGGTTTATGTTGCAAGTTCTCTCTATGTTCTTATGTTTTCTCTTGCTGCTCCTGTTTTCTTCTAAATCAAAGACATCACTGTTGTGAGTTTGAGAGATTTTCCCACATTTGCCTTTGACAAAAGCACAGGCCTGAAAAACTGGAGCTGATTCTTGGCCCACTGCACAGTAGTACTGCTCGCTGGTCCTAAATAGTTAAGATGGGTCAGGTACGGAGGATAAAGTTTCTCTATGGGACTTCTGTTTGAGTGATAAGAAGTGGAACCCAATGTTCTTCTGCACAATGCCCAGCGATGCTGCACAAGCATGGGCCGTGGCTGAGCTGCTGCACCTGATGAGGTGGACTTGCATGGGGCTGGTGTCTGTGGCTGATGATTCTGGCAGATGTGGGATTTAGATGTTAATGGATGCATTCAGGTGAACTGAAGTGTGCATCGCCTTGAAGTGATTTCAAAGGTACTGCACTGCCTCATTTTAAAAGTGTCACTAGATATTCCTTCTCTTTATTTCTCATTCTCTCCCTTACCATTGTGTCTCTGTTACCATTTGCACTTTACTTTTTCATTCATAATATCTCTCTTCTTTCTCAGGGTGCAAAGGACATTTAATTACTAAGACTTTAAGCTTTAATTTCCACCTACAGATATTATAGAAACTAGCTACACCTACTCAGGTACATTACACATCTCTGCTTCTCATCTCTTTGCCAGGCTTTGTTTATAGTGAAGCAGTGGATTGCTTTCAGTCCCTCTTAACATGACCTCATTGGCTCATAGGATTTGCTCTGCAGAAGGCTGATATCTCTGGACCGGGAGCTTTTCTGGCTCAAATAAAACCCATCACGAGTTCATCCAACCCTGACCCTTTCATGAAGAAACTCTGGGAAATACTGTTTGGATGCTCTCTTAGTGCTGGCCTAGGAGGGACATCTTGTTCGTAGGTGAACAAAATATTTCCCATTTCAATATCTCATTGATATTGCAATATTTCATTTCATTTGCAATATCTATCTATATTTTTAATTGTTTGTGGTTTTGGTCATCTATTCTCTGTGATGAGTCACATCAGGTATTGTGGAGAGTTTGTACACAAGCGTGTCCCAGATAGAACCATGCTATTGGTCAAACAATGAACAATATGCTGGGCTATAAACTCCAAAACATCCCTTTCTGCTAAATCAGTGTCCTGATGTCTGAGGCTGCAGCCCGTACAAGTAAATCAAATTCTACAATTTTGAGATAGCACAAATGTTATTGTTTTCAGATGTGATATGAATCTCCCAGATAGCTCACTCCCTACGTGAAGTGAACTTTACAATATGTTTGAAGGACTTGATGAATGACAAGAGTGAAGGCCTTGTACCATATTATTAACTGGCATGTGTCAGCTTGGGGAACAATAGTCACTAGAGGCCATTTTGTGTCCTCTTAAGTGTCAGATGAATAGTGTCACATAAACATGGACAGGGTGGTATGGGAAGGAGACATAAGTTGTGTATTTCTGCTTCTTTTTTCACATCATATGTGAGTGTCTCTGCTTCTGCATTGCCATATGATAAAATTTGACTATACCATTAATATAATACTTGATCCTATGGCTGTGTCTGTGTGTAGCTGGTACCAGGAAAGCTGTGCGGAAAAGGGTTTATTTTTGTTCACATTCAGCAGGGAACAGGAAATTAATTTTATTCTTTAAACACCCCCTATCACATTTAAATTAAGGTTTGTCATATTTACTGGTTGACAACTAGAAGTTGTACACATAAACATAATTTTCATTACAGATGCAGATATATTAACTAAACTAAACTAAGTTTTTGTGCGTGATAAGACTTTTAAAAGGCACAGATTTGCACCGATGACACGTTTTGTCAGCTTGTACTTTATACTGAAGTGAAAAGTTATGAAGTTAAACATCCTGCGAATGAGCTGTAAATGAACTGTGTGACTTTGGGTGTTTAGCTGTGCATTAATAACAGAGAATAACAACACCTTCAGATGTCATAGGAAACAATATTAACACATCTACTTTCTCTGTCTCTCTGCTTTAGGATCACTGGAGTATATTTGCTGTCCTGTTTCTCAAACTACACGGTCTGTGTTCTCCAGCAGGTGGATCTCCTTTGTTTTGATGACACCATGGGAATCATCCTCTCCATCATCTCAGATGTTGGGGCAGCACTGACAGCTGCCAGATTTGCCACCTTCCTATATTACTAACACCTTTGATAAAGTATGGCAGCATCTCAGATGATGCCATATGATCACATATGGGAGGATATTACATCGTAGTTGCATCATGTTAAGAGAATCATTTGTAATGATATTACAGTTTCTTGATGCATTAACATCAAAATTAAAAACAAAAAGGCTATATCCAACACGGTTCTGTAATTTACCCCTGTTTCTCCCACCTTTCATTGGACAGGCAGTCACTTGGTCTTGAATGCTGAGACATGCATTAGGAATTGAGTTTGAGTTATGTATCTGCCTGCTGGTCCTCTTGGCTTTGCGGGTGGAGAACTGGATGTGTTATGTGAACCAGCAGAGTTTAAGCATCACCACCTGCACGCTGGTACAAGTGGTTCTGATGTTATTCATTACTGTAAGGATTCATGTACGACATATTTCTTACATTCCCCTCCACATAGAGATTTAATGTCCATTGCCATTTCCCTCTGTTTATGATTTAGATTTCCTAATGTGATTTGAGGTTTTTTTTTTTCAGATTTTCTTCATGTTTTAAACATCTTCCTCTCCATTTCCAGACCAAGCCTTATTTTCTTTGTGCTGTGGCTAATGCTGGCTGCCCCTTCTCAGCATGCAGAACGACATCATTTACAACTGGGAACCCAAGATTATTCTTGAATGTGGTGGACTTCTCACTGGCTCTAAGATAAATTGACCTGATGACCTGTCTAAACCTCCTCCTGGCATTCCTAGAAAGAACACTGCCTGAAAACTTACTGAAGCCAGACTGATCACCCTCAGCATGCCTGTGTGTCCACTTACATTAGCTGTTATGGGAAGTACACTGTCGCAGTGGAGGTTTTTGCTGCCTTTGCCTCAAGTTATAGTCTTCTATTCCCTATCTTTCCTCCAAAGACTTTTATTATACCTCTGAGGCCTGAAAGAAACACTAAAAAAATATCTGATGGACAGATAGTAGGAAATACTACCTCATGGTCAACAGGTGATAAAAATACTTACAGTACAATACTACAGAAGTATTGCTTTTTGAGAGCTATATGGTGTCTATCATGACACATATAACAACAATTACAGCAACAAAGTCAATAAATAAATACATTAAATTAATAATATTTAATGTTATATTCAAATTTTGCCACTTTTCTTCATTGCTCGTGATTTTGCACATAACTTGATCTAAGCTATTAAATGTTGCTTTGGAATGTTCTGTAGCAAAATAGCTGCATAGGTACAGTATGTCAGCCTAAGCAGAAATATGCATATCATTATATTATCAGCTCATGGGTTAGTGTGTTGCCACCCTGACAGGCCATCACAGACATTAGATATTTGAGTCTTTGTGTTGCACACTGTGGAAATTGTTTGCGCTCACACATATTATTCAGTGTGAGAAACTATTGCTGTCTCTTGATTGCATTCTGTCAACACATTTCTTATCTGTCCTCCCATTTTAGACACCCTACATGGATCCGGTGCCTACTTAGATTAGCGTAGTGACTCATACATGTCAAAAGTAAAGTCATCATCTCCACTGCTACTTCAATTTGGGGGGGGGGGATTTTTGAGAACTTCAGATCATTCACTGTCCTATATAATGGAGGCCTCGGTGAATGGTGCTATTATGGCAGTTTCGACTGTGGTTTCTACGGTGCCTATCTTCTCTGTGACACTGACTCTGACTAACATAATAAGTGAAAGAAAGTTTGAGGAAAAGCTACATTAAAAAGAATAGCTTTCAAAAAAAAGAGAAATTACCGACAGCCAGGACTATTGTGAAACAGATGTCATCATCATTAAAATATATTTCAGTTCATTTAGGTCTTTTATTAGGCACTCATACACAATCATTCTCTCAGCTTGCAATGTAAAGTAACATGATTCATACACTTAACAGCATTAAAGGACATGATGCAGCATGACAGAAAATTAATGAGAAAATTATCAGTAACGCTGGTGCATTTACAAAGGAGCAAAAACAGAACTACTGTACCTCACTGTAAAATGGAAAAGCCCCACAGCTGCACTAAATAGCTCTTAATTAGCTATTGATTCAGTTCTATGGTTATTTTTTTTAGATAGTTTTGAAGCTTTTCACACAAACATCAAGTTATTTGTATTGTGCCAAATGTTGTTCTTCTGTGTTGTGAATGTCTATATTTTACGTATGTTGCCATCATTTTTTGAGACCTTTCCCCTGTCATATTACATCATTTTTCAGTCTTTACGACTGTTGCATCAGCAATCCCAACAGGAGAAATTGGACATCTTCCAGTTGTATTGCCTTGAAAACTCACGAAACGGTGCTTGTCAACCTGAGGCTGACATGTAATGCTAATTGCTGCTTTTGTAATTGTGATTTGCCTCCTGAATTGCTGATGAAGGTTGCATTTGAAACATTTAAATTATTATTATGTCGGTGGAAAAATTAAATATAAAGTTTTTGCTTACCAACTCTACAAACTACTTTCTCAAAACAGACTAGTAAGTTGGAACACTTCTAACATTATCAAAACAAACAGGCTGCATGAAATTGTTATTTACTACCTGCGTGGCTGCTGAATTTGATCCATCCCTGTATCCCTAGCTCAATCACCGCTAACACTCTATTCTATTCACCCCGTGATTTCATATCACAGCTTCATATTCATGCCTCAGTATTTTGTATTACTTCTCTAACCTCTGTCTCTGATGAGGTAACCCCTCATGTGTCCCTGTGCATGTCTTTTGTCATTAAAGGAGGACATCTGGTCAGCATTTGCCCAATAAAAAAAACTCAAGCAATGACTGAGTAAATAGTATGGTATGTCAGGAGACGTCATGCCCTTATTACATGTTTGAGTTTCCCTCCTGTGTTTACCTTTGCACTGTCCACAAACCTATGTCGTCACATCTCAACTTGTCCCTTTTTCACTGTTTCTAGGAACGGATTTCTGTGAATTATTGTCCTACTCCTGAACTCACTTGCTCTTTTAATCTATTTTTTTTCACAGTCATGACACACTTAGTTTTTACATCTGTGTGCCTGTAATTTTATGATCTATTCATTTTATCGAATAAATTACAGCGCTATGTTTTCTCATTTAAATAATTTAACCCTGGAATGGAGATGATGTATTCCGTTCTCCTTAATTAAATCAAGCAAATAGCACAACCATCTGAAGGATTAATCTTTAAAATGGAACAAAGACATGCTGTGCACTATGAAGAGAAATCTCTCTGCTGTCTCATATTCATCTCTGTCAGGAGAGAGGACAGACAAGAGTTGAAAAGGCAAAGAGTAAAAAGAGTGAGGGTTAGAAAATAAATGTAAATCGAGTTATACAATGTCAATAAAACACTGCTGTCCAACTGCCCCCTCCTCACACTTTTTTCTCCTGTCTGTCCCTGATGGACGTCAGAGACCTGACGTTTCTCCATCTTCCAATTTATTCCTCTGCCTTGGGAGGAACAACAGATCAATCAGTGGTGGATAATCAATGTTAGCCTGAGAGCAGCTGTGCAGAGCAGGAAAAATATCTGACGTTTTAGTTTGTTATTGGAGGGAACAGCCAGGCGTGATGTTTATATGTAAAGGCCTCTGGAGTATGAGGATTTAATTAACCAATGACAGCTGGGATTTCCACAGAGCATACCTCCGAGAACCTGGGCCTCATCATTCTGTCTCAGGTCAAATCAGCATGGACACTGCTGCCAAATCCCATTCAGATCTAACAATGAGCTGTCCTTCACATTCCCATCGACAATGTGTGTCATGTAGCTGAAAAAATAAAACCATTCAATCGATTCCTGTTTTGACTGTATGACCATGAACATAGGAGTGAAATAGACTACAGTGGGGTTCATGGTATAACACCACCTCTCTGTTTTTTTGAGTTTTGTAGTGATTATACTGCCTTTTGTTATTTGTACACCATTGACCAAATTAATTCCTATATTTAATGTAGATCTAAGGCAAGGATTTACTGTAATATAGAGGTGAAATGGAAAATTCAAAGTGATATTTGGGAAAGTTATAGGTAAGAACCATGGTTTGTGAGAGCATTGTTCTCCTAAGAGGAGGTGTTAGATGACAGAGGGCAGCATCAACAGCACACCACTACCATCTGGTGGTGAAATTTAACTTTTCATATTCAAAGACAGTAAGCTGAACATTTTTCCCCCCACAAAAAAACACACTGTGAAGTGAGGAGAGTTCAACATATATTTTAGAGGGTGAAGCCTGTAAAAGGAGTCCATCAAATGTACATAATAATAAAGATGATCTCTTAGAATTTGTCAGTGGCACTTTTGGACATCAGGTGTTTCTTTGTGTTCTTTTCTGGCCTTAGTAGAATTATGTAGCACTTTGGTGCAAAGATGCAACCCAGCAGTCCATAACTGGAGGCCAGGATAGCAAACACCTCTGTGACCGTGGAGTATTTCCCTGGAGAACTGATATAAGCAGGAACAAAGGCTACCCACACTGCACAAAAAATGAGCATGCTGAAGGTGATCAGTTTGGCCTCGTTGAAGTTGTCTGGGAGTTTCCTTGCCAGGAAGGCCAAGAGGAGGCAGAGGCAGGCCAGCAGGCCAATGTAGCCCAAGACAAGAGCAAATGCTATGGGTGACCCTTCGTCACACAATAGAATGACAATAGCGCTCTCGCGTGGCATCAGTCGGCGTGGAGTGGGAGGAGCGACAACCAGCCACACTGTACAGATGATAACCTGCATTAAAAGAAATATTTCTTTTTTAAAGAATTTGAATAAATGCACCTCTAACTATTCACCACACACAAAAAAGAAACTCTTACTTGGACCAGTGTAGAAAAAGTAATGATTGCCTTTTGCTGAGCAGGCCCAAACCATCTCATGACATTACTGCCTGGAAGTGCAGCTTTGAAAGCCATTAGCACCACAATAGTTTTTCCAAGAATACAAGAGATACATAGGACAAAGGTGATCCCAAATGCTGTGTGTCGCAGCATGCAGGACCACTCAGAGGGCCGGCCAATGAATGTCAGAGAACACAGGAAACAGAGAGTCAAGGAGAAGAGCAGCAGGAAGCTCAACTCAGAGTTGTTGGCCCTTACAATGGGGGTGGTTCTGTGATAGGAAAATATTAAGACCACAACACAAGTGCAGAAGGAGCCAATGATGGAAATAGCCATCAGGGTGATGCCCATGGTGTCGCTAAAGGAGAGGAACTCCACCTGTTTTGGGATACAGACTGTCCTCTCAGTATTGGACCAGAACTCTGGCAGGCACTGCACACACTCTATGGCATCTAAAGGAAAGACAAGGCGTCTTTAGTCGCTATACTGTGGCTTTTTCACTTCAACTGTAGATCAGTTTTTCAAATAAAATGTGGACAGTTAGCCTTTCCTCACCGGTCTGATTGCTAATCTCCCCAGCTGTACAAACCACACAGTCATGGCAGCAGATAGGAAAGTTAGGCCTGATTGCCTTCCGGGTACCTGGGGGACAAATGCTGCTGCATACTGACAAGGGAACCTGAGCAAAAGAGGAAATACAGGCGAATACTGGGCGAAACACAGTAATGTAATGAATGCATTGTTGCACAAAATGTTTGGGATCCCTACTTTGCTTTGGTTGCCATTCCATACAATGTTCTGCTCCTGTATCTGGAGTTTTTGCTTTCCATCTGTGATTGCTTCATCAAATTTTCCAATAGTGACAAACTGCATTTCCCCATTTGGTGACAGCTGCCAGTTAATCAGGTCATACATGGCTGCAGGGTCACCATTCTCATCAAACTTAGTTTCATCACCAAATGAATTCAAATATTCCACCTGTGTTATGTAATGAAGTAGCTAAGGAACGGATGTAAAATATGATCATTATCATCTTGTAGTACCACAAAAAAAAAGCATCACTGTAACTTTTAATCTAGGCTAAATTAGTGAGCATATGGCATGGTACCTGCCATGGCTGTATATTGTCTACATTAGGACAGGCCTGCAGATGAAATGGCCCTTTTCCTTTCACACAGCTTCTCATAGCCTTGAGTGCATGGACAATGGCATACACAGCCTTGTAGACATTGTAGGAAATCCTTAGCTGTGACACATCTGAATAGATATTCTCCACATTCCCCAGCTCTTCTGCTCCAGAGCATGGAGGTTTACCCTCAACATCATGTTCCTGACCCTCAGCCTGCACACCCAGGCTACACTGAAACACCTCTTCCCAGAAGGGTATGAGGAAGGGATTTTCAGGGGCATCTGGGCTCAAGGGATGCAAACGAAGCAGAAAGTCTTGCAATCTGGGGATGTGTGCTCGCCGAATGGCAAATCCCATAGAACCCTGGAGGATGTGGTGGTACTTTTGGGGGGTGGAGAGGACAGCAGCTGTGCTCCAAGCCTCACTGGCCAGCCACTGTATTCCAGTGAGCCCCTCTCTAAATTTAAGAGATGTAGATGTTGCAATGAAAAACACATCAGAATTTTAAACTCAGTCAACCTATATGATTATAAAATATAAGATTAACATAGACATCATGCCTGAGTCCTTCATCAAACAATGCAGCTGCATCTTGTTCCACAGCAAACACAAGAATCACCCGAGCCCCGGAGGAGCGGATCTTAGAAACAATCGATGAAATGGCGGTCTGTGCTCGATTCTTAGGGATGATCTCATGGAGTGCAACACAAGCACCTAACTTTCTAACCTAAGAAAGCAACAGGGGACATACATGACAACGTACTTAGTTTTATGTCCACAGTATGTCCAATAAATTACAAAAAATGACAAAATTACAATATTTAATCTGCTTAAATTCTTTATTTATGGCTGTGCAACCCACCTCATCTGCAAAGATGTTTGCCCCACCACGACCATAGGCATCATCCCCTGCAATTACCCCCACCCAGGTCCAGCCAAAATGCTTAACAAGTTGCACGAGTGCATCTACCTAGAAATAGTAGGAGGAAGAGAGAGAGACAGAGAGAGCGAGAGATTTATATGGTTTAAAAAAGTGTATGTGGACATGGTTTTGTTTGTTTTATATAGTTTATGTAAGTGGTTGAGTGTCTGCTGCCTCTAACCTGGAAGAAGTCACTGGGCATGGTCCTTAAAAAGGCAGGAAACTGCTTTTTGTCACTTAAACATGCACAGCTGGAGAAATAACTGACCTGAATGGAAAAAAACAAACAAACAAAAAACATTTTATTTATTATATATTTTTTTTGCAATGTACTACTGGAAGAAACATTATTTAAGGCTCAACATTAAAACATTCTTTAATTAGTCAGTTGGACTAGGAGGTCAAAGCCAGTTTTGAATTATGAGACTGTTCCCTTTGGACCTACCTAGTGATAGTAACTCCAACAGAAATCATTGGTGCACAGTTGTTGAATTGGTATGACTTATTTACCTGTGGCACATGGAAGACTCCCAGGAAACGGGCCACTACGAGAGACTGAGTTGAGCCTCCATCTCCTATTACTACCGGTACAGTCCCTTGACAGGTGCCTTTAGTCTGTAACTCTTCTCCAACCGATGAATACTTCTCACTCCCCATTAACTCCATGGCAGCCTTAAGAGCCTGATGGGGTGTACTGCATGAATCATAGATCTTATAGCCCAGTGTGATGTTAGGAAGCAGTTTGCCGTCTTTGTTGATCTCCTCTATGGCAAAAATCATAGTTTGCATCCAGCGAAATGTCCGAAAGTTAAATCTGGAATAAGTAAAAAGACGTTTTGATTAAAAGTTACATTTTTTTAAACACAATTTTAAGTGGAAAGCTCTGTACAATTTCATTTAACACTTTTCACAAAACATTGGAACAGAACTATGGCAGCGCAATTTGTGTCGTATTTGGCCACGTGAGCAGAGATTACAGTTGTTAATCACATTTTTTTTAGCTACAGCAGTTTGAGGACTAGCTAAAAATGTCTCACCTGGTGCACTGTGTGGGAGGAGGCATAGAAGTGAAGGACAGACTGGGCTCCACCACCATGTCATGAAGGGAAAAGAGTCCCCCCAAGATGATGTCCCCCCTTTTCTCTAGCACAGGCAAAGACATTGAACCTGGGATTATTTTGCATTTTTGGTCTTGGTGGGAGTTGTCGGGAAAAATCACACACCATAGGAGACTCAAAAACAAAAGCTCTGTCCTTCTCCGTGAAAGACTGGGCTCTATTAATCGCATCCAAAAAAGATTCATCATTTTCTTTAAGCTAGATCACCGCATGCCTTATAGCAATTGCACATCTATACATGATACAAGTTTGGAAAACCAGTGCAAACAATGAATAATGATCCAAACCAAATAATTTTTCAGTGGTCAAAAAGCAAGAGCTAGTGCACAGAAAAGAATGCATGATCCCATTCTAAAAAGCACAGTATCAGTAGTCAGTACAGGAAAAATCACCTGTAACTCAAATCAGTAAAAGTAAAAAAGCATCTCATCAGCAACCTAAGCCCTTATTTGCAAGCTGATACATGTTCATCGAACACTGTTAGAGTGCTGCAACATCAATCCATTAACACAGCACAGACAGGCTATCCAGGCTTTACTGTCAAGCAAGAGACGCTGCTGTGTAACCTATATATGTATACATGCCGCACAACCGTCAGATTTAATTCATTTCCCCAGGGTTTCTGATCAATGGAAAAAAGAGCCCACAGTTTCACAGTAACAACAACAACAACAAACTGGAATGAACACTTGACCATAATGAAGGAAGACATGAGCTGTGTTCATGTCACATTGTCATGCCTGACTAGGTCTAACTCATCTTTCAGTGATGTGAAGAGGCAGGCAGCAGACCCATGACACATGGGGCTGATAAACTAAGTTACAAAGCTTTCAAACACACATGAAGTGCTGCTGTACCTGACATATCAGTGTATCAAAATCATGATATCTTAACCGGAATCCATAAATTTGTCTTAAGGCCTTTATTTAATGTCAGCCTATTTTTTTTTTTACAAAATGTCTGTCTTTATTCTACCTGTTTTTATTCTTGTGTGGGGTTAAACAGATCTAATATGGTGAAATTAAGTCATTAGGATGTTGTGCATGTCATTATCAGGACAAAGCCCTCAGGCTACAAAATAGAGCTCCGCAGAGTGTTTGACAAATTTGACATGCGGTGTGTTGTGCTGCCTCAGGTTATATTCACTTAATATGCCCCTGTGTGATGCTCAGAAGAGGAAGGACTGCCCTGAACCAGAGCGCACAGTATTATTATGATGCAGTCAATTATTTTCTTTTAAGTCTCTAACAAGACTTTAGACTCAAAGTATGCTGTGCTCTCGGTGGGGAATGGGTCATCCTTATTGTTTCTGAAAACAAGCTGATTAGAAGTGAACAAAACTGACATTGCAATTGTATCACAGTTGCCCTCACATGGTTATGTGATTCAAGATAATTAAAGCTCCTGAGTATTGGATGTTTCACTACATTCTCTTAAGCCCTTGGATGTGTAGATGGAAAAAGACATAGATAGAGCAGTGAGAATAACAGAGTCTAACAAAGAAATATAGTTGTGAGCTAGTCAACAAGACAGGTGTGACGAGTGTGGTAAGTTAAAGCATTAAGACAGTGAGACAGGCAGATAGATAGACAGACAATAATTGGAGAAAATGTAGACAGAAAGTCTAACAGACAAAGAGCAGGAAGGAAGAGTAGAGTGCAGACAGGTAAGGTACAGCATGGAGTAAAGAATGAATAATATGAGTCATTTTATTGCAAGAAAATGGGTAATGCATATTTTTTAGCTAAAGCCCAGTGTCAAAACTCCCCATCTTGATTACCAGATATTCTGCTCTAATGAAAAAAAAAAAGTTCGTCCCCATTACTGAAATCTGAAACATGTTCCCTCTTGCATTCAGGAGGGGAGGCTGAGCACATGGAATCTGAGTGGGCCAGTTCAAAGGTTGGTTGTGGTTCTTGGTTCAAGTCATGGCCAGAAGAAGAACCTGAAGAAGAACATGGTTTGTTGGGCCCAGGTGACTCCTAAAGCAGCAGCCATGTATTTGGAGGGAGAGTTTCAGCCTCTGTTGTCACAGAAACTTCAAAAACTTGAGTATGGGAGAATTCTAACGGCCATGGAGAAGAATTTCAGTGGCCCACAAAGATCACAAAATCACCTCAGTCATACTGTAGCACCTAGAATATGTGTCTGATGCATGCTCTCTCTATAAGGACACAGTTATCACAACTAGTGATGTTGATAGTGAGTCGCACTTAAGAGCCATTCTTTCTTTTTTTGGGACCAAACTTCATTGCCAGCCCTCAATCCACTGCACTTACACATGAACAGTGAGAAGCAGCCTGCAGGTGGGTGCTGGTAAAGTGGTGGGGCTGAATAACAGGTGGTGATGCTGATGCAGGACAGCTCTGGCAAATGTAGAGTGTGAGGCATATTATGTGTGTATTTGCAGTGTAGCTTGTGTTGTCTGCTTGAACTAGCTTGCAGGTATCTGGACAGTATCTGCATTTTTATTTATTTTTATTTATTTCAAGCCAAGGCAACTATATTTCATACAGAGGGTCAAAGTGGAAAAATCACACTGACAAAACAGAGGGATATGATGCCACCTTATATAATGATTAAGATTATTGATATTAAATATGGCAATACGAGTGATTTAGTGCTGATAAACTACATTACAAATGTTATACCATCATGACTACTACACAGATAAGCCCAGTAACCCCCACACCTTAAAAAAAGAAACAAAAAGAACAATGGGCCAGCTCCTAGAAAGGAACAGAGCCATGAGATCTGGCTCAAAGAGCCCTAATTCCCATGACTAATCACAACAGATATCAGAAACAAATTATGGCTCTCAAAAGACATGAAGATGTGTTTAAATAACAAAAAGACAACAAAATAAATAAATAAATCCAAAAAGTGAAATTGATTTACTAAAAGAAAAAGTGAAAGTTTAGATAGGATTTTTATAACAAAAGATTCTGGACAGGCAATGCAAAGTATGGGAGGGGCTCAATACAATGATGGCCAGAGAAAGGAAAAAGCAAAGTGCAGACTGTCGTGAATTTGCTAATGAGAAAAACATCAATGATGGAAAGTATGATGTGACAGACCCAAGAATAGGCTGCAGTACTATTGGCAAAGAGATGCTTGAACCTATTCAGCTATCTAAGAGAGAGACAGTAAAGTGTCTCTTTAAAATCAGACCCAGCAAAGCTCCAGATGGTCTAAGGGTGCTTAAAGTGTGCTCTCACCAGCTCAAAGGAGCTTCCACTGAGTTGTTTCAGGCTCTGCTTAACACAGTAGGGCCTGTACCTAAAGTCTTTGGAGCAACATCTTTTAAAGGTTTTAAAATATTTATAATAGATATAATAATAATATTTTTTTGTGTATTAAATATGTGGAGAGAGTCACCCATCTTAAGTCCTAATCAACCCTATAACACTATGCAAACAGACACTCTTAGAATGACTCCTGAAGATGAACATGAAGGAGACTTTTGATTAGCAGTGTCACGGTTTGTTGCAATGAGTGGGCCAAAATGCAGAGACAAAGGTGAAGGTAATGACTGTGGCAGGTATACATGAGAAACAACCACAACTGCACAATCACATACAGGGAGAAGCACCAAGACAGAATAAAGGACTGGGAAACAGAACATACATATACATAGTTCAACCTGATAATGACACAGAGGGAACACAAGCACTAAATATACAAGACAGGTAGACAAGACAGGTGAAACTAATGAGGGACAGGAGAAACCATCAGGGAGGAACAGAATGTGGTGGGAAATACAGGAAGCAAAGATAAACACGACATGAGAGGGGAGAATTACAAAATAAAACAGGAAACACAAAACCACAAAACCCTGACAAATGGGATCTTTACTCGTTTTAAAGACTAGGGCATCACAATGTTTGTGTGCTGTTACCATTGCCGTTTCCCATTTACACAGCATTGATGTCAAGCTGAAATAGGAAAACAAAAGAACTTTTAAAACAAACTATGTGGAATTAGTAATACTCAACAACAGCCTGTTGGAGAAGTAGAACATTTTAAGTAAAGTTGTACTTGGGCAGAATCTATCAACTGATCATCCACAAGTTACTTGACTTCTTCCCCCTTGAAGTACGGTTGGTTCTGTTCAGTGCATCTGAGTCTTTGTCCTGTTTCTTCGATCATTTCTATTTGTTCTTTGTTTTTGAAACCTTCTACGAGTCTATACGCAGTGTGGGCTCAGTAGAATATTCAGGGATTTTTAACAGCTTGTCCACTGCATGCCTCCACATTAGCTGATGGATAAAAGTTAGTTTGTTTTGTTGTTAGAAATATGTGTCTTTTACCCTTTTAACTGTCCATGCCTTCCACATTTGTTTACAGATTTAGCAGCTTGACATTATTTCTCATGGTGTGGGCATATTGGATTAGAAGCTATGTGATGTACCAGAGCTGATGTACCGCTTTTATTGTTCTCCAAAGACTGAATAGCACGTGCTGACCTTTACATATCTAGTAATCTGTATGATTTGCCACAAAGAGGAAGACACATAAGAAACTGTTTGATTGATCAAGCTTTCCTGGCCGATTAACGATTGTGCATTTTCCACTCATTAAATTTTTTTAATTAATGAATTCATGCTTGTGTGTGTGGAAGTAAGAAGTCCCCAAAAAAAAAAAAAATACTGGCAAGTTTTATGAGGGACTCAATTTACCAGTACCTGTATTATCTATGCTTTAAAATATGTTTGAAACACAATTTAACAACCTATATCACCGTTTCAGTATTTTACCTGTTTCAAGATGTCAGTGTGCTTTATATTGATGTTTATACTGTATCTGAGCATGGCATATAAACTATGTAGATGCTGAAGACATTTAACAATGGCCTACCTGCATCTCCATCAATACATTTCTGTTTAGATTTTGTGTGTGAGTGTCTTGACCATTTCACACGCAGGTGAAGGACTGACACAGACACGTTCTGTCTTTCACATGAGAACATTTATAAAACTCTTGATACTTGAACTCAAATGTTTTACTGAGTTGTGAGCTAGTCACTGTTTTAATGAGTCTTTATCCTTAATGCATTAATTATTACTTGAGGATGATATTAATTTTGTTTCAGGCAGAGGAATCAAAGATACTTTAAGAAAATTGAGGAGAAACAAGGGAAAAACTGTCCTTGTGATAATCTAGACCAGGAGTGCCCAAACATTTTAACTTGGAAGACCAAAACACAAACTCAAAGGTTGGTAGTACTAGGATCTCAAGTTCTTTTAACTGACTCACTTTCTGTGCAAAGTGTCACTGCCCAATATGTTCAGATTATGAACAATAATTAATACTTGGAAATCCAATATATTTGAAAGAATTTTTACCTCACAGTGATTTATATTGTATTTTGTAAAATTATTATTATGATTTTTACTTGAAACATTTAGTGGGCCAAACGGACCTCAAGGTGGGCCAACTTTGGTCCTGCAGGCCTCATTTTGGGCACTCTGATCTAGACAATTATCAGTTCATAAAACCCAAAGTAGTAGTTTAACTCTCACTCAGAGCAGCAGATTTGTTATTAAATATCTATTTGTAAATAACTGTTCAGACATAACTAATAGTCACATCATAACCTACTTATATTATACCTATTTTTATTAGAGTGCAGATAAAAACAACAAAAGATTAAAAGTTTGAGAAGTGCACCATATGGAGAGGAGGTGTGTGTGTGTGTGTGTGTGTGTGTGTGTGTGTGTGTGTGTGTGTGTGTGTGTGTGTGAGACTTGTTTGTGAACTTGTACATCGGGAATAACCTATGAGCATAAAGTATTGTTTTAATTGTAATCAGTCATGAATAACAACATGTTGCAATAACACACGCCTGGGAAAACTTGTTATTGCGTATATTCTGGGAAGGAGGTGGCGTCAAAGCATCATGCTAAACCTGCCAATTTACCTTTTACCCAGGGGGTTCATGAGGGAACAAGGGGCCGGCTAGGCAAGCAAAGACAAGCAAGTGTTTCCGACAATACTGATGACATCTGGCCTGAGGCTGTGAAACAGAAGGTCACCAGGTGCTGTGTTGGAAATGAATTAATTATCAAGTTTTAATGAAAGGTTTTCTCACCTCTTTCAAAACAACCCGCTCACATTAATTAACAAGTCTACAGCAGAATCATCATTCATTACCAGCTACACTAATTATTTTGATACTAAAGACAAAACTGACAAGCCATGTTATGTAGAAAGTGTAATACGTGTCATAATTGTCATAATAACACACACACACAAAAAAAAGCATATATTGAGAAAATATTTTAGATTATATATAAAAATTGTAATTCATTGCCCCATGGGCGTTCAATTTTGGGAGAAAGTAAGTAATGCATCTTGGCCTGTTCTCCCATCACCCCTCACAGTTCCATATGGCTGACTTTCTTACATTTCTGGCCCAAGAACGACATGGCTCTGTTCACTGAGTTTTAACTCTTATGTCTGCTAACAACATTGCATTTCAATGGGGTTTACGTTGCATCTAGGATGGATGTTATTCCATCCAGGCATACATAACAGTCCTGCTTGTAACACTAGTGTTGAAAAGCATGGTCTGGGCATCTTTTCCTCTACACCTTTATATGTTGTTAAATTCATATACCCCTCAAAGAGAAGAATCTGCCCAGTTACACTTTTGTTTGCAAAAGCCCCCATATCATCAGAAATCCTCCAAATGTCATATTGGGCACAAAACACTTTGTTTGTGGGGCTCTCCAGGTGTCCATCTAATCATCAGACAGCCAGGTTTTTGTCAGAATGAAAAGACTCATCACAAAAGATGACCTTGCTCAAGTCCTTGGTGGTTTTGTCAGTCTTTGGCAAAGAAAGCAATATGTGTTTTTTTGGTTTTTTTAGATTTCAGTCCCTTTGAGAGTGTGTGGTGGTAATTCACATCAGATGATGTTTTTCTGTTTTTCTGAAGGTCACACAAGTAATATCAGATTCTGACCATTTTCAATTTTTAATTCAGTAACCTTTATTTCAGCATCTTATTGGGAAAAGTCTAAAAAACAACTCTGAACATCTGGACACCTGGGTTAGGTTTGTTTATATGTAAAATAAAGAACTTTTTTGATCCCTGAGCAACACAAGGCCTAAGTGGTACCTCGGAGCGGACATATAAAGTCCCAAAAAATAGATTTACACTAACTTTTAACCTTTATTATAACCTTACAGACTTTTCCGACATTTCCGCATTGCACTCATCTGCAGGAATCTCAGCAATCAATCTTTGGCTGGACTTTACTCCCATGATGCATTGTGATCAATTTACTTTCAAGTGGTTCAGAATAGAACAGCTTAGTTTTTACTGAATGCATCACATTTACATTGCATTCTCTTTACTGATTCCAGTTAAGATTTATAATTTATTTTGAGTTAATGAAATACTTTGATTGCAAGTTTAGTTCCACTTCCAGTCTATATAATAAACACGTTAACCCCTTAGGAGCTAGTTTGCATCCTATGTTATCTAGTCGAAACTTTGTGGCTTTTAATATTGATTGTCTTTTTATTATATTAAAATTCTGTGTTTCTTTTATCTTATATTATTATGTATGTTATTCCATGACAACCTTGATACTTCTGTCTCTTATTTTGTACGTGTTTGTATTGATTGTCTATCTGCTGTGTCTTTGTTTTATTGACTTATTATATATTTGAATATTCCTTATAGTACTTGTATTTTGCCAGCAAAAGCACACATTATCAATCATCATCATCATCATCATCATCATCATCATCATCACCATCAGCAGCAGCATCTTCATTCATCTTTAGCGTTTCAGCAATTTCACCATATTGCCAGGAGAGGGCAACATTGTCCATGGTATAGCTATGCTCAGTTTACAAAGCAAAGCTGAGTGTCTAATTGTGTGTCTGTGTGTATACTTGCATTAGTTACATTTAGGTTACAAGGTGGAGATTTTTTTTTATTTATTTCTCCAGTGGGTTTGGATATGCAGTCATACAACAACAAGTAGGGCCGGCAGAATCGACTGACATAGTGAACACAGACAGACTGGACAGAACCTTGACCCCATAAAGTGATCGCACAAAAATCTGTGTCCAGCCATGATGTAGTGACTTAATAGGAGGAAATCCTGCACCTAAGTTTAGAAATCTTGTGCATCTTGCTTTCCCTAAAGAGTGGGCTGTTGAAGCTGCATAAGGCCCACAGTTTCAGAACAACAAGTTCAAGAGTTATCAGAATCAGAATTAATTTGGTTTCATATAGAGGCAAAATGCTAAAAAAGGAAACTAACATTTATAGACACTAAGACAATAATGCAAAAATAAATCTGATTTATGTAGCAAGTTGCCAAATGTATACATGACGCAGGTGGATGTGACAGTATATACAGTACGCACGACATACGTAAATTGTGTATGCGTGACAATAGTTCAATATTTTTAAGAACAAAACTGAATTTAAACAGTGAGAATAAATAAGTCATATATGCAGTGGATGCTTTAGACACAGCTTTATTGCAGAGGGACACAGTGTGTGTGATTTTAAATGTTCATCGGTGATAGCCTGTGGAAAGATACTGTTACTGATACTGTCTGTTGTTTGACGTACATTGCTCTGCAGCACCTCCCAGAGGGGAAAAGGTGGAAAAGCCTCTGTACAGGGTGTAACGGATCTGCAGTGATGTTTCCTGCCTCCTTTCTGACTCTGGACATGTATAGTCCAAAGGTCTAAAGTCAAGTGTCCTGAATGGAGGGCAGGTTGACACCAAGCACCAAAGTCACAGAGTTTTATTTATTTATTTATTTTTTCCTTTTGATTAGATCTTCTTGATATGGGATGAGAGTGCTAAAAACTCAGCCATGGTGTGTATGGTGTACATATGTACTTTTCAACATGCAATAAAATGTAATTTCTTTGAGAATGGAAGTAGAATTTTGTAGATCCCGAAAATGTATCACAATCACTTTTTTCATATTATTAAAACATAATGTTTTGATTTGTTTTTCTTTGTAGAGTTATTGTCAAATATAAGCTGCATGGTGTACATATGTAAATAAAGTTAAAATCTAAATAGATGTGTTCTGTCTACCATTCATCACATCACATTAAGATTTGATTTCACTTCTCACATACAGCAAACATATAGAAACTTCTATGCCCCGCTTTC
Source organism: Miichthys miiuy (assembly GCA_036365135.1). NCBI lineage: Eukaryota > Metazoa > Chordata > Actinopteri > Sciaenidae > Miichthys > Miichthys miiuy. The sequence continues at coordinate 10,214,964 of CM071607.1, read as the reverse complement.
TTTCTTTGTTGAAGTTTATTGAGTTCAAAAGGTAACATCATGTTCACATAGAAGTGTCAGATTCTGGGCTGCAGGGCTCCAAGGCTTAAAGAATCATGATGCAACAGTTAACAAGGCAAGTTTCCAAGTGTGGAGGCTGGAAACACTGTGAACTCTAGAGGGAGTTTGTAAGAGTACATTATGTTTGTGAGTGGGAAGTCATGTTCAGGCCTCAGGCACCTGAACTTGAACACATGTGCCCTGACTAAATCAGCTCCCAAAAGACATGCCCTCTGAAGAGCTGTAAAGTGTTTCATAAACTAACAGGCAGCTCTACAAACACACAAACAACAATTTCTTTTAATTAAAGAGGACATAAGAGGCATGTCAGCTGACTGTTAAACATCCCTTTGGCTGAAAAATAACAATAACATCAAATTAAATATTGCATGGTCCAGTGCATTGCTAAATTAGGTGTATTGTTTATTTTGATCAGTTGTCAAAAGTGTTACTTTAATTCTCTTATCCAAAAAGGTGTAACATATAGGGCAGAATTAATAAAAAATTAACTATCTATAAGTGTGCCAAATTAATTTAACACTGAGGGTGATAATTGTGTAAAAAGTTTATATTATTTACACAGTTAAAACACATGGGTCAGTACAGATTCATTTGAAAAAAGGACAATAAAGACATAATAAAAGCGAATTTACTATGCTGTTGTGTGCAATAAATGTTGACGGGCACCTTTTAAACCAAGTTTGTATCTAATGAACAGTATGCAGACAGCAGCATCATATCATCAGGAGAGGTCTGTTCTCCTTAATTTAACTGACTGTAGCCAACCATATTTTTAATCAATAAAGACACTGTTGGTGAGGGCCAACAACTCTCAACAACAACAAGCCGAGCTTCCTGCTTCTCTTCTCCTTGACTCTGTGTTTCTTGTGATCTCTGACCTTCATCGGTCGGCCCTCTGAGTGGTCCTGCATGCTACAACACACTGCTTTCGTCATCACCTTTGTCCGCCGTATCACTTATATTGTTTAGGACAACACTAGTAGTGTTAAAACAACACTTTCAGGCAGCGATGTGATGAAATGGTTCGGGCCTGCACAGCAGAGCCTCAGTGTTCTGTCCTTCAATCAAATACAGGTTGTGATGTGCAGACTTTGTCTGACAAACATCCTCCCTTTCCCTTTCTCCATGCTGATACACTTTACAGTCTGGGTCACCTGTATTCCAGCATATCTCAGTTCACTGTGGCTGTAGGGATCGTCCAGTTATGGACTACTTCTGTGTACATTTGCACTAAAATGTACAATCATTGTATTCAAACCTGACATGAACACAAAGAAACATGTAACGGGGAAAATGGGATCTGATTACACTGAGATATTAATTTAAAGGAAATTATTTTTTAAATGATTCCTCCTTCCACATTTCAAAAATAAATGGTTAAAATGTATTATAATTGTAGTTATTTTATTTTTAAGTTTGTTGAGTATAATGTCAAACTTTGGGCTTCAGGGCAAAAGTCTTGACAAAGTTCTCTTAAGAGGATCATGATGCAACAGCCATGAAAGGAAGTTTCCACTGAAAGCTGACAAGTGTAGTGTGGAGGCAGGCTGGAGACTCTGTGAACTCTATGGGGAGTTTGTTAGTTTGTTAGAGTGTTTGTGAAAGGGAAGAGCCTGAGGTGTAATTCTTGGTCAGCTCTGCAAACACACCAATAACAATTTCTTTTTAATTAAACAGTGCCTAAGAGGCATATCAGCTGGCTGTTAAACACCCCTTTGGCTAAAAAAAAAAATAACAATAACAACAAATTAAATAGCACATGGTTCAACGCTTTGCTAAATCAGATGTGTTGAACTGTTTATTTTGATGAAGTTGTCAAAAGTTTAACACTAATTCTCTTATCCAAATACAGTTAGCTGAAAATGATGTAACATGTAGGACAAAATGATAGAAAATGAAGTGTAAATGTGCCAAAAACATTCAACACTAATGAGGGTGATAATTGTATAAACACAAATATATATTTTTAACAGCCTCTATCATTCACACAATTCAATTCATTGTTTTGAAAAAGGGAATAAAATTGACACTGAATGAGAAAACTTTAACTACATTAAGAGATACTTTGGGGTATTTTCAATACAGTGGGCAGCGGCCTCCGCTAACCTTAGTCTGTTTTTAACATGGATGAAACAGGTTTTTCTGCAGACCCTGGCCGAAGCGGTGCAAAGCTCTGCTTCTGTGCCGAGATACCCGTCTGCTGCAGTGACTGCTGTCAACTGTGGAAATACACTGACTATTCATAAGTACGTTGTATTCAACTAATTTTCTCATGTTGTAGAGAACAGATTGTACCAACACAGCATCTTATTTTCAGGAGACACCTTTACTTTAATTGTGGCCACCCTATTCTCGATCAGTAATCACACTTCCTTGGTGAGGGCTAACAATTCTGAGCTGAGCTTCCTGATGTTTTTTTCTCCTTGACTCTGTGTTTCCTGCGTTCCCTGACCTTCATCGGCCGGCCCTCTGATTGGTCCTGCATGCTGCCACACACTGCATTCGGCATCTCCTTTGTTCTCTGCATCTATTGTATTTTTGGGGGAGCAGTAGTAATGTAAATTACATTAAACCCTCTTTTTTCCCCCCTTCAAGAATAAAATTGTTCTTAAATGCGTTTCGGGATGTCTTTGAGGGATTTGGGTTATGATAAGATACATAAGACTCCTTCTACGTTTTATTTAGCTATAAAGTTATCTAATCATTTATATATTAATCTAATTTAATCTATTAATTATTTTATAATCCCCTTTCCACATTTTAAAATAGATATTTAGCAAAGGAAATTCAATCTCATGTGTTTCTTTATTTTATTGTTAATTTAAGTTTAAGTGTGTTGAGTTCAAAAAGTATCGGAGTTTGGGCTCCAGGACAAAAGTCTTGACAAAGGCCTCAAGTTCTCTAATAGAAATCTTAAGGGGCTCATGATGCAACAGTTAACAAGCCAAGTTTGAAAGTTAGGTCCAGAGGAGACGTGTGGAGGCAGGCTGGAGACTCTATAGAGAGTTTGTTAGTTTGTTAGTGTTTGTGAATAGGTTGAGCCTGAGGTGTAATTCATGGTCATCTGACAAAAATATCATATTAATTAAACAAGGCCTAAGAGGCATATCAGTTGACTGTTAATCATCCCTTTGGCTGAAAGATAACAAAAACAACAAATTAAATATCACACGGTTCAATGCCTTACTTAATCAGCTGTGCTGAATTGTTTATTTTGATAAGTTGTAAAAAGTTTAACTTTCCAAATACAGAGTTCTCTAAAAATGATGCAACATGTACCTGTAGGACAAAATAATAGAAAATTAAATCTAAATGTGCCAAAAACATTTAATGAAACATCATTTCGTCCTCACAGCACATTATTGTTGATGTATCATCAAAATGTAGTGTAGATCAAGCAAGTGCAACAACACAACTCACAGCAGTCAGCTAATAACACTGACTAGTCCAACAGCAAGAAGTACACCATAGCGTCTGTCTTTCAACCTTTTATTTTACAAAGTTCTCGCCAGCAACTAAAAGTCAGTCCCAGATTTACTCTTGTCCAGCGGCTTTCTGCTTGGTCACTCTCACTTTTTCTCTTCTTAGCTTCCTCCTTTAACAACCTCTTCGGTCTATTTGTAGCTGCCATTATTTTCACAGAGGCTGCTGAGCCCGGTTACATTGCCTGCTCTAGTTCCAGCACAACACCGGTTCCGCTCTCTGTCAACATTACCCCACGTCCTGGGCCCAGGCAGCCCAGCTAATAAACTGAGCTAATATTAGTTACATAAAGCTATAGTTCACAGCTGTTTACTTTACTGTCCATCAAGAAACTCTGTTAATCACAGAGCGTTGATGTGGAGCATCTGGAGGACATTCTCTCCATAAGATATGACCCAGTTTCAACAAAATGAACTAAATAGTTATGTGTTATGTGACTGCTGTAAAGTTCATTGTGTAAAGTCAAAATGAGTTAAAAGCTTGTTATTTTATGGTAGAAAAGTTACACAGTTGCTTTAAATCTTACTGTGTGGCACAGATTTACTTGACAAAAGGAACAAATGACAGAATAAATAAAAAATAGGGCATATCGAACTGCCAGCTGGTTCTTGACAGGCCCAACGGGTACATCAGGCTGGCAGCTGGCTGTGGCCAGGAATTTGAGTGGCTGGTACTATCAGACTAGTTCATGCCCAATGTTTTGTGTATCCTTTTTGTCTAGAAAGTTATCTGATCATTTTAATAAAGTTCAGTTCGCATGCTGATATTCTGTACAGTCTGGATCACTTTTATCTCAGCATTTTATCCCACAGTTATGGACTGTGTGTGTATATTTGCACCACGTGTTATTATTTACTCAAACCTGAAATGAACACTAAGAAACATCTGATGGGAAACATGACATGCAATCTGGATATCAGTTTAACAAAAATGAATTAATATCTTTTACTTTTTCATTTCACACTTTAATTTAAATTCTATGTCTTTCTTTATTTCATTATTGAAGTTTGGTGAGTTCAAAAGGTAAGATCATGGTTGCATAGAAGTGTCAGAGTTCGGACTCCAGGGCAAAAGTTTTTACAAAGACCTCAAGTTCTGCAATATTGATCTTAAGGGGATCATGATGCAACAGTTATGAAGGAAAGTTTGAAAGTTAAGTTAGAGGAGAGGTAAGGCAGGCTTGGGACTCTGTGAACTCCAGAGAGAGTTTGTTAGTTTGTTAGAGTGTTTTTGTGAAAGGGAATAGCCTGAGGTGTAATTCTTGTTCATCTCCACGAAAACACAAACAACTGTTTCTTTTTAATTTGAAAGTACCTAAGAGGCATATCAGCTGACTGTTAAACACCCCTTTGGCGGAAAAGTAACAATAACAACAAATTAAATATCACATGGTTCAATGCTTTGCTAAATAAGGTGTGTTGAATTGTTTGTTTGAGAAAGTTATCAAAAGTGTAACTTTAATTCCCTTGCCCAGATACAGAATTTCCTGAAAATGATGTAACTTGTGGGGCAAAATAATAAAAAATGAATTGAACTCTAAATGTTTTTAAATTATTTAACACTAATGAGTGTGAGGATTAAATCTTACTGGCTGGCACAGATACATTTGGGGGAAAAAAGGAAGAAAATGAAAAAAACAAAAACAAAAACACCCATAAATAACAGGATGAGTGTATCTCTTGCATTCTTGGGAAAATAATACTCATGCTAATGGCCACTAATGTGACATTTCCAGGTAGTAATGTTATGAAACTGTTTGGGCCTGCACTGCAGAGACTCAGTGTTCTGGCCTTTACTCTCATACAGGTCATAATTTGCATACCTTTTGAAAATCCTCTCTTCAAAAATATGAAACTATAAAGACAAGATTATTCTCTTTGATTCAGTCTGGATCACCTTTATCCAGACATATTGTATGTGAGCTCACCTGGGAAGTTCACTGTGGCTGTGAAGATATTTGCTATTTTATCCTCCAGTTATGAACTACATCTGTGTATATTTACACAATAATGTTCAATCATTGTACTAAAATCCAAACTGTATACAAAGAAACATCTAATGGGAAAAATGACATCTGAATAAATTGATATATTAATTTAAAGGAAATGATACAATATATTTTATTTCTTTTTACAGTTTGTGGCTAAGTCCTCATCCCACACTTCTTTCTTTCTTTCTTTCTTTCTTTCTTTCTTTCTTTCTTTCTTTCTTTCTTTTTTGCTGAAGTTTGTTAAGTTTAAAACATCATGGTCACATAGAAGTGTCACATGTTCGGCTCCAGGGCAAAAGTTTTGACAAAGGCCTCAAGTTCTGCAATAGAGATCTCAATAGGGATCATGATGCAACAGTAATGAAAAGTTTATGCAAGGTTCCCAATGAAAGTCGACAAGTGGAGTGTGGAAGCAGACTGGAGACTCTGTGAACTCCACAGGGAGTTTGTTAGTTTGTTAGAGTGTTTGTGAAAGGGAAGAGCCTGGGGTGTAATTCATCGCCATCTCTGCAAACACACAAACAACAATTTCCTTTCAATTATAGAGGACCTAAGAGGCATATCAGCTGACTGTTAAATATCCCTTTGGCTAAAATATAACAAAAACAACAAATTAAATATCACATGGTTCAATGCTTTGGTGTGTTGAATCATTTATTTTGATAAGTTGTCAAAAGTTTAACTTTAATTCCCTTATCCAAACAAAGAATTCCCTGAAAATGATGTAACATGTAGGGCAAAATAATAAATGTAAATGTGCCAAAAACATTTAATGAAACATTGTGTAACTTTTCTATTATAAAATAAGAGATTTAAAATAATTAAATATAAATGTGCCAAAATCATTTAACACTAATGAGGGTGATACACAAACATATATATTTTTTACTGACAAAATTTCACTGGCATCCATTTATGCTGCATTAAAGGTGCATCAACCTTGCTGTTGTCTGTAATATATGTTATTCAGACCTTTAAACCCAGTTTTCATGATGTAAAGAACAGATTGCACAACACCTCTATTTCCTGGCATGTACACATATCCCTGAAAAAAGGAAGAAAGTAAAACAATTAAAAGCAAAGTCTACAGATTAGATGTAAAATGCCTTTTTTTGTTATTGTTATATTTGAAATTGTACTAAATATCTCTATAATAAATAATAATTTTATTTTACTGCACGAAATGTACATTGACAAAGGTGTTGTGAGCTTTGGAACCTTTTTTTGATAGTGACACCCAAAGAGTGACAGGAAGGTAGGGAGAAAGACGGGGAATGACATGCAGCAAAGGGCCACAGGTCAGAGTTGAAACCTGGGCCACTGCGGCAAGGACTGAGCCTTTATACATGGGGCTCTTGCTCCACCAGCTATCAGGACACCCCATTAAAAAATCACTTTACTGTGTCTTACTTGACTGGCTCTAAAGTCAGTGGCAGTAGTGGAAGAAGTACTCAAATCCCTTACTTGAGTAAATTGCTTTTCGCTTCCTGACGAAAGTTTCACAAATGTAAAAGCTCCACGGATCAAAGATTCATAATAGACACCGTATTCAGGTTTTATTATACATCCATGCTGCAGAGGGAGTCAGTCCCCTTCCAAGGAGCCCCCTACAATAGCCATGAACGGACAAAACACTTGATGTTTTTTTATGGGTCACTGTAGTTTCTCTTACATGCTTGGAAGGGGACAATTTGATGGTCAGTTTAGTCAGTGGAGAGAAAAGGCACAGGAATCCAGGATGTCTTATGTTGAAAGGTTTATTAAAGCTTGATCAAGGAGAATTCAGGATTCATCACGCTTATCAAGGCATGATGTCGCCTCTATTCTGAAGAAGCATTCCCCTTTCTGTCTCTATGTGCCCTTAGGACAGTGACACAACTACTTGATGTCCATCAATGGTCATACTCAATGCAAGGTATTTGCCAGTCGGTCATTAGTCCACAAACAAGGAATTACGTTAACTATCTGTTGTGTCTATGGAGTGAGAAAGTCCTATTCTCTGACCTTGGTTAACATAGTAATGATCAGAATGGTACCTGATTCCCACTCCTCTGCTCTGTATTTCAAGGAGAAGAAGTTAGTGTCCTGATAACAATCTAAGGCCCTGTCCACACGAATCCGCGGCCTCACCCAATACGCTGTCGTTTTGAAAAAAATCTCCGTAAACACGGCATTGTTACCAGAAATATCTGCGTCCACACTAATTCACTGGAAACAACCCAAAACGCTGTAGTACATATGCCAGGCCTATATGTGGCGCTGTGACACCGCCACACCAATACACTAAAACCGGAAGAGAAGCCATGGAGCATGCGTATGAAGGTCACGCGCTGTTTACAAAGATGTTCTTTTGTTGCTCCTCGCAGTAATATAGAAGCAGAAGGTTTTGTTGTAGCAGCCGTAATAGACTGAGTAGTTTCTGTAGTACGAGCACAAGCCTGTAGTCCGCCATTGTTGTTGTTACGACGCGTCTAACGGTGGCGGCTGAGGTTAAAGGTTAGAGAGGCGGGGCTTGAAAAAATCTGCATTTGCCGTCCAGACGACTCCGGGCTATCCGGCGTTTTAGGATTTTCCCACTCTGGGACCCGTTCTCAAAAATGGTTTCACACCTCGAAAAAGCCGGATCCGTCTGGACACGAGGCCGAAACGATAAAGTATTTATGCGGATTCGACAAAAATGAACACGTGTGGACAGGCCCTAAGATTTGCCATTGTCCATACATTGACCTCAAGATGCTTGACCCTGTGTAACCTCCATATGTGGCATGCTAAAATAGAAAATTCCCTCATAATCTGCAACCTTATTGCTAGATGCCAATAAGTCTGACACACTAGTACTTTAATCTGCAAAGTAATTGGTAATAACACCTGCCATGTCACACAAGTTTCATCAAATTATTTCACGACAACCAGGACTGTCCTATTGTACTTATTTTTGATTGGTTAGTAACAGGTGAGTAAGCCCTGCTGTCAGGTGAGATTATAAAATGTCACATTTAAAACCACTTTGACCCTGATCTGACTGGGTGGTTCTGCCCCATCTGCAAATGGGAGTGGAAAATGTCACAAGTGGTAACAGGGCTGGTTTTCATAGGACTCCTCTTGGCATTTGGAGCAGCGGAGAAGGGAGCTGCTTTCTGTCAGATACGGGGGAGCCCAGAGTTCCCTCTACTGTCTAAAGAGGGAGATGTCATGATTGGCGGAGCCTTTTCCATCCACAGCAAAATCACACAACCTCCACTTTCCTTTACAGAGAAACCAACCCGTATCACGTGTTCCAGGTAATTTTGAGCACTGTTTAAAAATATTTCTCATGAGTTTTGTGACAGTTATTGCATTTTGCTTTTTGTGTCTCAGTGTCAACCTCAGGGAGTTTCGATTTGCCCAAACAATGATCTTTGCAATTGAAGAAATAAACAGAATTGCATTTCTCCTTCCCAATGTTTCTATGGGATACCGTATTTATGACAACTGTGGTTCAACATTAACTTCAATGCGAGCAGTGATGGCCCTGATGAACGGTGATGAATGGAGTGTAGGACAGAGCTGCTCTGGTCAATCTGCTGTTCATGCTATTATTGGGGAGTCTGAGTCTTCTTCGACCATTGTGCTGGCACGTACTACTGGACCATTCAAAATACCAGTGGTAAGAAGGATGTCAAGGTGTATTACTGTGTATGTTATATACAAGCTCTTATTATCCTCTCTTTGTATATTATTAGATAAGTCATTCAGCTACATGTGAGTGTTTGAGCAACAAGAAGGAATATCCTTTTTTCTTTCGAACCATTGCCAGCGATCTCTACCAAAGCCAAGCTCTCGCCCAGCTAGTCAAGCATTTCGGCTGGACTTGGGTTGGCGCAGTCAACAGTGACAGTGACTATGGCAACAACGGCATGGCCATATTCCTTGCTGCAGCTCAGGAGGAAGGAGTGTGTGTGGAGTATACAGAGAAATTTCACAGAGCAGAACCAGAAAAACTCATGAAAGTAGTTGAAGTGATTAAAAAGAGCACTGCCCGGGTCATCGTTGGCTTCCTTGCACATGTAGAGATGAACAACCTTCTGAATCAGCTCAGCCTGCACAATATCACAGGCCTGCAGTTTATTGGTGTGGAGGCCTGGATTACTGCTGACAGCCTTGTGACACCCACCAGCTTTAGTGTGCTGGGAGGTTCACTGGGTTTTGCTGTACAAAAGGCCAATATCAGTGGTATGAATGATTTTTTGACCAAAGATTTCTGGGAGACAGAGTTTGCATGCAAGGAGACAAACAGGGATACTATGACAGAAACAGCACGTTGCAGAGAAAACCAGGATTTGATTGAGTTCAAAGATTATGATGATGATGTGCCAGAGCTGAGATATTCTAGCAACATCTACAAAGCTATCTATGCAGTGGCCCATTCATTGCACAGCATCCTAAAGTGCTCCACAGGTCAGGGATGTGACAAGATTATAAATGTTACTCCCTGGCAGGTAAAAATAACAGTACATTTCTTATTTCTGAAAAATAATATGTTGACATAACCCTAACCCTAACCCTTTCTTAATGTGTTTTAGGTAGTGGAGTCATTGAAGGAGGTAAATTTTACCATTAAGAATGGTGATGAGGTGTGGTTTGACAGTACCGGAGCAGCTGTTGCTCGGTATGAGGTGGTGAACTGGCAGCGTGGATCAGATGGCTCAGTCCAGTTTAAACCTGTAGGCTACTATGATGCCTCTCTACCTCCTGGACAGAAGTTTGTCCTTAACACTGAAGCCATAATGTGGCCCGGAGGGAAGAAAGAGGCAAATATCAGAATTGATAATAAAATATAAATGTGTTAATTAGCCATGCACTTTAACAATATTTCATCTTGAGTTGTCGTTAAAAAAAATGTAAGTTCTGTCATTTTCCTTTACTCAAAGTTGCCTGTGTCAGTGTGCAGTGAGAGCTGTCGTCCAGGAACTCATAAAGTCCTTCAGAAAGGAAGACCAGTCTGTTGCTATGACTGCATACCATGTGCAGAGGGAGAAATCAGTAATAGCACAGGTAATACAACACATCTGAGATATGGCAATTATCATACATTGTTTGCTTGCCACACTCTGTGTATCATGTTAAAGTTCGCTATGGTGCAGTCTCTTACTCATGTTTTTAGGATGTAATACACCTTGACACTGCAATAATAGTGTATTTCTGTTACAGATTCTAATGACTGCAAAAAGTGTCCTGAAGAGTATTGGTCCAATCAAAACAGAGATGCATGTATACTTAAAAATGTTGAGTTCCTCTACTTCACTGAGGCTATGGGCATAATACTTGTATTTTTCACTTTGTTTGGTGTTCTCCTTACTTTAATTGTGGCCACTTTATTCTTGATCAATAAGGACACTCCCTTGGTGAGGGCCAACAACTCTGAGCTGAGCTTCCTGCTGCTCTTCTCCTTGACTCTGTGTTTCCTGTGTTCGCTGACCTTCATTGGCCAGCCCTCTGAGTGGTCCTGCATGTTGAGGCACACTGCATTTGGGATCACCTTTGTTCTCTGTATCTCTTGCATTCTTGGAAAAACAATAGTGGTGTTAATGGCCTTTAGCGACACTCCAGGGAATAATGTGATGAAATGGTTTGGGCCGACACAGCAGAGGCTCAGTGTTCTGACGTTCACTCTTATACAGGTTTTAATTTGCATACTTTGGTTGACAATCAATCCTCCCTTCCCCTTCAAAAATATGAAACTCTATAATGAGAAGATTATTCTTGAGTGTTCCCTAGGATCACCTGTAGGTTTCTGGGCTGTGTTGGGATACATTGGACTTCTAGCTGTCCTATGTTTTGTACTTGCTTTCTTGGCTAGAAAGTTACCTGATAATTTTAATGAAGCTAAATTTATCACCTTCAGTATGCTGATATTCTGTGCAGTCTGGGTCACATTTATCCCAGCGTATGTCAGCTCTCCTGGGAAGTTCACTGTGGCAGTCGAGATATTTGCTATTCTGGCCTCCAGTTATGGAATACTTTTTTGTATATTTGCACCGAAATGCTTTATCATTGTATTCAAACCTGAATTGAACACAAAGAAACATCTGATGGGGAAAACATAGTCTGAATAAACCTAGAGAAAGCTACAAGCTGTCAAGTTAACATAATTAAAAAGCAGTTCATCTCTTATGATTTCATTTTCAGTTATTTCATCATCATAATCATATGTGGTACTACAATACGGACACAGAAAAACAGTCAAGTTTAAAAAAAAATAATAAAAAAATATAGAAAATGTCTTTCAATAAATTAATTAGCACAATGGGCCGTAGATGGTTCATAAGATATACAGTACTGAGTGAGCATAGTTTTCAGGGTCTCATTCTAATATAGCAAAGCTAGAATTAATATCCTAACTTCCAGTTGTGATCCATGCAGTGCATCATCCCATCCAGTTACAGCATGCATCCTCAAGGCTTATCTGCCCTGTGCTCAGCTCCAAATAAACATGGGCCTGTCCTTTCTGCAGCCCAGCCCGTGCAGACCTTTCCTGCCATCTATTACCCCTAAACTAGCCAACACTCAACCAAAGACCCTCAGCCCCTTCCATGACCAATCCATTTACCCTGCATTCAGGATCAGTCCAACTGCATAGCCACTAGGAAATAGTCCCTAACTAAAAGTTCCTCTTTCCTGAGGAAAATAGAGGGCCTATGTATATCCTTGGCATCATCCTTGTCACCATCTCACTACAAGCATCTCTGCCCATGGGGAAAAATACTTATGGTGAACAGATTAACTAAACACCAGGTTCTTTTATTTTTCTTCTTTTGCAAGTTTTGTGCGGCCACCAAAGTTTTCCTATATGAAATGTGAGGGTGAGGTGAGTGGTACTGTGTTGCTTCCAATCTGTGACCTCGTTGCTAGATGTCACTAAATGCTACACACTGGTTCTTTAATGCTTAAAGTAACTGCTATACCTGCCATGACAAACAATTAAAATACTTTTATGACAACGACAACCAGGACTGTCCTATTGTACTTATTTTTGATTGGTTAGAACAGGTGAGTAAGCCCTGCTGTCAGGTGAGATTATAAAATGTCACATTTAAAACCACTTTGACCCTGATCTGACTGGGTGGTTCTGCCCCATCTGCAAATGGGAGTGGAAAATGTCACAAGTGGTAACAGGGCTGGTTTTCATAGGACTCCTCTTGGCATTTGGAGCAGCAAAGGAGGGAGCTGCTTTCTGTCAAATATGGGGAGCCCAGAGTTCCCTCTACTGTCTAAAGAGGAGATGTCATGATTGGGGGAGCCTTTTCCATCCACAGCAAAATCACACAACCTCCCTTTTCCTTTACAGAGAAACCAAACGTATCACGTGTTCCAGGTAATTTTGAGCACTGTTAAAAATATTTTCATGAGTTTTGTGACAGTTATTATAAGTTTGCATTTTTTTGTCTCAGTGTCAACCTCAGGGAGTTTCGATTTGCCCAAACAATGATCTTTGCAATTGAAGAAATAAACAGAATTGCATTTCTCCTTCCCAATGTTTCTATGGGATACCGTATTTATGACAACTGTGGTTCAACATTAACTTCAATGCGAGCAGTGATGGCCCTGATGAACGGTGATGAATGGAGTGTAGGACAGAGCTGCTCTGGTCAATCTGCTGTTCATGCTATTATTGGGGAGTCTGAGTCTTCTTCGACCATTGTGCTGGCACGTACTACTGGACCATTCAAAATACCAGTGGTAAGAAGGATGTCAAGGTGTATTACTGTGTATGTTATATACAAGCTCTTATTATCCTCTCTTTGTATATTCTCAGATAAGTCATTCAGCTACATGTGAGTGTTTGAGCAACAAGAAGGAATATCCTTTTTTCTTTCGAACCATTGCCAGCGATCTCTACCAAAGCCAAGCTCTCGCCCAGCTAGTCAAGCATTTCGGCTGGACTTGGGTCGGCGCAGTCAACAGTGACAGTGACTATGGCAACAACGGCATGGCCATTTCCTTGCTGCAGCTCAGGAGGAAGGAGTGTGTGGAGTATACAGAGAAATTTCACAGAGCAGAACCAAAAAACTCATGAAAGTAGTTGAAGTGATTAGAAGGAGCACTGCCCGGGTCATCGTTGGCTTCCTTGCACATGTAGAGATGAACAACCTTCTGAATCAGCTCAGCCTGCACAACATCACAGGCCTGCAGTTTATTGGTGTGGAGGCCTGGATTACTGCTGACAGCCTTGTGACACCCACCAGCTTTAGTGTGCTGGGAGGTTCACTGGGTTTTGCTGTACAAAAGGCCAATATCAGTGGTATGAATGATTTTTTGACCAAAGATTTCTGGGAGACAGAGTTTGCATGCAAGGAGACAAACAGGGATACTATGACAGAAACAGCACGTTGCAGAGAAAACCAGGATTTGATTGAGCTCAAAGATTATGATGATGATGTGCCAGAGCTGAGATATTCTAGCAACATCTACAAAGCTATCTATGCAGTGGCCCATTCATTGCACAGCATCCTAAAGTGCTCCACAGGTCAGGGATGTGACAAGATTATAAATGTTACTCCCTGGCAGGTAAAAATAACAGTACATTTCTTATTTCTGAAAAATAATATGTTGACATAACCCTAACCCTAACCCTTTCTTAATGTGTTTTAGGTAGTGGAGTCATTGAAGGAGGTAAATTTTACCATTAAGAATGGTGATGAGGTGTGGTTTGACAGTACCGGAGCAGCTGTTGCTCGGTATGAGGTGGTGAACTGGCAGCGTGGATCAGATGGCTCAGTCCAGTTTAAACCTGTAGGCTACTATGATGCCTCTCTACCTCCTGGACAGAAGTTTGTCCTTAACACTGAAGCCATAATGTGGCCCGGAGGAAAGAAAGAGGCAAATATCAGAATTGATAATAAAATATAAATGTGTTAATTAGCCATGCACTTTAACAATATTTCATCTTGAGTTGTCGTTAAAAAAAAATGTAAGTTCTGTCATTTTCCTTTATTCAAAGTTGCCTGTGTCAGTGTGCAGTGAGAGCTGTCATCCAGGAACTCATAAAGTCCTTCAGAAAGGAAGACCAGTCTGTTGCTATGACTGCATACCATGTGCAGAGGGAGAAATCAGTAATAGCACAGGTAATACAACACATCTGAGATATGGCAATTATCATACATTGTTTGCTTGCCACACTCTGTGTATCATGTTAAAGTTCGCTATGGTGCAGTCTCTTACTCATGTTTTTAGGATGTAATACACCTTGACATTGCAATAATAGTGTATTTCTGTTACAGATTCTAATGACTGCAAAAGTGTCCTGAAGAGTATTGGTCCAATCAAAACAGAGATGCATGTATACTTAAAAATGTTGAGTTCCTCTACTTCACTGAGGCTATGGGCATAATACTTGTATTTTTCACTTTGTTTGGTGTTCTCCTTACTTTAATTGTGGCCACTTTATTCTTGATCAATAAGGACACTCCCTTGGTGAGGGCCAACAACTCTGAGCTGAGCTTCCTGCTGCTCTTCTCCTTGACTCTGTGTTTCCTGTGTTCGCTGACCTTCATTGGCCAGCCCTCTGAGTGGTCCTGCATGTTGAGGCACACTGCATTTGGGATCACCTTTGTTCTCTGTATCTCTTGCATTCTTGGAAAAACAATAGTGGTGTTAATGGCCTTTAAAGCGACACTTCCAGGCAATAATGTGATGAAATGGTTTGGGCCGACACAGCAGAGGCTCAGTGTTCTGACGTTCACTCTTATACAGGTTTTAATTTGCATACTTTGGTTGACAATCAATCCTCCCTTCCCCTTCAAAAATATGAAACTCTATAATGAGAAGATTATTCTTGAGTGTTCCCTAGGATCACCTGTAGGTTTCTGGGCTGTGTTGGGATACATTGGACTTCTAGCTGTCCTATGTTTTGTACTTGCTTTCTTGGCTAGAAAGTTACCTGATAATTTTAATGAAGCTAAATTTATCACCTTCAGTATGCTGATATTCTGTGCAGTCTGGGTCACATTTATCCCAGCGTATGTCAGCTCTCCTGGGAAGTTCACTGTGGCAGTCGAGATATTTGCTATTCTGGCCTCCAGTTATGGAATACTTTTTTGTATATTTGCACCGAAATGCTTTATCATTGTATTCAAACCTGAATTGAACACAAAGAAACATCTGATGGGGAAAACATAGTCTGAATAAACCTAGAGAAAGCTACAAGCTGTCAAGTTAACATAATTAAAAAGCAGTTCATCTCTTATGATTTCATTTTCAGTTATTTCATCATCATAATCATATGTGGTACTACAATACGGACACAGAAAAACAGTCAAGTTTAAAAAAAAAAATAAAATATAGAAAATGTCTTTCAATAAATTAATTAGCACAATGGGCCGTAGATGGTTCATAAGATATACAGTACTGAGTGAGCATAGTTTTCAGGGTCTCATTCTAATATAGCAAAGCTAGAATTAATATCCTAACTTCCAGTTGTGATCCATGCAGTGCATCATCCCATCCGGTTACAGCATGCATCCTCAAGGCTTATCTGCCCTGTGCTCAGCTCCAAATAAACATGGGCCTGTCCCTTTCTGCAGCCTAGCCCGTGCAGACCTTTCCCTGCCATCTATTACCCCTAAACTAGCCAACACTCAACCAAAGACCCTCAGCCCCCTTCCATGACCAATCCATTTACCCTGCATTCAGGATCAGTCCAACTGGCATAGCCACTAGGAAATAGTCCCTAACTCAAAGTTCCTCTTTCCCTGAGGAAAATAGAGGGCCTATGTATATCCTTGGCATCATCCTTGTCACCATCTCACTACAAGCATCTCTGCCCATGGGGAAAAAAAATACTTATGGTGAACAGATTAACTAAACACCAGGTTCTTTTTATTTTTCTTCTTTTGGAAGTTTTGTGCGGCCACCAAAGTTTTCCTATATGCTTGAAATGTGAGGGTGAGGTGAGTGGTACTGTGTTGCTTCCAATCTGTGACCTCGTTGCTAGATGTCACTAAATGCTACACACTGGTTCTTTAATGCTTAAAGTAACTGCTATACCTGCCATGGGACAAACAATTAAAATACTTTTATGACAACAAACAACCAGGACTGTCCTATTGTACTTATTTCTGATTGGTTAGAAGATGTGAGCAAACCTTGTTGTCAGGTAAGATTATAAAATGTCACATTTAAAACCACTTTGACCCTGATCTGACTGGGTGGTTCTGCCCCATCTGCAACTGGGAGTGGAAAATGCCACAAGTGATAACAGGGCTGGTTTTCATAGGGCTCCTCTTGGCATTTGGAGCAGCAAAGGAGGGAGCTGCTTTCTGTCAAATATGGGGGAGTCCAGAATTCCCTCTGCTATCTAAAGAGGGAGATGTCACGATTGGGGGAGCCTTTTCCATCCACAGCAAAATTACACAACCTCCACTTTCCTTTACGGAGAAACCAAAACGTCTCAAATGTTCCAGGTAATTTTGAGCACCGTTAAAAAGTACCTTTTTAATGTGTTTTGTCAGGGTTATTACAAGTTTGCATTTTGCCCTCTTTGTCTCAGTGTCAACCTCAGGGAGTTTCGATTTGCCCAAATCATGATATTTGCAATCGAGGAAATAAACAGAAGTGAATTTCTCCTTCCCAATGTTTCTATGGGATACCGTATTTATGACAACTGTGGCTCAACATTAACTTCAATGCGAGCAGTGATGGCCCTGATGAACGGTGATGAATGGAGTGTAGGACAGAGCTGCTCTGGTCAATCAGCTGTTCATGCTATTATTGGGGAGTCTGAGTCTTCTTCAACCATTGTGCTGGCACGTACTACTGGACCATTCAAAATACCAGTGGTAAGAAGGATGTCAAGGTGTATTACTGTGTATGTTATATACAAGCTCTTATTATCCTCTCTTTGTATATTCTCAGATAAGTCATTCAGCTACATGTGAGTGTTTGAGCAACAGGAAAGAGTATCCTTCTTTTTTTCGAACCATTGCCAGCGATCTCTACCAAAGCCGAATTCTTGCCAAACTGATCAAGCATTTTGGCTGGACTTGGGTCGGCGCAGTCAACAGTGACAATGACTATGGCAACAACGGCATGGCCATTTTTCTTGCTGCAGCTCAGGAGGAAGGAGTGTGTGTGGAGTATACAGAGAAATTTCACAGAGCAGAACCAAAAATACTCATGAAAATAGTAGAACTGATCAGAAGGAGCACTGCCCGGGTCATCGTTGGATTCCTTTCACATGTAGAGATGAATGACCTTCTACATCACTTGAGCCTGCACAACATCACAGGCCTGCAGTTTATCGGTGTGGAAGCCTGGATTACTGCTGACAGCCTTGTGACACCCACCAGCTTTAGTGTGCTGGGAGGTTCACTGGGTTTTGCTGTACAAAAGGCCAATATCAGTGGTCTGAATGAGTTTTTATTAAAAGATTTCTGGGAGACAGAGTTCACATGCAAGGAGACAAACAGGGATACTATGACAGAAACAGCACGTTGCAGAGAAAACCAGGATTTGATTGAGCTCAAAGATTATGATGATGATGTGCCAGAACTGAGATATTCTAATAACATCTACAAAGCTATCTATGCTGTGGCCCATTCATTGCACAGCATCCTAAAGTGCTCCACAGGTCAGGGATGTGACAAGACTATAAATGTTACTCCCTGGCAGGTACAAATAACTGATTACTAAACGGTATATTTCTTATTTCTGAAAAAAAAAATATGTTAACATATTGTCTTAATGTGTTTTAGGTAGTGGAGGCATTGAAGGAGGTAAATTTTACCATTAAGAACGGCGATGAGGTGTGGTTTGACAGCACTGGTGCGACGATCGCTTGGTATGAGGTGGTGAACTGGCAGCGTGGATCAGATGGCTCAGTCCAGTTTAAACCTGTAGGCTACTATGATGCCTCTCTACCTCCTGGACAGAAGTTTGTCCTTAACACTGAAGCCATAATGTGGCCTGGAGGAAAGGCAAATATCATAATCGATAGTGAAACCTACATATGTTAATTTGCCTTTGACGATATTTCATCTTGAATTATTGTAAAAATGTAAGTTCTGTCATTTTCCTTTATTCAAAGTTGCCTGTGTCAGTGTGCAGTGAGAGCTGTCATCCAGGAACTCATAAAGTCCTTCAGAAAGGAAGACCAGTCTGTTGCTATGACTGCATACCATGTGCAGAGGGAGAAATCAGTAATAGCACAGGTAATACAACACATCTGAGATATGGCAATTATCATACATTGTTTGCTTGCCACACTCTGTGTATCATGTTAAAGTTCGCTATGGTGCAGTCTCTTACTCATGTTTTTAGGATGTAATACACCTTGACATTGCAATAATAGTGTATTTCTGTTACAGATTCTAATGACTGCAAAAAGTGTCCTGAAGAGTATTGGTCCAATCAAAACAGAGATGCATGTATACTTAAAAATGTTGAGTTCCTCTACTTCACTGAGGCTATGGGCATAATACTTGTATTTTTCACTTTGTTTGGTGTTCTCCTTACTTTAATTGTGGCCACTTTATTCTTGATCAATAAGGACACTCCCTTGGTGAGGGCCAACAACTCTGAGCTGAGCTTCCTGCTGCTTTTCTCTTTGATTTTGTGTTTCCTGTGTTCGCTGACCTTCATTGGCCAGCCCTCTGAGTGGTCCTGCATGTTGAGGCACACTGCATTTGGGATCACGTTTGTTCTCTGTATCTCTTGCATTCTTGGAAAAACAATAGTGGTGTTAATGGCCTTTAATGCAACTCTCCCAGGCAATAATGTGATGAAATGGTTTGGGCCGACACAGCAGAGGCTCAGTGTTCTGACGTTCACTCTTATACAGGTTTTAATTTGCATACTTTGGTTGACAATCAATCCTCCCTTCCCCTTCAAAAATATGAAACTCCACAAAGACAAAATTATTCTTGAGTGCGC
Organism: Miichthys miiuy; assembly: GCA_036365135.1. NCBI lineage: Eukaryota > Metazoa > Chordata > Actinopteri > Sciaenidae > Miichthys > Miichthys miiuy. The sequence continues at coordinate 10,195,523 of CM071607.1, read as the reverse complement.
CCTGGGATCACCTGTAGGTTTCTGGGCTGTGTTGGGATACATTGGACTTCTAGCTGTCCTGTGTTTTATTCTTGCTTTCTTGGCTAGAAAGCTGCCTGATAATTTCAATGAAGCTAAATTTATCACCTTCAGCATGCTGATATTCTGTGCAGTCTGGGTCACCTTTATCCCAGCGTATGTCAGCTCTCCTGGGAAATTCACTGTGGCAGTCGAGATATTTGCTATTCTAGCCTCCAGTTATGGAATACTTTTTTGTATATTTGCACCAAAATGCTATATCATTGTATTCAAACCTGAATTTAACACAAAGAAACATCTGTTGGGGAAAACATAATCTGATTAATTCTAAATATTTTGTTTAAATGAAATTCCATCTTACGTACTAGTACTTTTACTTTTTCATTCCAGTCAAGTAAGGTCAAATTTTTTTCATACAGCCCAAAATTAAAAATCACAGTTTACCTCAGGGGGCTTTACAATATGGAAAGGTGCAATAACTTTTGCCTTTAAACCCTCAATTCGGGAAGGGAAAACTCTTGACATTGAACAAATGAAAGAAACCTCAGGAAAAATGCCAGAAAGCAACACTGTCAATCCAGCACTATGGACTGGCTCTTAAACTCTCACATTTTCAATTTAGATAATTTGGTGTACCGAATGCTACGAATTTGGTACTAGAGACAAAGTTGAAAAAACAAACAAATGTATTTTAAAGTAAATTTGGTTGGTAATCAGACTGAGGTTGCACAATATTCACTATTAATCTTTGTTTTATTTTATATAAATTAAAAACTATTTAAAACTGTCCATGACTACCTGTGTCTTCATTTTAATTCAATACAATCAGGGCTGCACAAAGAATGATTGTCTATTGTGCAAGCTTTCACCATGCACAGCATCATCACAAGCACAAGATGCATACATTTTATGAAAACATGCGTTGAAGGGCTTTGTCATAAACAACATTTGAAAAGATAAAAAATGTTGGCTGAATCAAAAATTGATACATAACTTTGTTATTTTTAGATCCTACCACTAAGTAAAAATCTTGTGTCTAAGGCGGAGCAGAGCAAAGGCACGATCTTACTTAAATCAAAGGATTTATGCGCTGTACAGTGCTTAATTAGGATGTCAGACCAAGATTGTTTGGTTCCACTCTTCTTGATAAAAAAAAATGCAGCAGTCTGTATTGTTGTGTTGTGGAGAAGTTTATTAATCAGTGGTCAGTTCAGTCAGTGAAGAGAACAGAGTGCACAGCAGTCTAACCCCCAAAATACACCGGGCCCGTCCGCGGCTCGTTGCGTGAGCGTTGCGTCATCGCAAGTAATACTGTACGCCATTCTAGTCAATGTATCAAACCCCGTCGTGGTCCTGTTCTATTTTTGACGCTTGACGCGAGCTGCATGTGTCAATTTACACAGACCACCTCGAACGGGCGGAAGCCAGACACAGAAAAAGCTAAATAAAATTTATATTTATAAATTTATATTTTTCAAAATAAAATACCCTGTGCAAACTGCCAGTCGTAAAAACAGACAAAAGCTAAACTAATTACCTACGTAACATATTTACACATGTAGAAGCATGTCTAGAAGAATATACACCGGGAAAATGTTCAAATCTGAGCAAGTAAACAAAGTCTGGCAGGCTAAACGCTCACTTCTGAAATGCTCCCGGTGGGGTTTGAAGTCGTGTGCAGGACGTTACAACAAATATGAAATTACTACTTCAGTGTGCCACAAAGAGAAGAAGTCAGTGTCCCCATAACAATCTAACACTATCACTATCTCTCACTATCACTAACACTTACAGTGACCTTAGGATTTATGCTATGCTATGACCCTGTGTATATGTGGCTTGCTAAAACAGAAAAAAATCACTCAAATGTATTTTTTAATGTACTTCATTTGATTCAGATATAGGTTCACAGAACCCCGTGAATGCAGCACAATTGTGATAAATGAAAATAAAACAATCTTAGTGTTTTCAGAAATTTTTATGTATACAATATTTGCAAATCTATGATATGGTTAAAGTTAAGTAAATATTGTGGTTGTGGCAAATAAATTATAGATAAAATGTGGTTAGGGTTAAGCAACCAAAACACTATGCTGAGGTTTGGAGAAGATTGTGGCTAAGATAAATTAAAATGCAAACTTTAATTGCAGGTCTGAAACAGGATCCACAGACACTGAACAATGATTTTGTATGTAATTGTAAGGTGATCCCATCTTCCTAAATTTTGTTTTCAACTAATAGTTATAATGACAAGATATCTCAAATGAAGAACATCAAAGCGATCTGACATCATCACACAGTGATTTGATAAGAGGACTTCAATCATGATCCGCAGAAGTATAAAGCTCTGCCCATCAGAGGCTATACATGTCTCACGTGCCTCTTTGCACCAGATGTGTAACTTTGTCTATGTAATGTTACTGTTTGTGCTTTTTATGGGAGCCTTTGGAGCAGAGGGAGACACTGCGCTCTGTGAAATGCTGGGGAGTCCAGAGTTTCCTCTGTTATCTAAGGAAGGAGATATCATTATTGGAGGAGCTTTTTCCATCCATAGCCAAATCTCAAAGCCTTCACTCTCCTTCACAGATACTCCAGAACATCTCATATGCTCCAGGTACTGTTTATTGTCTCCTCTCTTGTTTGTTGGTTTCTTAACATAAGAAAAATAACAAAGGTTAAAAATTATTGTTATTCCTTTCAGGATAAATTTCAGAGAATTTCGTTTTGCCCAAACAATGATTTTTGCCATTGAGGAAATCAACAATAGCAGCTCCTTGCTGCCTAATATCTCAATTGGTTATAAGGTATTTGACACCTGTGGTTCAACACTACCTTCAATGCGTGCAGTGATGGGTCTAATGAATGGACAGGAAAGGACATTGGAAAAAACTGCTCAAGCCAGTCATCTGTTCATGCCATCATTGGAGCCTCTGAGTCCTCCTCAACAATTGTGATGCTACAAATTTCAGGGATTTTCCAAATACCAGTGGTAAATATTTGTACTATTTCTGCTGCTTTTTGACTTATTCTACCATGTTTTTTTTTTTGTTTGTTTTTTTTCCCCAAAACCTTTAGCACAATTTACACTATACACTATATTGAGCTAATGATCAACTTACTATAAAATGACTGTCAACGTAGACTAAAGTCTGGATTGACGTTTCAAGGGTTTTCACAGATGCAGCATACTGAGTTAAAAGTTAGAAGTTAAGACAAACAACATTTGTTCACATTTTGTCATTGTGAGGCTTTGGCCACTCAAATGTCATAAATGGGTTTTTGTTTCCCACCTTTCCTCTTGTCTTAGATCAGCCACTTTGCCACTTGTGCTTGTTTGAGTAACAGAAAAGAGTACCCCTCCTTCTTCAGAACCATCCCTAGTGACTACTATCAGAGCAGAGCATTGGCAAAATTGGTAAAACACTTTGGCTGGACATGGGTTGGAGCAGTTAGAAGTGACAATGACTATGGCAATAACGGCCTAGCAACATTTATCGCAGCTGCAAGTCAGGTGGGGGTCTGTATTGAATATTCAGAGGCCATCTCAAGGACTGACCCCAGTGAACAGGTTGCCAGGGTGGTCCGAGTGATCCAAAGTGGAAGTGCAAAAGTTTTAGTTGCCTTCCTCGCCCAAAGCGAAATGAACATTCTGCTTGAGGAAGCTCTGAAACAGAATTTGACTGGGCTACAGTGGGTAGGCAGTGAGTCCTGGATTACAGCTGGTCATCTGGCCACTAAGAGGTACTCGGGAATTCTTTCAGGGTCTTTGGGATTCACCATCCGAAAGACAAAGATAACAGGCCTGCAAGAGTTTCTTTTGCAGGTTAACCCAAGCCAGGACCCTCAAAATAATCTGCTGAGAGAGTTCTGGGAAGCCACATTTGATTGCAGTTACCAATCCAGTTCACAAGGTCAGACCCAGTGCTCTGGCTCTGAAAGACTAGAGGACATCGGCAATCCTTTCACGGATGTATCAGAGCTACGGATATCTAACAATGTGTATAAGGCTGTGTATGCTGTGGCTCATGCCATGCATAACATGTTGAAATGTGAACAAAGTGGCAAAGCAGTGAATCAGTCATGTACCTGGAAAAGCGATTTAGAGCCAAAAGAGGTAAGAAGTCACCTCCGTGAATAATGTAGATAATTTGAATATGTTAAGTTATTCACTACACCATTCTCTTTTGGTAGGCTGTAAAACACATTCAAGATGTGAATTTCACTCTTCAGTCAGGAGAAAGAGTGTATTTTGACGGAAATGGAGACCCTGCAGCAACTTATGAGCTGGTGAACTGGCAGAGAAACCAAGCAGGAGATACTGTGTTTGTGGCTGTAGGGAGCTATGATGCTTCACTACCAAATGGAAAGCAGTTCAACATGAATGGAATAAGCATAACATGGGCTGCTGAATCACCAAAGGTATCAGATGTGTTGGAATACTATATATGTGTAGACTGATGTGTCCGGAGTTTCCATTCTGATGTAAACTAATGTGTGAGCAACAAACTATGAGTAACTGAGTTATGGTGTTGTTACAGAGGCCACAGTCTGTCTGTAGTGAGAGTTGTCTGCCAGGTTTCCGGCAGGCTGTGATTAAAGGCAAACCCATCTGCTGTTTTTCCTGCATCGCCTGTGCTGCTGGAGAGATCAGTAACTCCAGCAGTGAGTGGAAGCTTTCATATTAAGTACAACTGTATTATGTAATATTTGAACAAACCTTTCTATCTTACTTATAAGTTATTTAATGCAAGAAATGCTTATTTTAGAGGTCCAGTGTCTAAGATCTAGGGAGATCTATTTGCAGAAGGTGGCAGAAATGTAATATATAATATCATCATCAAGTATATTTTAGTGTATAATTGCCTGAAAATAAGTTCATTAATAATCATTGTGTTTTTGTCGCCTTAGAATGAGCCCTTTCTATATTTATCAAGGGACTTTTCTACAGAGTCTGTCATGTTGCAGTGTCATGTCTCTACAGGGCCCACAGAATGGATAAGCCAACTACTGGCCGCAATCTGCAACTTCACCACAAGATGGCACTAAATCTTACACACTGGACCTTTAATGTGAGCTCTGCTCTCATTACTTGCAGTGAACAGATTTTAGTGTTTCATGTTCTCCATTCAGGTTCTGCAGAGTGTTCCCGGTGTCCACTGGAGTACTGGTCAAATGAAGATCACAGCCAGTGTGTTCCGAAGGTGAACGAGTTCCTATCTTATGGAGAAACCATGGGTGCCCTCCTCGCTGCTTTCTCACTGTTTGGAGCCAGTTTAACACTCGCGGTGTCATGTGTCTTCTTTTGGTACCGTCGCACACCGCTTGTCAAAGCCAGTAACTCTGAGCTGAGCTTCCTGCTGCTCTTCTCCTTGACTCTGTGTTTCCTGTGTTCTCTGACCTTCATAGGCCAACCCACTGACTGGTCCTGCATGCTGCGCCACACAGCTTTTGGCATCACCTTTGCTTTGTGCATGTCTTGTATCTTGGCTAAAACCATAGCAGTGGTGATGGCCTTTAAGGCTAAAAGGCCGGCAAACACACTTCCTCAGTGTTCTGCTCCGCTTCAAAGAACAAGTGTTCTTAGCTGTACTTTACTGCAGGTTTTAGTTTGTGTGGTCTGGTTAACTCTTGCCCCACCATTCCCCTACAAAAATACTGCTCATGCCACTGAAAGGATTATTCTAGAGTGTGATCTAGGTTCACCTATAGGGTTCTGGGCTGTGTTAGGATACATAGGTCTCCTGGCTGTGCTATGCTTTATTCTTGCTTTTCTGGCTCGAAAGCTGCCTGATAATTTCAATGAAGCTAAATTCATCACCTTCAGCATGCTGATATTCTGTGCAGTCTGGGTCACTTTTATCCCAGCGTATGTCAGCTCTCCTGGGAAGTTCACTGTGGCTGTAGAGATATTTGCAATACTGGCCTCTAGCTTTGGGTTGCTTTTCTGTATATTTGCTCCAAAATGTTATATCTTGCTATTGAAACCAGAGAAAAATACGAAAAAACATATGATGGGGAGAAATTAATGAAAATTGCCATAAATATGCAGAGTTGATTTAGGCCGGGTTTGGGGCATTTCCCCTTTTAACTGTGCTCATATACACACAAGGACAGGGAACAGGGAATGAGTTGTCAGAAGATAAGCAAAGCATCATACTGTATATGTCATATGCATTTTCAGTAAGTAGCTAGGATGTGGGAGGAGAAGAGGGCTTCTCATACACAATTCATCAGATTTAATTTGCCAGTTGGCAAAGAGGTATTGAAACATGGTTCTGCAGTTCAGTAAAGTTACTTTACCCTTTGGGGTCTGAGCAATGGCCTTATCAGTGGCTTTTGCAATCATAGGTGATTGCTCAGGTTCCAGAGGGTTAAACATCAAAGAAAGGTAGGACGTAAATATTAATTTAGTTATTTGCTTCTGGATCTACTGCATGATTATGCCTTTCTGTAATTGACACTTGGTATTAAAATTCATAGGCATCAATGTCTGTGTCACTGATAGTATTTATTATTATTGGTAGGCCAATAATAAATTTCCTTCTTAGATACATATGTGTAGTGTATGAGATTTTGTTGGGCTGGGCATGGGCTTGGGCTTGAACACAGACCAGGGCCAGACTAGCGATGGAGTTTTTGGTCTGTCCAGGACCATAAAGGAAGGTCCAACAAATGCATTACAATGATTTGATTTTCTTTCTTACTTTCTTTATATCTTTTCTTTTCTTTTTTTTCTTTTCTTTTCTTTTCTTTTCTTTTCTTTTCTTTTCTTTTCTTTTCTTTTCTTTTCTTTTCTTTTCTTTTCTTTTCTTTTCCTCCCCACAATATACAGATTGCATTTTTGTTCACATGTAGTTATTTACTAAATGGAAACAATGGACATAAGAATTGCACTGAAGGACTGCATATTTCTGCAGTTTTTTTCTTTGAGCATACTTTTATTTTTTATTTTTATTTATTTTTTTTTGCAGAGAAAATAGAAATCAACAAAGCAATTTCAGTGCACTTTAGGTTTGTCCATAAATTTGGAATTTTTTCATAATTTGGATTGAAATAAATAAAAACACAATACAGCGGCTCAGATATCACTAGAGACATGATTAGGTTTCTGAAAGTATTACCATTAGGAATTAGTTATGCTAAAAACAAGGATGACGTACACACACAGTAGGCCCTTTAATAGGCCCATCCATCTGTCAGTCACACACAAGTGCTTGTCATTGGTGTGAAGAAAGACATTATTAACATATGGTGTATGGCTTTGAGATAGTTAAAAGAAGAAGTAAATGTTCAGAGTTGAGGTTTTTATTTCTGAGCCTTGGGTGCTAAATATTGAGCAACTATGCTGTTGTTAGCAGATGTGCTTCTTCTTTCCCTTCTGGCTATCAGAGGAGGGAAACCCATGTGTCAAACATATGGGACAAAAGAACAGTCTCAGTTTTCTAAAGAGGGAGACATCAACATTGGAGGCATTTTCTCCTTCCATCAGAATCCAGTCACTGTTGATCCAGCTCTCCAGGTCAACCCAGGAACAATTCAGTGTGAAGGGTAAGAGAGGGATGAAAAAATATGATTGTAAATCTTATTAAATTCACAAGATATGTTGTTTATTCATGTTTTAACTAGAAAACCTTGTATATCATCCACATTGTTTGCTTTTCACAAATGATGCTTTTCTTTTTTTTTTTTCAGTCTGGACCCAGGAGAGCTTCAGTACGCATACACTATGATGTTTGCCATTAAGGAGATCAACAACAGGTCAGACCTGCTGCCAGGAGTGACACTGGGTTACAGAATCTTTGACTCCTGTCCCAGTATCCCTCTGTCCATCAGGGCATCACTTAACTTGATGAATAGGTATGAGAATGGGGAAGACAACTGTAACAAGCTCTCCAATGTGCATGCTGTCATAGGTGAAACCACTTCCACCTCTACAATAGGTATTGCACGCACTATGGGACCTTTCCACATACCTGTGGTAAGCGCTGGGGGCATGCATGGTCTCTGCACACTTGAACTGTAAAGTAAACATATTTCGTTGAATGTTAAGTCATATAATATGTGAGTGTTTTATATGTGTGTGATTCATATTAGGTATCAAAGACATCTAAAAATGTGCTATTTCTCTCTTTGACATTTCAGATCAGTCATTCAGCCACTTGTGCATGTCTTAGTAACAGAAGAGATTATCCCTCTTTCTTCAGAACCATACCGAGTGACATTTATCAGAGCCAAGCCCTAGCAAAGCTTGTGAAACACTTTGGCTGGACATGGGTAGGAGCTATCAGAACTAATAGTGACTATGGGAATGGTGGCATGGCCACTTTTCTGGAAGCAGCAGAAAGGGAAGGTGTTTGTGTTGAATACTCAGTGGCTATTTACAGAACTGATCCCAGGAAATGGTTCTTGGAGGTGGTGGACATTATAAAGAAATCTACCTCTAAAGTAATAGTGGCATTTGCTGATGGTACAGACCTTGATATACTTATTAAGGAGCTACACGCTCAGAATGTGACAGGCTTGCAGTGGGTGGGCAGTGAGGGCTGGATCACGTATCGCTATATTGCCTCTCCAATAAATTATGCTGTGGTCCAGGGGGCAGTGGGCTTTGCAGCACTAAATGCTCACATCCCTGGACTGCAAGAGTTCCTGACTAACAGCAAGCCCTCCACCGCACCGGGGGACCAAGGACTGGTGGAGCTGTGGGAGACAGTATTCAGTTGCACTCTGACTTCCCGAACACAGACTCAAGCTGAGGGTTCAGTTACAGCTTGCACTGGGAAGGAGTCTCTGTGGGACACAAACACGCGTTTCACAGATGTTTCAGATGCCAGTCTGCTGAATAATGTTTACAAGGCCACATATGCTGTCGCTCATGCTTTGCACATGCTATTTACTTGCAAAAATGGAAAGGGGCCTTTTGAAAACAATACTTGTGCTGATAAGGAAAATGTCCAACCATGGCAGGTAAACATTAAAACAAAATGCTGTTCCTAAAATGTTATGCAGTTAAGTAACATCACTGTTTCCCTGCAGGTGCTGCATTACCTAACACGGGTCAATTTCACCACTAAAATTGGTGAAAATGTGTTCTTTGATGAGTTGGGTGACCCTGTGGCACGTTATGCACTGGTTAACTGGCAGATGGATGACACAGGTTACATACTCTTTGAGACCATAGGTTATTATGATGCCTCCCGGCCAGAGGGTCAGCAGTTTCAAATGAAAGAAGGCGTGAGAGCTGTTTGGGCAGGCGAGAATCTTGAGGTAGGAACATGTAGATACCATTTTGTAAATCTTATTCTGGACTTCACATTATTCCCTTTTATCTATTTTATCATTTCTATCTTTTTTATACTTTCAATGTGATGCAGGTGCCAAGGTCTGTTTGCAGTGAGAGCTGTTTGCCAGGAACCCGCGGGCTTTTGTCAAGGGCAAGCCTATCTGCTGTTTTGATTGCATCACCTGTGCTGATGGGGAGTTCAGCAACAGTACAAGTGAGACAGCAGGATACCTAGCATTTACTTTAGCGCTCATCATGTTTCTGTTGGGCAAAGTCACTATCAGAACTTTACTGGTCTATCTGAAGATGTGTGTGCTGTACAGCCTAAACATATTTATGCTTTCAGATGCAGTGAAATGTGACAAATGCCCTCCTGAGTACAAGTCCAGCGAAGAGAGGAATAACTGTGACTTGAAAACTATTGAGTTCCTCACCTTCAGAGAACTAATGGGTATACTGTTGGTGACCTTTTCTGTCTTTGGTGCCTGCCTAGCGATGACTATAGCCCTGATATTTTTTCACTATAGGCAGACTCCAATTGTCAGGGCCAATAACTCTGAGCTGAGCTTCCTGCTGCTCTTCTCCTTGACTCTGTGTTTCCTGTGTTCTCTGACCTTCATCGGACGGCCCTCTGAGTGGTCCTGCATGCTGCGACACACTGCATTCGGCATCACCTTTGTCCTTTGTATCTCTTGTGTACTTGGGAAGACAATAGTTGTCTTAATGGCCTTTAAAGCGACACTTCCAGGCAATAATTTGATGAAATGGTTTGGGCCTGCACAGCAGAGGCTCAGTGTTCTGACTTTCACTCTTATACAGGTTGTAATTTGCATACTTTGGTTGACAATCAACCCTCCCTTTCCCTTTAAAAATATGAACCACTATAAAGAGAAGATTATACTAGAGTGTGCCCTCGGATCACCTGTCGGGTTCTGGGCAGTTTTAGGGTACATAGGACTCTTAGCAGTCCTATGTTTTATTCTTGCATTTTTGGCTCGAACGTTGCCTGATAATTTCAATGAAGCCAAGTTTATCACATTCAGCATGCTGATATTCTGTGCAGTCTGGATCACCTTTATCCCAGCTTATGCCAGTTCTCCTGGGAAATTCACTGTGGCTGTGGAGATATTTGCTATTCTGGCATCAAGTTATGGAATGCTGTTTTGCATTTTTTTACCCAAGTGCTATATAATTTTATTAAAGCCTGAGAACAATACAAAGAAACATTTGATGTCTAAAGTAACCCCAAGACCCCTTTGAGTTATTTGTTAAATCACAGCAATCACTGTATCTTTTCATCATTTTCTCTGTTTCTAATTATTTTAACATTTTCTGATGAAATCTGTATTTTCAAGTCACACTAACAACACTATGTTTTCATGACAAGAGGCTGATCGAGCATAAATTAAGAGAGCAGTGTGAAACTCTGCATAAAACATCCATATGATGTGTATATCAGATGACTTCATTTATTTAATTGATTAAATACAGATGAATAAAAACACTGTAATGTGGCAGCTAAGTTTTCTTATGTAACAAGCTCATAATTTCCCCATGTCTTGTCTATACTCTTCTGCTCATACTTTTCCCATGTGTTTCCAAGGTGAAGAATGGCCCTCCATGTTTAATTTATGAATAATGTCTGATCAAATTAAACTATTACATTCAATGCACACTCTATTTGTGCTGTCTTTCACAGTCATTAAAAAAAAATGTGGTTCAACATTGAAGTACAAAATCATACCTACATACATTAGTAAACTGTATCGCAACACAGAACTGGTTAACACATTATTTTAAGGTGTTTGTAATAAACATTAGTGAATAAAATGCTTTTAAACAATTTATGATAATAATACTCATGAAACTGTTTACAGACTGCTCAAGAACATTAATAACAGACAGAGACACCATTCACTTGATTATACATCAGTGTAGCATTAAAATGATCTAAACTCTGTTATTTTGTGGTACAAAAGTTACATAATGGGGCTGCTCAATACGACATTGTTCTCAGGTGCCATGGGTTCTTTCCTCATCGAGCCAACATATTCCTACAATAGCTCAGAACAGCCAAACTACAGACTGGCTCTAGATAGGGCCTTTTGTGTCTTTGCCACTAAATTGTGCACACTGATCCTTTTTTGACGTGTGTGTATAGGTGAGTATAGGTAATTATAATGTATTATAAGCCCCATTTGTCAACTCTAATTTATAACTAGTCAAGACAATTTAAGTCATAATTCATTAGAAGTCACATCTATAATGTTTTATGCCTGCTGATGGAGTGCATCAGAAAGCATTGAGTGTTTATGAGTGTAGTCATGAAGCATTTTAATTCACTATGATCGCGCCCACAATACACTATAGATATGGTCTTTGTGTAGAAAAAGTGTAGAAACTGTGCCTACATAATGTTCAAATTTTAATATAAAAACTGTATGTGTGGTACAATTGGATATCTGATCACATGTAGAATTAAATGCAAAAATTCAAGACCATGTCAAAGTCAAGCCCCAAACTATTTTTTTGTTTGGGCACCTCCCTCCTCTCACCCCACCTTGTAGGTCCACAGAGATAAAACATCACTGTTTTATAATTATTTTCATGCTGATTCAAAATGTATAAATACCAGTACAACCTTTTAATTTACATTAAGATACATGTCATGCTATCTAGTGGTTTGGCACTCTTCGATGGTATGACGTCCACACAGAGGTGGCCAGAGAAAGGTTGGGGACTCTTACAACTGTTCTTGGTGGTGTCTTTCTCTCAGGCTGAGGAGCCGGTGTGTAGGCAGAGAGGGGATCCCGACAACCCTCAGATATTTAAGGATGGGGACATTATGTTGGGGGGAGTCTTCTCTTTCCACAGCAGCTGGAAAGAGAGAAAGGATACGTACATGCAGAAACCCCTGCCACTGCAATGCACCAGGTAAATTATGCTGTAGGAATCTATATAAATTCAAAATATCTACCAGTGGGTACCAATACAAAACAGGCACAAAAAGCTTATCAAACTTCCTTGCTGTGTGGATCACAATCAAATGCTGTTATTGTTTGTATTTTATGATTTTTTTTTTTTTAATTTTATTTATTTTTGTCAGTTTAACTATTTCTAACTATCCACATAAAGCTTCAATTTCAGAGGAATCCAGTATGCCCAGGCTATGCTCTTTGCCATCGAGGAAATTAATAACAGCACAGACCTACTGCCTGGCATCTCTCTGGGATACAAGATCTATGATGTCTGTGGCTCCATTACCAGAGCTGTGACAGCCGCTCTGGCCTTGGCTAATGGAAATGAAATAGTATCAGCACCCTCTGAGGCACCGTGTACCAGACCTGCCCAAGTACAGGCCATTATGGGAGAGACCTCTTCCTCTCCTTGCATGGCTATATCTACTCTCATCGGACCATTTTATATTCCACTGGTGGGTAAGATTTATAAAAATGAAAGTATATTTGTGAAAAAAGCAACTATTATTATTCTGTAATGCTTTTAGCTGGTAATAACAAAAGGACTTTCAACTAAATTGTAAGCGGTGTAAATGTTTTATATTTTACATCTTCATCCAGGGCTATCTTTTTTTTTTTTCTTTTAGATCAGCCACTTTGCTACTTGTGCTTGCCTCAGTGATAAAACCAAGTACCCATCCTTCCTCAGAACAATACCCAGTGACTACTACCAGAGCAGAGCCCTGGCCCAATTGGTCAAACACTTTGGTTGGACTTGGGTTGGAGCTATTAGAACAAATGATGATTATGGCAATAATGGCATGGCCATATTTACAGAAACTGCCCAGCAGCTTGGCATTTGTCTAGAGTACTCTGTGTCTTTCTTTAGAACAGATCCACCAGACAAAATGCAAAAGATAATTGACATTATCAAAGGTTCTACTTCCAAAGTGATTGTCACTTTCCTTTCCCACATGGATATAGATATGCTCATACATGAGATGTCTCACCACAACTTGACTGGGTACCAGTGGGTAGGCACTGAGGCCTGGATCTCTGATTCCCAAACTGCAGCCTGGGATAAGCATCACATTCTGGATGGTGCCATAGGCCTGTCCATCCCTAAAACACATGTCAATGGCATGAGAGAGTTCATTTTGGATGTGAAACCACTCAATTCATCTAGTCAAGAACTGTTCACAGAGTTTTGGGAGACATTATTTAGCTGTAAGTTCAAGCAGTCAATAATAGGGAATAAGAGAGAATGTACTGGACATGAAGATGTGACTCAAGTGCAAAACAGCTTCACTGATATGTCACTCATGCCCATTTTTTACAATGTCTATAAAGGAGTGTATGCTGTGGCCCATGCACTTCACAATATTCTCAATTGTAATAAAACATGTAACAACAATGTGCAGCTAGATCCATTCACGGTGAGTTAAATAGTACACTTAGTTTTTAAATTATGCTGTGTGAACAGAAAATGGACTACATACAAAGAAAAATTGTTGCACTCTGTGTATTATATTGTTGAGATATAATCTATACAATGTTTGATTATGCATATCTTCTTAGATTTTACAGCACATAAAAAAGATTCAGTTCAGAACAAAGGAAGGAGATGAGGTTTACTTTAATGAAAATGGAGACCCAGCAGCAAAGTATGAAATTATAAACTGGCAGCCAACAGAAAATGGCATTGTGGACTTTGTCACAGTTGGTCTTTATGATGCATCTTTACCTGCAGACAAACAGCTGAATCTGCAAAATAAGTCTTTATTTTGGGCACAAAACTCACAACAGGTAGGTTATCATTTAAACATTAATCTGTTGCATAATGCATATATTATTGATAACTTTGTCTTAATTATATGATTGTTATAATTGTATAAGCTATGAGATAATGTAAGTTTGATTATGATACATCCATTTCTCATAATTATTTTTTTTTTCATGCAGGTGCCTGTGTCAATTTGCAGTGAGAAATGTCGCCCAGGAACTCGCAAGGTTCTGCAGAAAGGAAAGCCTGTCTGCTGCTATGACTGTTTAAGATGTGCAGAGGGAGAAATCAGCAACATCACAGGTGTAGTTTATGCAAGACAAGTTGTCATGTTCCCATGCTAATGTTAAGAAGTGTCAGAAATTTGTCAAGATTATAGACTGATTATGTAGTCTTGTAAGGAAACCAAAAATAAATGTCACTTCATCAAAAATCATGCATCAAACCTTATGTAACAAGCAAATATCCTTGATACTAACATATAATGCCCACATCTTGTAGGCATAGAAAAGATGCAACAAAGAGAACAAGTCTAATGCTGCATCAATATTATTTTCTTCAGATTCTATCACCTGTGTCCGATGCCACCCAGAATTCTGGTCAAATGAGAGAAGAGATGCCTGTGTAAAGAAGGAGGCAGAGTTTCTATCATATAAAGAGATTATGGGAGCACTGCTCACTGCAGCCTCCCTATTTGGAACATGTTTGACTGCTGTTGTGGCATTCATTTTCTTCAGATACAGACAGACTCCAATTGTCAGGGCTAACAACTCTGAGCTGAGCTTCCTGCTGCTCTTCTCCTTGACTCTGTGTTTCCTGTGTTCTTTGACCTTCATTGGCCGGCCCTCTGAGTGGTCCTGCATGCTGCGACACACTGCGTTCGGCATCACCTTTGTCCTCTGTATCTCTTGTGTTCTGGGGAAAACAATAGTAGTGCTAATGGCCTTCAGGGCCACACTTCCAGGTAGTAATGTCATGAAATGGTTTGGGCCTGCACAGCAGAAACTCAGTGTTGTGGGTTTCACTTTTATACAAGTTGTCATATGTATCCTCTGGTTAACAATTTCTCCTCCATTTCCCTTTAAGAATTTTAAAGACTTCAAGGACAAAATAATCTTTGAGTGTGCTCTGGGTTCAGCTATAGGGTTCTGGGCTGTACTTGGGTACATAGGACTTCTGGCCATGTTGTGTTTTGTTCTTGCTTTTCTGGCTCGGAAACTGCCTGATAATTTCAATGAAGCCAAATTTATCACCTTCAGCATGCTGATATTCTGTGCAGTATGGCTCACTTTTATCCCAGCATATGTCAGCTCTCCTGGGAAGTTCAGTGTTGCTGTGGAGATATTTGCTATTCTGGCTTCAAGTTTTGGACTGCTCATTTGTATTTTTATTCCAAAATGTTACATTATCTTACTGAAACCAGAGAAGAACACAAAAAAGAATATGATGGGAAGGGGGCCCAAAATAATCCTGAAAACTATCAATAATATGTTGGCAAATGTATTCTCTTTCCATTACACATTTTATTTAAGTTAAGTTTTATTTTCAGTTTTCTTAACCCCACTGAAGTAGACATCTCTCTTTATTTCATTGTATAATGCAGTATCTTTCCAGTGTATGTCATTTAATTTGTGACATAGCATATTGATATGTTAGCATCTTATTTTAATTCAGTGTAATATAGGCCTCATACATAATTCCTCACTGAGTTTACAAAATGGAACATGTTATACACTTAGCAAAATTGCAATCAAATAATAAACTCCACTGTTACACAGTTGTTGGGTATCCTCTTTTTGAGTTTTGAGTTGAACCATGACAACTCCCCCCTTGTTGTTCAACATGTTGTGGGTGCGATGACTCCGCTTTACACTGCTTTAAGCACTTCATGATGGTGGGGCAAAGTACCACTGGGTGGCAGTTGTTCTTTTTGGGGACACCAACATTGATGGATTATAAATGGTGAAATCCATGGGCACCGACACGACAGGTCACATAGGTGGGGTGGAGTGTGGTTTTTTATCGTAGATTTCTTTTTTCTCTGTTTAAATTATATATAAAAAATAATTATAAGTTTAAGTATAAGTATAAATTGTGCATCTATAACGTTTAAAATAGTATAATACATATTTTATATGAGAAGAAAGAAATCTCTGATAAAATGTACATTTTTAGGAAAAAAATAATAATAAAGCAAAACAAACAAACAAACAAAAAAAACATAATCTAATAGACTGGGCACCTCCCTGCTCTCTCCCCACCTTATCAGTCCACAGAGATAAAACATGCTGTTCCTAAGAATATAAATACCAGTATAAATGTATGATTTATATCAAACTGCATATGATGCCATCCAGTGGTTTAACTCTTTTAGACAGTATGACGTCCACACAGAGGTGGCCAGAGCAGAGTTGGGCACTTCTACAACTGTTGTTGGTGGCAACCTTTTCTCAGGCTGAGGAGCCGGTGTGCAGACAGAGAGGGGATCCTGAGAACCCACAGATATCCAAGGATGGAGACATTATTTTGGGGGGAATATTCTCTTTCCACAGCAGCTGGAAAGAGAGACAAGAAACCTACATGAAAAAACCACTGCCACTGGAATGCATCAGGTAAATCATAGCCAAGAGAACTTATATTTGCAATTTCTATGTGAGTAAGCCTACAGATACCAAACAGGTGTAACAATGATGATTAAACTGAGAATTAAATGAAGAAATATCACTTGTTTTGCATAGCAATACAGTAAAATACTTATATTTACAATGTCATTGTTTGTATTTTAAGGACAAAATCTTTGCAAGCAAATTATTTATAACTCATTTATATTCATTTATAATTCAGTTTGAATTTCAGAGAGTTCCAGTTTGCCCAGGCTATGCTTTTTGCCATAGAGGAAATTAATAACAGCACAGTCCTACTGCCTGGCATCTCTCTTGGCTATACAATCTATGATGTCTGTGGCTCCATTGCCAGAGGTGTGAGGGTTGCACTGGCCTTGGCTAATGGTAATGAAAATGTATCTGCACCCTCTGAGGCACCGTGTACCAGACCTGCCCAAGTGCAGGCTATTATGGGAGAGACCTCTTCCTCTCCTTGCATGGCTGTATCTACTGTCATCGGACCATTTCATATCCCACTGGTGGGTAAGATTCCTAAAGATTAAAGTATATTTGTTAAAATTATTTATTATTCTGTGATGCTTTTAGCTGGTAATAGCAAAAAGACATTCAACTGAATTTTAAGGTGAATTGTTGTACATCTTCATCATTGGATTTTTTTTTCTTTTAGATCAGCCACTTTGCTACTTGTGCTTGTCTCAGTGATAAAACCAAGTACCCATCCTTCCTCAGAACAATACCCAGTGACTACTACCAGAGCAGAGCCCTTGCCCAGTTGGTTAAGCATTTTGGTTGGACTTGGGTTGGAGCTATTAGAACAAATGATGATTATGGCAATAATGGCATGGCCACATTTATAGAAACCGCCCAGCAGCTCGGCATCTGCCTAGAGTATTCTGTGCCATTCTTTAGAACAGATCCACCAGACAAAATACAAAAGATAGTTGACATTATCAAAGCCTCAACTTCCAAGGTAATTGTTGCTTTCCTCTCCCACATGGATATGGATGTGCTAATACACGTGTTGTCTCACCACAACTTGACTGGGTACCAGTGGGTAGGCAGTGAGAGCTGGATCTTTGATTCCCAAACTGCAGCCCTGGATAAGCATCACATTCTGGATGGAGCTATAGGCCTGTTCATCCCCGAAGCACATGTCAGTGGCATGAGAGAGTTCATGATGGATGTGAAGCCACTCAATACATCTAGTAATGAACTGTTTACAGAGTTTTGGGAGGCATTATTTAGCTGTAAGTTCAAGCAGTCAATGTCATCAGCAGAAAATGAAAGAGAATGTACTGGACATGAAGATCTGACTGGAATGCATAACAGCTTCACTGATATGTCACTCATGCCTATCTTTAACAATGTCTATAAAGGAGTATATGCTGTGGCCCATGCACTTCATCTTATTCTGAACTGTAATAAAACATGTAACAACAATGTGCAGCTAGATCCACTTACGGTGAGTTGAACACCAAATACTTGAGATATAGTTTTTACAAAAATAAAAGTAAGTAAAATAATAGTTTAATAGTAAAACTAGTTTACATTTTGAAAAACAAATTGTGAACAGAAATCAAAATGTTGAGACAACACATGTATAAAATGTTTTTTAGATAATAATCTACATTCATGTATATCTGTTTAGATTTTACAGCACATAAAAAAGGTTCATTTCAAAACAAAGGAAGGAGATGAGGTTTACTTTAATGAAAATGGAGACCCAGCAGCAAAGTATGAAATTATAAACTGGCAGCCATCAGAAAATGGCATTGTGGACTTTGTCCCAGTTGGTCTCCATGATGCATCTTTACCTGCTGACAAACAGATGAATCTGCAAAATAAGACTTTAATTTGGGCACAGAACTCACAACAAGTAAGCTACCATGTGATCACTGAAATTGTTAATTAAAACCCATTAACAATGTCTGTTCAAAAGATTACAATTTATAGGTTATTGGTTATTGTCACTGGATGATCACAATTTTCATGCATCCAAGATATTTGTAAAGACAACACTTGTCAAAGTGAAAGCACATATATTTTTTCTCATTGTTGTTCATGCAGGTGCCTGTGTCAGTTTGCAGTGAGAAATGTCCCCCAGGAACTCGCAAGGTTCTGCAGAAAGGAAAGCCTGTCTGCTGCTATGACTGTTTAAGATGTGCAGAGGGAGAAATAAGCAACAGTACAGGTGTAGTAATATTTGATGCAAGCTAAAACCAGAATCTCAAAGTTGTTCACGTTCAATGTTAATGTTCACATCGCACTTTTAGTCTTTCAAACAGACAAAAAGAAATGTTATTACATAAATAATCAATACATAAAACATGAATGCTGCCAACAATATTGTTATATGAGTGCTGTGCAACATCTTGGTGCCAACTTCAAACCTGCAGCTCATCAGTCCGTGTGTGTGCACAGATATACACACATATACATAGACATGTGTATGGGGATGATCTTGTGTTAAATTTCTCTCTTTTTTAAACTGGGGGACATGAACCCCAGTCCCCTGTGGAGATTATGTGCATGAAAGTGTTTAAGCATTGTGTCAAAACAACAATATCACAATATATTTCATACGTTTGGAGTAATTGCAGTTAGGTTTTTGTACTTGGTGTTGGATTTTTTTTTGTAGTGTCATTTGATTGATGTCACATCAAATGGTTGACAAATGTCAATCCAATCCAAGTCCTTTACATATAAACCAGCGCACAGGCTGTTATAGCTTCATATAGGCTAAAAGGTTTATTTAGTTATAATCTGTTGACTCATTAGCAGTAAAAGTAATTAAAAGTAAAATGAATCCATAAAATGCTCCACACTTCACATATGGCACCTTTGAGCACACTTTCTCACCTTTCTGAGCATGCAGATAGTTTTGGTCTTGCCTGCTGAGGTTTTGACATTTCTAAAACTGCAGGAAATGCATTGATTAAAATAAATAATGAAACATTTAAATATAGTGAGCAAGTCTAATACCTGCTTCGCTATTATTGTTTTCAGATTCTATCACCTGTATTAGATGCGACCCTGAATTCTGGTCAAATGAGAGAAGAGATGCCTGTGTAAAGAAGGAGGCAGAGTTTCTGTCATATGAAGAGATTATGGGAGCACTGCTCACTGCAGCCTCCCTATTTGGAACATGCATGACTGCTGTTGTGGCATTCATTTTCTTCAGATACAGACAGACACCAATTGTCAGGGCTAACAACTCTGAGCTGAGCTTCCTGCTGCTCTTCTCCTTGAGTCTGTGTTTCCTGTGTTCTTTGACCTTCATCGGCCGGCCCTCTGAGTGGTCCTGCATGCTGAGACACACTGCATTCGGCATCACCTTTGTCCTCTGTATCTCTTGTGTTCTGGGGAAAACAATAGTGGTATTAATGGCCTTCAGGGCCACACTTCCAGGAAGTGATGTGATGAAATGGTTTGGGCCAGCACAGCAGAAACTCAGTGTTGTGGGTTTCACTTTTATACAAGTTATCATATGTATCCTCTGGTTAACAATTTCTCCTCCATTTCCATTCAAGAATTTTAAAGAGATCAAGGACAAAATAATCTTAGAGTGTGCTCTGGGCTCAGCTATAGGTTTTTGGGCTGTACTTGGGTACATAGGACTTTTGGCCATGTTGTGTTTTTTTCTTGCGTTTCTAGCTCGGAAACTACCTGATAATTTTAATGAAGCCAAATTTATCACCTTCAGCATGCTGATATTCTGTGCAGTATGGCTCACTTTTATCCCAGCATATGTCAGCTCTCCTGGTAAGTTCAGTGTTGCTGTGGAGATATTTGCTATTCTGGCTTCAAGTTTTGGACTGCTCATTTGTATTTTTATTCCAAAATGTTACATTATCTTACTGAAACCAGAGAAGAACACGAAAAAGAATATGATGGGAAGGGGGCCCAAAATAATCCTGAAAACATTCAATAATATATTGGCAAATGTATTCTAGTTCCATTACACATTTTATTTAAGTTAAGTTTTATTTTCAGTTTTCTTAACCCCACTGAAGTAGACATCTCTCTTTATTTGTATTGTATAATGCAGTATCTTTCCAGTGTATATCATTTAATTTGTGACATAGCATATTGATATGTTAGCATCTTATTTTAATTCAGTGTAATATATGCCTCATATATAATTCCTCACTGAGTTTACAAAATGGAATAGAACATGTTATACACTTGGCAAAATTGCAATCAAATAATAAACTCCACTGTTATACAGTTGTTGGGTCTCTCTTTTGAATTTTGAGTTGAACCATGATGTCACAACGGAGTGATATGTTGGTACTCTTGTTGCCGTGATTCCTGATTGTCTCCACCTGTTCCCCATTACCCATCTGTATGTGTCTATATAGTTTCTGTGTCTCCCTTTGTCCTGTGCCAGAGTGTTTTTCGTCCTTCGTGCACCCCAGCCCCATCGACCACGTCCACTGTTTTTCCAGAGCTTTCCTGTCTTCTCGTCTTGCCTTTTTACCTCCACGTCTGAGTGCTTTTTGTTTCCCTCCATTGGAGTGTTTTTTTGTTAAATAAATTTGGCTTAAACCTTCGCCTCTCTGCACCTGAGTCCTCCTTCCTGTCCAGACCTGACACATGACAACTCCCCCCTTATTGTTTAACATGTTGTGGGTGCGATGACTCCGCTTTACACTGCTTTAAGCACTTCATGATGGTGGGGCAAAGTACCACTGGGTGGTAGTTGTTCTTTTTGGGGACATTAACATTGATAAATGGTGAAATCCATGGCCACCGACACAACAGGTCACATAGGTGGGGTGGAGTGTGTTTTTTTTCTACACAGACTCCATATTTGAAGCACGTGGTTGAGTACCATCTTCACTGTATGCATACAAGTGATGTAGTATGAAGTATAAATTGTGCCTCCATGACGTTGAAAATAGTATAATACATATTTTTATAAGAGAAGAAAGAAATCTCTGATATACGACGGAGTATTAGGGCCACATTTAAATAAAACAAAAAAAAAATTGGAATCAATTACGAGATTAATTCGTAATTAATTCTCACCATATTTAATAACGACTTTAATCTCGTAATTAATTCTCGCTGCCATATTTAATAATGACTTTAATCTCGTAATTAATTCTCGCCATATTTAATAACGACTTTAATCTCATAATTAATTCCAATTTTTTTTTTTTTTTTAATTTACATGTGGCCCTAATACTCCGTCGTACTGATAAAATGTACATTTTTAGAAAAAAAAAATAATAATAAAGCAAAACTAAAAAAAGATAATCTAATAGACTGGGCACCTCCCTGCTCTCTCCCCACCTTATCAGTCCACAGAGATAAAACATGCAGTTCCAAAGAATATAAATACCAGTATAAATGTATGATTTATATCAAACTGCATATGATGCCATCCAGTGGTTTAACTCTTTTAGACAGTATGACGTCCACACAGAGGTGGCCAGAGCAGAGTTGGGCACTTCTACAACTGTTCTTGGTGGCGACCTTTTCTCAGGCTGAGGAGCCGGTGTGCAAACAGAGAGGGGATCCTGAGAACCCACAGATATCCAAGGATGGGGACATTATTTTGGGGGGAATATTCTCTTTCCACAGCAGCTGGAAAGAGAGACAAGAAACCTACATGAAAAAACCACTGCCACTGGAATGCATCAGGTAAATCATAGCCAAGAGAACTTATATTTACAATTTCTATGTGAGTAAGCCTACAGATACCAAACAGGTGTAACAATGATGATTAAACTGAGAATTAAATGAAGAAATATCACTTGTTTTGCATAGCAATACAGTAAAATACTTATATTTACAATGTCATTGTTTGTATTTTAAGGACAAAATCTTTGCAAGCAAATTATTTATAACTCATTTATATTCATTTATAATTCAGTTTGAATTTCAGAGAGTTCCAGTTTGCCCAGGCTATGCTCTTTGCCATAGAGGAAATTAATAACAGCACAGTCCTACTGCCTGGCATCTCTCTTGGCTATACAATCTATGATGTCTGTGGCTCCATTGCCAGAGGTGTGAAGGTTGCACTGGCCTTGGCTAATGGTAATGAAAATGTATCTGCACCCTCTGAGGCACCGTGTACCAGACCTGCCCAAGTGCAGGCCATTATGGGAGAGACCTCGTCGTCTCCTTGCATGGCTGTATCTACTGTCATCGGACCTTTTTATATCCCACTGGTGGGTAAGATTCCTAAAGATTAAAGTATATTTGTTAAAATTAATTATTATTCTGTGATGCTTTTAGCTGGTAATAGCAAAAAGACATTCATCTGAATTTTAAGGTGAATTGTTGCACATCTTTATCACTGGATTGTTTTTTTTCTTTTAGATCAGCCACTTTGCTACTTGTGCTTGTCTCAGTGATAAAACCAAGTACCCATCCTTCCTCAGAACAATACCCAGTGACTACTACCAGAGCAGAGCCCTGGCTCATTTAGTCAAGTACTTTGGTTGGACTTGGGTTGGAGCTATTAGATCAAATGATGGTTATGGCAATAATGGCATGGCCACATTTACAGAAATCGCCCAGCAGTTAGGCATCTGTCTTGAATACTCTGTATCTATCTTTAGAACAGATCCACCAGACAAAATACAAAAGATAGTTGACATTGTCAGAGCTTCCACTTCAAAAGTGATTGTTGCTTTCCTCGCCCCCACAGAGTTAATTCTGATCATACAAGAGATGTCTCACTACAACTTGACTGGGTACCAGTGGGTAGGCAGTGAGGCCTGGATATTTGATTCACAAACTGCAGTTGTGAATAGACATCATATTCTGGATGGAGCTATAGGCCTGTCTATTCCTGAAGCACATGTCAGTGGCATGAGAGAGTTCATGATGGATGTGAAGCCACTGAATACATCTAGTAATGAACTGTTTACAGAGTTTTGGGAGAAATTATTTAGTTGTAGGTTTAAGCAGTCAATGTCATCAGCAGGGAATGAGAGAGAATGTACTGGACATGAAGATGTGAATCAAGTGCAAAACAGCTTCACTGATATGTCACTCATGCCTATCTTTTATAATATCTATAAAGGAGTATATGCTGTGGCCCATGCACTTCATCTTATTATGAACTGTAATAAAACATGTAACAACAATGTGCAGCTAGATCCACTTATGGTGAGTTGAACACCAAATACTTGAGATATAGTTTTTACAAAAATAAAAGTAAGTAAAATAATAGTTTAGTAGTAAAACTAGTTTACATTTTGAAAAACAAATTGTGAACACAAATCAAAATGTTGAGACAACACATGTATAAAATGTTTTTTAGATAATGATCTACATTCATGTATATCTGTTTAGATTTTACAGCACATAAAAAAGGTTCATTTCAAAACCAAGGAAGGAGATGAGGTTTACTTTGATGAAAATGGAGATCCAGCAGCAAAGTATGAAATTATAAACTGGCAGCCAACAGAAAATGGCATTGTGGACTTTGTCCCAGTTGGTCTTTATGATGCATCTTTACCTGCTGACAAACAGATGAATCTGCAAAATAAGACTTTAATTTGGGCACAGAACTCACAACAGGTAAGTTACCATGTGATCACTGAAATTGTTAATTAAAATACATAAATAAATAATATAAATTACAATTTATGTTTTCATGCATCCAAGGTATTTGTAAAGACAACACTCGTCAAAGTGAAAGCACATATATTTTTTCTCATTGTTGTTCATGCAGGTGCCTGTGTCAATTTGCAGTGAGAAATGTCCCCCAGGAACTCGCAAGGTTCTGCAGAAAGGAAAGCCTGTCTGCTGCTATGACTGTTTAAGATGTGCAGAGGGAGAAATAAGCAACAGTACAGGTGTAGTAATATTTGATGCAAGCTAAAACCAGAATCTCGAAGTTGTTCATGTTCAGTGTTCATATTCACATCACACTTTTAGTCTTTTAAACAGACAAAAAGAAATGTTATTACATAAATAATCAATACATCAAACATGAAATATCCTAAACAAATACTGACGCAAGGCTAAATAAGCTGTATCAGCATTTAATTTAATCTGAACACTTGATTCATGGTTCTGATTATTATTATTATTATTATTATTATTTTTTTTTTTTTAGTTTAATAACCCGTCTCTTGTAGTTATAGTTGGAAACCCCAGTGTTAACAAAGAGAGGTGATAACCAGCTTTAAATATAGTGAGCTGAGGTTTTGACATTTCTAAAACTGCAGTAAATGCATTGATTAAATAAAATAGTGAAACATTTAAATATAGTGAGCAAGTCTAATACCTGCTTCAATATTATTTTTTTCAGATTCTATCACCTGTATTAGATGCGACCCTGAGTTCTGGTCAAATGAGAGAAGAGATGCCTGTGTGAAGAAGGAGGCAGAGTTTCTATCATATGAAGAGATTATGGGAGCATTGCTCACTGCAGCCTCTTTATTTGGAACATGCATGACTGCTGTTGTGGCATTCATTTTCTTTAAATACAGACAGACTCCTGTTGTCAGGGCAAACAACTCTGAGCTGAGCTTCCTGCTGCTCTTCTCCTTGACTCTGTGTTTCCTGTGTTCTCTGACCTTCATCGGCCGGCCCTCTGAGTGGTCCTGCATGCTGAGACACACCGCATTCGGCATCACCTTTGTCCTCTGCATCTCTTGTGTTCTGGGGAAAACGATAGTAGTCTTAATGGCTTTCAAGGCCACACTTCCAGGGAGTGATGTGATGAAATGGTTTGGGCCTGCACAGCAGAAACTAAGTGTTGTGGGTTTCACTTTTATACAAGTTATCATATGTATCCTCTGGTTGACAATTTCTCCTCCATTACCATTTAAGAACTTTCATACATTCAAGGACAGAATCATCTTAGAGTGTGCTCTGGGTTCAGCTATAGGCTTTTGGGCTGTACTTGGGTACATAGGACTTCTGGCCATATTGTGTTTTTTTCTTGCTTTTCTGGCTCGGAAACTGCCTGATAATTTCAATGAAGCCAAATTTATCACCTTCAGCATGCTGATATTCTGTGCAGTATGGCTCACTTTTATTCCAGCATATGTCAGCTCTCCTGGGAAGTTCAGTGTTGCTGTGGAGATATTTGCTATTCTGGCTTCAAGTTTTGGACTGCTCATTTGTATTTTTATCCCGAAATGTTACATTATCTTACTGAAACCAGAGAAGAACACAAAAAAGAATATGATGGGGAAGGCAGCTCCAAAATCATCCTGAAAACTTAAAATAATGTGATGGCAAAGGCATCCTAATGCTATCATAATCTTTAATAATACAGAAATAATAATCATTTGACTGTCAAGTAGACATATATCTTCATTTCATGGAAGAATTGTATTGTACTAGCGTGGTACATGTTGACTGCCTATCATTTTATTCATGGGATATTGAGATAACAGCATTTAATACAATGTAATACACATTCATATTAACGAACATGTATCTGTGTTTGTATATATTCTGTATAAAATAATGCATGAAAAATGCACACACCAAATAGCTGACATCATACTGATTTCTCAACATTTATTACAGTTCAGAAAATGTGACCAAAGCATGAGATCCACATTTTCAAAGACACAAACAAAAACAAATTTGGTTTCACTTGTTTGGGTCATCTAGTCTCCCGGGCAGCCCTGTTGTGAGCTGTAGAGCTGAACTGGCCCAGACTCAGAGCTGCCAACTCACACGCTTTCGCCGTGTGACACACGTTTTTGCCTGCCTTCACACGCTCTCACGCCACACATCCAATTTCTTACGCCTCCCAAAAAAATCCAATCTGGGCAGGGACGCGTTCGTTCTTTTTTTAATCTCCGCGAGGGTAAGTGGCACTGATAAGCGTAAGTGGCCACAGTAACCCACCCTGAGTTCAGTGGATTACTGTTTCCCGCATTTCCTGTCCCGAGTAAGCGCTAGTCGGAGGAGGAGAAGCAACCGCGAAGTTGAACATCAATCGCTGAAGAAAATAAAAATATTCTCCGTTCTGAGAAGAAAAGAACAAGGCATGTTACTGTTACATGAATGTCCTATCATCAATTAAGTAGTCTACTAGCACGTTTCGAAGATTTGCTGTTTAGAGAGATTTCTCTGTGCGTGGACAATTTGTGTAATACGCTATGGTTTGATATGATTTTAGCACTTCGAACTGGTAAGATGCACTCCAAAGAATTTAACATAAAGACAAGAAATAACACATAAACATGTTTTTTTGCAGCTGAAAGTAAACCAACATAACCATTTGACTTTTATTTAAGGTTGCAAAGATGTCTCGTAAAAGACCTTTGCCAGTCCAAGGACAACAGAGAAATTTATTATGTCACTAATTAAGGCACTCCACCAACCCAGCAGGACCGGAAAAGTCGCGCTCTGGCTGGAGCAGCTACATATCGAGCCCATTTTAAAAATGAGTGGACCACTTCCTGGCCATTCATTACTAAGGGGAGACTCAACACACACTATTGGTGTGCAGTCTGCCGAATCGAAAATTCTGTAACTCTTTCTAAAATAGGTTTCCCCATCTCCTCCCATTCCATGGGCCAGAGGAGCACGACCACCTGGAAGAGGAGTTCGCAAATTACCAGACAATGCCAATGACCTCCGTTCAGGATGACACAGAAATTGAAAGCTTCTGGGCTGTAAGGGCGGCACGTAAAAATAAGGTACACATCTTATTTGTCTTACTTTTTGGCAGGAGTTTGCTATACTTTGCTACAGTATATGTACAGTATTACTCAATAAAAATATGGTATGTTTCTCCGTTTTGTTCTTTCTTTATTTTCCATAGGTGACAGGAGCCAAAGAATTCGAGAGGCTTGCTGCCGTCGCCAAGCTGGTCCTGGTGTTGCCCCACCAATGCTGATGCGGAGAGGGTGTTTTCAGCCGTCGGTCTTAACAAGACCAAAACCAGAAATAGCCTGGCATTAGATGGCACCCTGTCCTCGATAATGGTTACAAAGATGGCCAACCTGGAACCCTGTTTCAGATGGGAGCCCCCCACTCATCAAGGTCATCAAGGCCTCCAAGAAAGCCACAGGAAAGTACAACATTGCCCACAAATCCTAGCCTGTCATTGTTATTTTCATGTTCTTATGATCCATTGATTTATGATGTTTTGCTTCAAAGGCTGATGTGTAAGCTCAGTATTTGTTTTGTTTGTGGGCTTTCAATAGTGAAGCATTTCTCCCTAACTAATCTTGTGTCATTTTTTTGTTAAACATAAATCTGAGTGCTCTTACCAATACATTTATTAATTAAATAATTAAATGGATTAAGTTTGAGTGAAGAATTGGTTGAATACCACTGATTGTCAATGAATACCTTGGTCAAATCTTAAACAAAAGTCTATAATTTAATAAGGCGATATTGTGGTACATACAGTACACTCATAGGCACAACAGTGGTTTTCTGGTTGATGAATATTTAGCAAACCACTAGAATGCAGGGCACTACATGGGTAAAACGCATACGTGTCTGTGTGCGGGGTGCGCGGTACAAAATTTTGGCCATCCCTTACAGAATCTCACTCCAAGGTTTTTTGAGAAGTTGGCAGCTCTGCAGACTGAAGAGCAGATCAGAGCTATGTAATAAATGTGGCTGCTCCTTATTGTGCTAATGTTGCAAGAAAACCCTGTATGCCAACTGCAAGGCTCAGTACATCCAACTGAACCGACCTAAGATTGTGAACTTGTGATTGGAGACTGTTTTTTTAATTCCACACAGTGCAGGATTATGTAATTTCAGACAATTACAGAAGTATGAAAATGCAAAAAGTATGTAGGCTTATATAATTTGAATAGTTCGTGTTCTTGTTGTACTGTATTTAAAACATTAACATAACGGTATATGGTTTCATTCTATCTTTTACCTCCCAAGCCTGTCTATGTTGCTCATTTCTGGTGTTGCAGCTGTTTTGATTCACTTACACTGCTATTGTCTGTAGCCAGTTTTACTCAGAAAAAAAAAAAAAATATCTAAAAAAAATGATGTGTAAATAACCTAACACATGGACTGTAATTGTTTATATGACAGCCAGAACACCTTCAAGATTATAATGAGATTATAATGTTTTACATAACGCTTGTGGGACCCAACTGCCCCCCAAAAGTTAATTGAAACCAAGACAAATCAGTTAATGCATTTTTAACAAGATTGTGCTGTCAGCCTTATAATTTCTACATCACCTCAATTCCAGGTTATTTTTTCAATAATGTTAATATTAATTTGATATTAAAAGACAAAGTTAGTAAACTAAACCCCCCCTTTTTATGGTTAGGCACCTCCTTCATTTTTTTGGTCCACAGAGACAAAATAGACTGTTACGAATATTGTTGTTTTTTCTGCTATTCTAGTGCAGTGTATAAATATTAGTTCAACCTTTTGATTTGCTTTAAAGTACATGTGATGCCACCCAGTGGTTTAGTTCTCTTATACAGTATGACGTCCACACAAAGATGGCCAGAGCAGGGTTGGGCACTCTTACAGCTGTTCTTGGTGGCGTCTTTTTCTCAGGCTGAGCAGCAGGTTTGCAAGCTGAGAGGGGATCCTGAGAATCCCCAGATATTCAAGGATGGGGACATTATATTGGGTGGAATCTTCTCTTTCCACAGCAAGTGGAAAACTAGAGAGGATACCTTCATGCAGGAACCACTGCCACTGGAATGCATCAGGTAAACAATACGCTAGAAATCTATTTATTTGTAAAATATCTAAGATTAAGTCAGTTTAGATACAAAAGCTGAGCAGCAAATGTTATGAAACTGAGTATTAAATTAAGGAATATTTGTTATTGTGTGTATAAATAGCATTAACTGTTTTAATTTAGGAAATAGCATGGGTTTCTGTTTCATGGACAAATTGGTTGCAGTTCTTATAACTATTTACTGACTGTCTGCATCAAGTTTCAATTTCAGAGGGTTTCAGTATACCCAGGCTATGCTCTTTGCCATAGAGGAGATTAATAACAGCACAGACCTACTGCCTGGCATCTCTCTGGGATATAAGATCTATGATGCCTGCGTCTCCATTGCCAGAGGTGTGAGGGCTGCTCTGGCCTTGGCTAATGGTAATGAAGACGTATCTGCACCCTCCGAGACACCATGTACCAGACCTGCCCAAGTGCAGGCTATTATGGGAGAGACCTCTTCCTCTCCTTGCATGGCTATATCTACTGTCATAGGCCCCTTCTATATCCCACTGGTGGGTAAGATCAGTGAAAAAGAAATTATATTTGTGAAAAATAATGATAATTTAGTAATTCTTCAAGCAGTTAGTAGCATTATGTTTTTTAACAACATTGTAGTGCTGTGTAAATATTTGCCGTCTTTATCTGGGATATTTTTTTTTTCTTTCAGATCAGCCACTTTGCTACTTGTGCTTGTCTCAGTGATAAAACCAAGTACCCATCCTTCCTCAGAACAATACCCAGTGACTACTACCAGAGCAGAGCCCTGGCCCAGTTAGTCAAACACTTTGGTTGGACTTGGGTTGGAGCTATTAGAACAAATGATGGTTATGGCAATTATGGCATGGCCACATTCACAGAAACTGCCCAGCAGCTTGGCATCTGTCTAGAGTACTCTGTATCTGTCTTTAGAACAGATCCACCAGACAAAATACAAAGGATAGTTGACATCATAAAAGCTTCCACTTCCAAGGTCATTGTCACATTTCTGTCTCCCACCGATTTGTATGTGGTAATACAAAAGTTGGCTCACTACAATATAACTGGGCACCAGTGGGTAGGCACTGAGGCCTGGATCACTGATTCCCAAACTGCAGCCATGGATAGCCATCATATTCTGGATGGTGCTATAGGCCTGTCTATCCCTAAAGCACACGTCAGTGGCATGAGAGAGTTCATGTTGGATGTGAGGCCACTCAATTCATCTAGTCAAGAACTGTTCACAGAGTTTTGGGAGGCATTATTTAGCTGTAAGTTCAAGCAGTCAATGTCATCAGCAGGGAATGAGAGAGAATGTACTGGACATGAAGATGTGACTCAAGTGCAAAACAGCTTCACTGATATGTCACTCATGCCTATCTTTTACAATGTGTATAAAGGAGTGTATGCTGTGGCCCATGCACTTCATAGTATTCTCCGCTGTAATGAAACATGTGACAATAACGTGCAGCTAGATCCTTTTACGGTGAGTTAAACACCAACAACTTGAATTCTAGTTATTATATTAAGTCACGTAAGAAAACAAATATGTTAAATTTGAAAAACTTAATCAACAAGATCAAATTAACAAAGAATATTGTTTAAATAAAAAAAAAGTTAGTCTTTCATGTTGTTAAAATAAGAATTATAAAAAGTGTCAGAAAGTATATTTTCTATTCTAAATTCTCAGATTCTACAGCACATAAAAAAGGTCCATTTCAAAACCAAGGAAGGAGATGAAGTTTACTTTAATGAAAATGGAGACCCAGCAGCAAAGTATGAAATTATAAACTGGCAGCCAACAGAAAATGGACTTGTGGACTTTATCACAGTTGGTCTTTATGATGCATCTTTACCTGCAAACAAACAGATGATTTTGCAAAATACATCTTTAATATGGGCACAAAACTCCCAAGAGGTAAGCTACCATGTGATCACTGAAATTATTTGAGAAGTGATTATAATCTATTCTAACTGTTATATATGTATACATCATTATTTGCTGATATTGTATTATTATTTTTTGTTACAATGCATCAAAGGTATACTTGCAAAGCAACACATTTGTAAAGTGAATACCCAATTATTTCATTTATTGTGTCCATGCAGGTGCCGTTTTCAATCTGCAGTGAGAAATGTCCCCCAGGAACCCGCAAGGTTCTGCAGAAAGGAAAGCCTGTCTGCTGCTATGACTGTTTAAGATGTGCAGAGGGAGAAATAAGCAACAGTACAGGTGCAATAAAGCAAGACAACAAATTGTCTTGTTCAAAAGGTCAGATCTAAAAAATGCAATAAGAAAAGCAATACGATTATACTGGTAATATGGGTAAAAAGATTATTTCAATGGAACAGGAACATTTAGAAGATTTTTAAAAGAAATAAAATGTTCCATCCTATCACATCTCATCTCATCTAATGCTAACTTTTGGTCAATTTAGGAGAAATATACCGATGCAAAAAGATAAAGTGTAGTGAAATAATCACCTACATGTATTTTTTCTGCTAGTCTATTGTGTAAACAAAATAGCACAAAATCTCAAAATTGACGGGTGCATGAAAAAAAGTTTCTTGCCTTAAGAAATTAATCTCAGGTGAATATATTCTCTTCTTTATTGAGGACTTAGTAGCAATATCCAGAAGAGTCATACAAGCCAAAAGATATAGGCCGTTGTTGGTCGATGTGAAAATGAAAAAGACATTGTAACCTTGGTTCTCTGAGAGAAGATACTATCTTGCCAGCTTTGAGGTTGCTCAGAGATTCCAATCAAACTCTGCGATTTGATGCCAGCAAAGGTACTTTATATGTACACTAGAGTTTGGCATAGCAACCCTGTGCGCCTCAAGGAAGTATCCACGTACCCTGAGAGTATTTTCTATAGAAAAGATAAGATAATATATTCATAAACATGCAGTGTTTTGTAGGCACAGAAATTGAATTTCTGTCAGGATCAATAAAGTATCTATCTATCTATCTATCTATCTATCTATCTATCTATCTATCTATCTATCTATCTATCTATCTATCTATCTATCTATCTATCTATCTATCTATCTATCTATCTGACAAATATTCTGATAAAGTTTAACTCCTGTTTCAACATCATTTTTTCAGATTCTATCACCTGTATTAGATGCAACGCTGAGTTCTGGTCAAATGAGAGAAGAGATGCCTGTGAAAAGAAGGAGGCAGAGTTTCTATCATATGAAGAGATTATGGGAGCACTGCTCACTGCAGCCTCCCTATTTGGAACGTGCATGACTGCTGCTGTGGCATTCATTTTCTTCAGATACAGACAGACTCCAATTGTCAGGGCCAACAACTCTGAGCTGAGCTTCCTGCTGCTCTTCTCCTTGACTCTGTGTTTCCTGTGTTCTCTGACCTTCATCGGCCGGCCCTCTGAGTGGTCCTGCATGCTGAGACACACCGCGTTCGGCATCACCTTTGTCCTCTGTATCTCTTGTGTTCTGGGGAAAACAATAGTAGTGTTAATGGCCTTCAGGGCCACACTTCCAGGTAGTGATGTGATGAAATGGTTTGGGCCAACACAGCAGAAACTCAGTGTTGTGGGTTTCACTTTTATACAAGTCATCATATGTATCCTCTGGTTAACAATTTCTCCTCCATTTCCATTCAAGAATTTTCAAAAGTTCAAGGACAAAATAATCTTAGAGTGTGCTCTGGGTTCAGCTATAGGCTTTTGGGCTGTACTTGGATACATAGGTCTTCTGGCCATGTTATGTTTCTTTCTTGCTTTTCTGGCTCGGAAACTGCCTGATAATTTCAATGAAGCTAAATTCATCACCTTCAGCATGTTGATATTCTGTGCTGTATGGATCACTTTTATTCCAGCATATGTCAGCTCTCCTGGGAAGTTCAGTGTTGCTGTGGAGATATTTGCTATTCTGGCTTCAAGTTTTGGACTGCTCATTTGTATTTTTATTCCAAAATGTTACATTATCTTACTGAAACCAGAGAGGAATACAAAAAAGAATATGATGGGGAAGGCAGCTCCAAAATAATCTTTAAAATCAGCAAGAGAATGCCATCACAAACTTTACATAATTTGTGAAACAGACCTTCGAGTACACATCTATCT
Source organism: Miichthys miiuy (assembly GCA_036365135.1). Lineage (NCBI taxonomy): Eukaryota > Metazoa > Chordata > Actinopteri > Sciaenidae > Miichthys > Miichthys miiuy. The sequence continues at coordinate 10,162,130 of CM071607.1, read as the reverse complement.
TCATTTCTCTCAAACTTTAGTATATCATTTAATTTGTGACATAGCATATTGAGATTACATCATTTAACACAATTTAATATATTAATATTGCATTGCAAATACTGTGTATATTGTTGCTCGTGAAAACCACATCTGTCCAAAAATCTTTTTTTTTTTTTTCAGGCGGATGAAAAAACTTCTCAGAAACAAGCTCACAAAATAGATCTAAAACACTGTAATGAGACACATTTAGCACCAGAAATAAATTATGTGTTCACATTCAGTCATCATTTGTTAATATTAATCAATATATTAACTTGACAGATTTGCCTCGACTATCCTGTTTATGTCCATCTCAATTGGTAAAAAAAACAAAGCAAGGCTGTCCTACATGTTCCACATTACATTGGCCCAATTATTGCTATTTTATCATTTTAGATTGGAATAAGCAAACTCCAGGTTACTTGCTATCTGACACTGTTGTGCATGCATCAATCTCACTTGGTTCAGAAAGTTCACAGAACCTGTTCTTCTATATCATCTATAAAATTGTAATCAAAGATTAAAAGCCATAGTTCTGCAGATATAAAACATTGATGATTTAACGTGTTTAATTCAACAATTACACTTTCTCACTTGTTGCTGAACATATATAAAACCCAGCCATGTCCTGTAGAGTTGATTTGCTTAGTTGAAGAGCAGAACACAGCTACACCACTGTTAAGACTTCTCAAGGTTTGCTAATGGGGATGGTGAATATTATGTACTGACTCAGATTAAATATATAACCAGCTGAACTGGCCCAAGATGGCAACCTTGTTATTAGGCATGTTTTCATTTCACACAAGTTTCTTGTTACTGACCCAATTTCACCTCTCAGCCGCAACAGGCTGTATTCTACAGTGGCCTTCACAGCTGAAATTTACAAATCACCACCAAATACAGGAATGCCAATTAGCAGAGACAACGACAAAAACTGTGTTAGGAAGCATTTGCATTTGGATGTGTGCGACAAAAGCTTCATGTCCTGTCTAAAGGTATGCTAGTTGTTTCATTTGTCAGTTTTGCATTCACACATCTGGTAGAGGACTAAGACAAGTATATTGATGTTATTTCTGAAGCCCTATAGATATAATATGATAAAAAGATAAAATATGCTAAAAGAGGTCCAGGATAAGGTAAATAATTTCCAGATGTGGTGCTTGCCAAATTTAAGGCTGTATCTTTCTATGTTGAGCGAGATTGTCTGTTATCTGATATTAAACCATCATTTGAGGATAAACTTATCTTTTGTCTGTTGTTTATATTTAACTTTGTATCTCTTGGTCCATAAGATCCTTTATTTCTGAGAGTTGTTTAAATGTTTTGTTATTAGAAAGGCTGAGGTGCTTTTCCTGTGATAATACAATTTGTGCATTCTCACTTTTCATTTTACTTAAGATGTTTGCTTTCTTAATTAAGTATTTAGTACTGCAATTATATTAAATATCTTAAGCTTATTGTTAGGCATGGATTTCAACGACTTTACACATGCCATTTTTTTTTACCTCCAAAAACATGGCTTGTTTTAAATAATCCGTTGAGAATCATTTAAAACTTGAGATTCCAGAGCAACCATATAAGCAAGATCCCACTCTTTACAAAGAAAAGGCCCCTATGGCATGGCAGAGTATAACTGTCTCTACTTTGTTTTGCATTATTTTAGATTCACGTATAAACTGTGTCACCATAATGTTCAACTCACAATGTAAGAAACAGGACAGGACAAATGATTGTTCATATTATAGATGTATAAAATGAAAAGAGTTTTCTTTTTATGTTTGTGCATCTCCCTCATCCCAACCCAGCTGATATCTACAGATAAAACATTACAGTTCCATTATTATTATTTATGCTGCTCCAAAGTATATAAATATCAGTGCAGGCTTCTGATTTACACTGAAGTTCATGTGACGACACCCAGTGGTTTACCTCTCTTAGACAGTATGACGTCCACACAGAGGTGGCCAGAGCAGGGTTGGGCACTCTTACAGCTGTTGTTGATAGCGTCTTTCTCTCAGGCTGAGGAGCCAGTGTGCAGGCGGAGAGGAGACCCTGAGAATCCCCCACTATCTAAGGATGGTGACATTATGTTGGGAGGAATCTTCTCTTTTCACAACAAATGGAAAAACAAACAGGATTCCTACATGCACAAACCACAGCCACTGCAATGCTACAGGTAAATATTGAGGAAGTGTGTACAGATACAAAATAGGTTCTCAAAATGAGTACTAAAATCTGAAATGTTTCATGTTATGTGTATATTATATATATAAAGTTGTTTTTTGTTTTTTTTTTACCTTTTTGAGCTTTATTGTGATAAAGACAGCTGAAGAGAGACAGGAATGTGGGGAGAGAGGGATGTCATGCTGCAAAGGGCCGCAGGTCAAATTTGAACCCTGGGCCTTGGACTAAGCCTTTGTACATGGGGCGGTTGCTCTACCAACTGAGCTAAACAACAGCCCTATATCATTTTCTTGACTGTCTTGATCAAGTTTGAATTTCAAACTTAGCAGGAAAATGATAAATATTCCATGTTGTGTATACATATATATGCCACCAAAACCTGCTATTTTACATGTTATTGTTTTTATTTTGAGTACAAACTTCCAATTGCAATTTCAATTATATATACCTGTCCCTATTAAGTTTGAATTTCAGAGGATTCCAGTTTGCCCAGGCTATGCTTTTCGCCATAGAGGAGATTAATAACAGCACAGACCTACTGCCTGGCATCTCTCTGGGCTATAAGATGTATGATGCCTGTGTCTTCATTGCCAGAGGTGTGAGGGCTGCTCTGGCCTTGGCTAATGGTAATGAAGACGTATCTGCACCCTCCGAGACACCATGTACCAGACCTGCCCAAGTGCTGGCCATTATTGGGGGTACCTCTTCCTCTCCTTGCATGGCTATATCTACTGTCATAGGCCCCTTCTATATCCCACTGGTGGGTAAGATCAGTGAAAAAGAAATTATATTTGTGAAAAATAATGATAATTTAGTAATTCTTCAAGCAGTTAGTAGCATTATGTTTTTTAACAACATTGTAGTGCTGTGTAAATATTTGCCGTCTTTATCTGGGATATTTTTTTTTTCTTTCAGATCAGCCACTTTGCTACTTGTGCTTGTCTCAGTGATAAAACTAAGTACCCATCCTTCCTCAGAACAATACCCAGTGACTACTACCAGAGCAGAGCCCTGGCCCAGTTAGTCAAACACTTTGGTTGGACTTGGGTTGGAGCTATTAGATCAAAAGATGGTTATGGCAATTATGGCATGGCCACATTTACAGAAACTGCCCAGCAGCTTGGCATCTGTCTAGAGTACTCTGTATCTGTCTTTAGAACAGATCCACCAGACAAAATACAAAAGATAGTTGACATCATAAAAGCTTCCACTTCCAAGGTCATTGTCACATTTCTGTCTCCCACCGATTTGTATGTGGTAATACAAAAGTTGGCTCACTACAATATAACTGGGCACCAGTGGGTAGGCACTGAGGCCTGGATCACTGATTCCCAAACTGCAGCCATGGATAGCCATCATATTCTGGATGGTGCTATAGGCCTGTCTATCCCTAAAGCACATGTCAGTGGCATGAGAGAGTTCACGTTGGATGTGAGGCCACTCAATTCATCTAGTCAAGAACTGTTCACAGAGTTTTGGGAGGCATTATTTAGCTGTAAGTTCAAGCAGTCAATGTCATCAGCAGGGAATGAGAGAGAATGTACTGGACATGAAGATGTGACTCAAGTGCAAAACAGCTTCACTGATATGTCACTCATGCCTCTCTTTTACAATGTGTATAAAGGAGTGTATGCTGTGGCCCATGCACTTCATAGTATTCTCCGCTGTAATGAAACATGTGACAATAACGTGCAGCTAGATCCTTTTACGGTGAGTTAAACACCAACAACTTGAATTCTAGTTATTATGTTAAGTCACGTGAGAAAACAAATATGTTAAATTTGAAAAACTTAATCAACAAGATCAAATTAACAAAGAATATTGTTTAAATAAAAAAAAAAGTTAGTCTTTCATGTTGTTCAGAAAGTATATTTTCTATTCTAAATTCTCAGATTCTACAGCACATAAAAAAGGTCCATTTCAAAACCAAGGAAGGAGATGAGGTTTACTTTAATGAAAATGGAGACCCAGCAGCAAAGTATGAAATTATAAACTGGCAGCCAACAGAAAATGGACTTGTGGAGTTTATCACAGTTGGTCTTTATGATGCATCTTTACCTGCAAACAAACAGATGATTTTGCAAAATACATCTTTAATATGGGCACAAAACTCCCAAGAGGTAAGCTACCATGTGATCACTGAAATTATTTGAGAAGTGATTATAATCTATTCTAACTGTTATATATGTATACATCATTATTTGCTGATATTGTATTATTATTTTTTGTTACAATGCATCAAAGGCAACACATTTGTAAAGTGAATACCCAATTATTTCATTCATTGTGTCCATGCAGGTGCCGTTTTCAATCTGCAGTGAGAAATGTCCCCCAGGAACCCGCAAGGTTCTGCAGAAAGGAAAGCCTGTCTGCTGCTATGACTGTTTAAGATGTGCAGAGGGAGAAATAAGCAACAGTACAGGTGCAATAAAGCAAGACAACAAATTGTCTTGTTCAAAAGGTCAGATCTAAAAAATGCAATAAGAAAAGCAATACGATTATACTGGTAATATGGGTAAAAAAGATTATTTCAATGGAACAGGAACATTTAGAAGATTTTTAAAAGAAATAAAATGTTCCATCCTATCACATCTCATCTCATCTAATGCTAACTTTTGGTCAATTTAGGAGAAATATACCGATGCAAAAGATAAAGTGTAGTGAAATAAACACCTACATGTATTTTTTCTGCTAGTCTATTGTGTAAACAAAATAGCACAAAATCTCAAAATTGACGGGTGCATGAAAAAAAGTTTCTTGCCTTAAAAAATTAATCTCAGGTGAATATATTCTCTTCTTTATTGAGGACTTAGTAGCAATATCCAGAAGAGTCATACAAGCCAAAAGATATAGGCCGTTGTTGGTCGATGTGAAAATGAAAAAGACATTGTAACCTTGGTTCTCTGAGAGAAGATACTATCTTGCCAGCTTTGAGGTTGCTCAGAGATTCCAATCAAACTCTGCGATTTGATGCCAGCAAAGGTACTTTATATGTACACTAGAGTTTGGCATAGCAACCCTGTGCGCCTCAAGGAAGTATCCACGTACCTGAGAGTATTTTCTATAGAAAAGATAAGATAATATATTCATAAACATGCAGTGTTTTGTAGGCACAGAAATTGAATTTCCGTCAGGATCAATAAAGTATCTATCTATCTATCTATCTATCTATCTATCTATCTATCTATCTATCTATCTATCTATCTATCTATCTATCTATCTATCTATCTGACAAATATTCTGATAAAGTTTAACTCCTGTTTCAACATTATTTTTTCAGATTCTATCACCTGTATTAGATGCAACGCTGAGTTCTGGTCAAATGAGAGAAGAGATGTCTGTGTAAAGAAGGAGGCAGAGTTTCTATCATATGAAGAGATTATGGGAGCACTGCTCACTGCAGCCTCCCTATTTGGAACATGCATGACTGCTGTTGTGGCATTCATTTTCTTCAGATACAGACAGACTCCAATTGTCAGGGCTAACAACTCTGAGCTGAGCTTCCTGCTGCTCTTCTCCTTGACTCTGTGTTTCCTGTGTTCTCTGACTTTCATCGGCCGGCCCTCTGAGTGGTCCTGCATGCTGCGACACACTGCATTTGGCATCACCTTTGTCCTCTGTATCTCTTGTGTTCTGGGGAAAACAATAGTAGTATTAATGGCCTTCAGGGCCACACTTCCAGGTAGTGATGTGATGAAATGGTTTGGGCCAACACAGCAGAAACTCAGTGTTGTGGGTTTCACTTTTATACAAGTCATCATATGTATCCTCTGGTTAACAATTTCTCCTCCATTTCCATTCAAGAATTTTCAAAAGTTCAAGGACAAAATCATCATAGAGTGTGCTCTGGGTTCAGCTATAGGCTTTTGGGCTGTACTTGGATACATAGGTCTTCTGGCCATGTTATGTTTCTTTCTTGCTTTTCTGGCTCGGAAACTGCCTGATAATTTCAATGAAGCTAAATTCATCACCTTCAGCATGCTGATATTCTGTGCTGTATGGATCACTTTTATTCCAGCATATGTCAGCTCTCCTGGGAAGTTCAGTGTTGCTGTGGAGATATTTGCTATTCTGGCTTCAAGTTTTGGACTGCTCATTTGTATTTTTATTCCAAAATGTTACATTATCTTACTGAAACCAGAGAAGAATACAAAAAAGAATGTGATGGGGAAAGCAGCTCCAAAATCATTCTGAAAACTAAACATGCTGGCAAAGGCAATCTTGTCCCATCATAATCTTTACACAATGTCTTGTTTACCTGACAGTAGTAGTAGACGGTAGAAACCAACCTACATGCTATCAAAGAATTGCACTGATTTTTCCACTTCATATAATTAAATTGTGAATTACAATATTCTGATGAAAGCATTTAAACATTTTAATATGCAATCATATGTAGGGCAACTGGACTTGGCTGAAGATCTCTGAAGATTTTTGTGCTCTAATCCAAGAGAGTTCTTCAGTTCTGATTGACCCAGGGTCAATAGCCTAGGTGGGATCGTTGACAAGCCCATTGTTTCCACTTGGTTCGTTACTGCTCCTTGTTGTTGTGATGACTGTTTTTAGAGTCGTTAGTCACCTGAGGTCTGGTGTGAATGGCAGTTTTTAAGGTCACATGCGCTCCGGTGTGAACAATGGTGATTGAAGTCCCGTGAAGCCAAGTTTGAAGTGTTGTTTAACGAGCCCACTAGGCTGGGCCATTCAGAACTGAAGAAGCTTCTGGGACGAGAAGTAAAATGTCTTCACGGATCTACAACTGAGTCCAGTTGCCCAGATTTAACCTTTCTCTAAGAATATGTAGTCGATCTGTACTGTATATAAGTATGTAATACAAAAAATGCACAACCCTAGTACCTAATTAACACTTTTCATGACATTTAATACAGTGATCAAGAATAAAATCCACCTTTTTAAAAAGACAAAAACATCTGTGGCTCAACTTGTTTGGCTGCTTTGGTTGCTATGCTTAAAACAACATTGTGTAGTTTTTCCACTATGTAACTTTTTAGTTTACTTTAGTTTGTTAGCTAGAATGCCCTGACGGTGAGCTACGAGCACTGGGCAAGTACCAAAGGTGTTTGGACCAACATGAAGAGGACGTTTTTACCACTGAGACACTTGTGCTAAAATGATCGCAGGGCAAACGAGCACTGTAACCAGGCTGCATCCTCTTTGGATATAATGAGGCAAAGAGGGTCACATTGAGTTTTCCATGTAAATTGGAAGATCTTGTCAAATCTAAGTTGTCAAAGACACTATCTACTACCACATTACAGTTAATGTTATAACAATGTGAATTGCCTGAAATTCCTTCACATAATCACCGTACATAAACACTCAACCAACTCTTGGTCGATGGACTTAAAAAAGGGTATGGCCAAAACCTTTTTTTTTTTGTTTGGGCGTCTCCCTCCTCTCAAACGACCTGATATGTCCACAGAGACAAAACATCACTGTTACATTTTTTTCTTCATACTACTTTAATGTGAATAAATATCAGTGCAAGCTTGTGATTTTTATTGAAGTACATGTTATGCCACCCTGTGGTTTAGTACTCTTACACAGTATGAGGTCCACACAGAGGTGGCCTGAGCAGGGTTGGGCACTCTTACAGCTGTTGTTGGTGGCATCTGTCTTTCAGGCTGAGAAGCCGGTGTGCAGGCGGAGAGGAGATCCTGAGGATCCCCAGATAGCCAAGGATGGGGACATTATATTAGGGGGAATCTTCTCTTTCCACAACAAGTGGAAAACCAGACAGAATACCTACATGCAGAAACCACTGCCACTGGAATGCATCAGGTGATAAGACAGTATGTTCATTTTTCAGTTCATTTATAATATCTAAGAGGAAGTGTGTGCAGATGCTAATCAAGTACAAAAAAAGTTTATCAAACTGCATACTAAAATCAGAAATATTCAATGCTGTGTGTGTATTAATGCCATCAAGTACTGTTGTTTTATTTAAATTGCATAATGGCTGCAATTTCAACTATTTATAACTGCTCATCAAGTCTGAATTTCAGAGGTTTCCAGTATGCCCAAGCTATGCTCTTTGCCATTGAGGAGATCAATAACAGTACAGACCTACTGCCTGGCATCTTTCTGGGATATAAGATCTATGATGCCTGTGTCTCCATTGCCAGAGCTGTGAGGGTTGCTCTGGCATTAACTAATGGGAATGAAGATGTATCTGCACCCTCCGAAGCCCCGTGTGCCAGACATGCCCAAGTACAGGCCATTATGGGAGAGACCTTTTCCTCTCCTTGCATGGCTATATCTACTGTCATCGGACCCTTTCATATCCCACTGGTGGGTAAGATTGCTGGATATTAAATTATATTTGTGAAAAAGTTATTATTCAGTGATTCAGTTTGTCACAATGAAAAGGGTTTTTAAAATGACTTTAATGTGTTGTGTAAATGTTTGATAGTCTTTTTTTAATCTTTATGTCGAGATTTAATTATTTTTTGTTGTTGTTTGTTTTAGATCAGCCATCTTGCTACTTGTGCATGTCTCAGTGATAAAACCAAGTACCCATCCTTCCTCAGAACAATACCCAGTGACTACTACCAGAGCAGAGCCCTGGCTCATTTAGTCAAGTACTTTGGTTGGACTTGGGTTGGAGCTATCAGAACAAATGATGATTATGGCAATAACGGCATGGCCACATTCACAGAAATCGCGCAGCAGTTAGGCATCTGTCTTGAGTACTCTGTATCTATCTTTAGAACAGATCCACCAGACAAAATACAAAAGATAATTGACATTATTAAAGCCTCCACTTCAAAGGTTATTGTCACTTTTGTCTCCCCCACGGAGTTATATGTGATAATACATGAGTTTTCTCACCACAACTTAACTGGGTACCAGTGGGTAGGCACTGAGGCCTGGATATTTGATTCACAAACTGCAGTTGTGAATAGACATCATATTCTGGATGGTGCTATAGGCCTGTCTATTCCTGAAGCACACGTCAGTGGCATGAGAGAGTTCATGTTGGATGTGAAGCCACTCAATTCATCTAGTAATGAACTGTTCACAGAGTTTTGGGAGACATTATTTAGCTGTAAGTTCAAGCAGTCAATGTCATCAGCAGGGAATGAGAGAGAATGTACTGGACATGAAGATGTGACTCAAGTGCAAAACAGCTTCACTGATATGTCACTCATGCCTATCTTTTATAATGTGTATAAAGGAGTGTATGCTGTGGCCCATGCACTTCATAGTATTCTGAACTGTAATAAAACATGTAACAACAATGTGCAGCTAGATCCACTTATGGTGAGTTTAACACCAAAGATGTTACATTTACAAAAATGAATTTGGAAAAATAAACTGTTGCTATTGTGCTGTTGAGACAACACAAACTGTTTGTCAAATAATGATCTACATTAATGTATTTCTTCTTAGATTTTACAGAACATCAGAGAGATTCAGTTCAAAACCAAGGAAGGAGATGAGGTTTACTTTAATGAAAATGGAGACCCAGCAGCAAAGTATGAAATTATAAACTGGCAGCCAACAGAAAATGGCATTGTAGACTTTGTCACAGTTGGTCTTTATGATGCATCTTTTCCTGCAGACAAACAAATGGTCATGCAAAATAAGTCTTTAATTTGGGCACAAAACTCGCAACAGGTAAGCTACCATGTGTTCACTGTCATTTTCAATACAAGTCTATTTGAGGTGTTACAGTTGTTTGTTATTAGTTGCTGGTTGTAAAGCATGGAAACTAATAATAGGAGCTTTCAAAGACAAGACGATAAATGTCCATGCATTTTCCTTGAAGTTGTTTTGTTTGTGCAGGTGCCTGTGTCAGTTTGCAGTGAGAAATGTCCCCCAGGAACTCGAAAAGTTCTGCAGAAAGGAAAACCTGTCTGCTGCTATGACTGTTTAAGATGTGCAGAGGGAGAAATAAGCAACATCACAGGTGAAATAATGTCAAAGAAAACAAAAATGTGAAAGTTATGTTCACATGACAATATAACAAAAGTCTTTTAAAAGTGCCAAAGATAAGATTCTGAAGAGTTTCATGTTTTAAACATCAAATAAGAATGGGTGAAGAGTTTGTAACATAAATTAAATGTTTCTCGTTACCCCTGATTTATACCTAAAGCGCTCTGGATACATTTTCTGAGAAAACTACATAACGTTCATGGACAGTCCCACGTGACTTCTCTCTCTTTCTCTTGCTATATTTATATATATCCACATACACAATCTAACACTTGTATTAATATTTTTCAGATTCTGTCACATGTGTGAGATGTCATCCTGAGTTCTGGTCAAATGAGAGAAGAGATGCCTGTGTAAAGAAGGAGGCAGAGTTTCTATCATATGAAGAGATTATGGGAGCACTGCTCACTGCAGCCTCTTTATTTGGAACATGCATGACTGCTGCTGTGGCATTCATTTTCTTCAGATACAGACAGACTCCAATTGTCAGGGCTAACAACTCTGAGCTGAGCTTCCTGTTGCTCTTCTCCTTGACTCTGTGTTTCCTGTGTTCTCTGACCTTCATTGGTCGGCCCTCTGATTGGTCCTGCATGCTGAGACACACCGCATTCGGCATCACCTTTGTCCTCTGCATCTCTTGTGTTCTGGGGAAAACAATAGTAGTGTTAATGGCCTTCAGGGCCACACTTCCAGGTAGTGATGTGATGAAATGGTTTGGGCCTGCACAGCAGAAACTCAGTGTTCTGGGTTTCACTATTATACAAGTTGTCATATGTATCCTCTGGTTAACAATTTCTCCTCCATTTCCATTCAAGAATTTTAATACATTCAAGGACAGAATAATCTTAGAGTGTGCTCTGGGTTCAGCTATAGGCTTCTGGGCTGTACTTGGGTACATAGGACTTCTGGCCATGTTGTGTTTTGTTCTTGCTTTTCTGGCTCGCAAACTGCCTGATAATTTCAATGAAGCCAAATTTATCACCTTCAGCATGCTGATATTCTGTGCTGTATGGCTCACTTTTATTCCAGCATATGTCAGCTCTCCTGGGAAGTTCAGTGTTGCTGTGGAGATATTTGCTATTCTGGCTTCAAGTTTTGGACTGCTCATTTGTATTTTTATTCCAAAATGTTACATTATCTTACTGAAACCAGAGAAGAACACGAAAAAGAACATGATGGGGAAGGCAGCTCCAAAATAATCTTTAAAATCAGCAAGAGAATGCCATCACAAACTTTACATAATTTGTGAAACAGACCTTCGAGTACACATCTATCTTCATTTCTCTCAAACTTTAGTATATCATTTCATTTGTGACATAGCATATTGAGATTACATCATTTAACACAATTTAATATATTAATATTGCATTGCAAATACTGTGTATATTGTTGCTCGTGAAAACCACATCTGTCCAAAAATCTTTTTTTTTTTTTTTCAGGCGGATGAAAAAACTTCTCAGAAACAAGCTCACAAAATAGATCTAAAACACTGTAATGAGACACATTTAGCACCAGAAATAAATTATGTGTTCACATTCAGTCATCATTTGTTAATATTAATCAATATATTAACTTCACAGATTTGCCTCGACTATCCTGTTTATGTCCATCTCAATTGGTAAAAAAAACAAAGCAAGGCTGTCCTACATGTTCCACATTACATTGGCCCAATTATTGCTATTTTATCATTTTAGATTGGAATAAGCAAACTCCAGGTTACTTGCTATCTGACACTGTTGTGCATGCATCAGTCTCACTTGGTTCAGAGAGTTCACAGAACCTGTTCTTCTATATCATCTATAAAATTGTAATCAAAGATTAAAAGCCATAGTTCTGCAGATATAAAACATCGATGATTTAACGTGTTTAATTCAACAATTACACTTTCTCACTTGTTGCTGAACATATATAAAACCCAGCCATGTCCTGTAGAGTTGATTTGCTTAGCTTGAAGAGCAGAACACAACTACACCACTGTTAAGACTTCTCAAGGTTTGCTAATGGGGATGGTGAATATTATGTACTGACTCAGATTAAATATATAACCAGCTGAACTGGCCCAAGATGGCAACCTTGTTATTAGGCATGTTTTCATTTCACACAAGTTTCTTGTTACTGACCCAATTTCACCTCTCAGCCGCAACAGGCTGTATTCTACAGTGGCCTTCACAGCTGAAATTTACAAATCACCACCAAATACAGGAATGCCAATTAGCAGAGACAACGACAAAAACTGTGTTAGGAAGCATTTGCATTTGGATGTGTGCGACAAAGCTTCATGTCCTGTCTAAAGGTATGCTAGTTGTTTCATTTGTCAGTTTTGCATTCACACATCTGGTAGTGGACTAAGACAAGTATATTGATGTTATTTCTGAAGCCCTATAGATATAATATGATAAAAAGATAAAATATGCTAAAAGAGGTCCAGGATAAGGTAAATAATTTCCAGATGTGGTGCTTGCCAAATTTAAGGCTGTATCTTTCTATGTTGAGCGAGATTGTCTGTTATCTGATATTAAACCATCATTTGAGGATAAACTTATCTTTTGTCTGTTGTTTATATTTAACTTTGTATCTCTTGGTCCATAAGATCCTTTATTTCTGAGAGTTGTTTAAATGTTTTGTTATTAGAAAGGCTGAGGTGCTTTTCCTGTGATAATACAATTTGTGCATTCTCACTTTTCATTTTACTTAAGATGTTTGCTTTCTTAGTAATATTTAGTACTGCAATTATATTAAATATCTTAAGCTTATTGTTAGGCATGGATTTCAACGACTTTACACATGCCATTTTTTTTTTACCTCCAAAAACATGGCTTGTTTTAAATAATCTGTTGAGAATCATTTAAAACTTGAGATTCCAGAGCAACCATATAAGCAAGATCCCACTCTTTACAAAGAAAAGGCCCCTATGGCATGGCAGAGTATAATTTTCTCTTCTTTGTTTTGCATTATTTTAGATTCACGTATAAACTGTGTCACCATAATGTTCAACTCACAATGTAAGAAACAGAAACCTTTTGGACAGGACAAATGATTGTTCATATTATAGATGTATAAAATGAAGAGTTTTCTTTTCATGTTTGTGCATCTCCCTCATCCCAACCCAGCTGATATCTACAGATAAAACATTACAGTTCAATTATTATTATTTATGCTGCTCCAAAGTATATAAATATCAGTGCAGGCTTCTGATTTACACTGAAGTTCATGTGACGCCACCCAGTGGTTTACCTCTCTTAGACAGTATGACGTCCACACAGAGGTGGCCAGAGCAGGGTTGGGCACTCTTACAGCTGTTGTTGGTAGCGTCTTTCTCTCAGGCTGAGGAGCCAGTGTGCAGGCGGAGAGGAGACCCTGAGAATCCCCCACTATCTAAGGATGGTGACATTATGTTGGGAGGAATCTTCTCTTTTCACAACAAATGGAAAAACAAACAGGATTCCTACATGCACAAACCACAGCCACTGCAATGCTACAGGTAAATATTGAGGAAGTGTGTACAGATACAAAATAGGTTCTCAAAATGAGTACTAAAATCTGAAATGTTTCATGTTATGTGTATATTATCATATATATATATATATATATATATATATATATATATATATATATATATATATATATATTTAAAGTTGTTTTTTTTTTTGGCCTTTCTGAGCTTTATTGTGATAAAGACAGCTGAAGAGAGACAGGAATGTGGGGAGAGAGGATGTCATGCTGCAAAGGGCAGGTCAAATTTGAACCCTGGGCCTTGGACTAAGCCTTTGTACATGGGGCGGTTGCTCTACTAACTGAGCTAAACAACAGCCCTATATCATTTTCTTGACTGTCTTGATCAAGTTTGAATTTCAAACTTAGCAGGAAAATGATAAATATTCCATGTTGTGTATACATATATATGCCACCAAAACCTGCTATTTTACATGTTATTGTTTTTATTTTGAGTACAAACTTCCAATTGCAATTTCAATTATATATACCTGTCCCTATTAAGTTTGAATTTCAGAGGATTCCAGTTTGCCCAGGCTATGCTTTTCGCCATAGAGGAGATTAATAACAGCACAGACCTACTGCCTGGCATCTCTCTGGGCTATAAGATGTATGATGCCTGTGTCTTCATTGCCAGAGGTGTGAAGGTTGCACTGGCCTTGGCTAATGGTAATGAAGACGTATCTGCACCCTCCGAGGCACCATGTACCAGACCTGCCCAAGTGCTGGCCATTATTGGGGGTACCTTTTCCTCTCCTTGCATGGCTATATCTACCGTCATTGGACCCTTTCATATCCCACTGGTGGGTAAAATTGGTAAAAATTAAATTATATTTGTGAAACATGATTATTCTTTAAATCTTCCAGTTGGTCATAGGAACAGGGGTTCTAAAGAATTGTGCTGCACTGTGTAAATGTTTGATGTGTTCATGTTAATCTTGGGAAATCTTTTTTTTTTTTCTTTTAGGTCAGCCATCTTGCTACTTGTGCTTGTCTCAGTGATAAAACCAAGTACCCATCCTTCATCAGAACAATACCCAGTGACTACTACCAGAGCAGAGCCCTCGCCCAGTTAGTCAAGTATTTCAATTGGACTTGGGTTGGAGCTATTAGAACAAATAATGATTATGGCAATAATGGCATGGCCACATTTACAGAAGTTGCCCAGCAGCTCGGCATCTGTCTAGAGTACTCTGTGGCTTTCTTTAGATCAGATCCACCAGACGAAATACACAAAATTGTTGATATAATCAAAGCTTCCACTTCAAAGGTGATCGTCACTTTCCTCTCCCCCACGGAGTTATCTTTGCTCATACATCAGATGTCTCACTACAACTTGACTGGGTACCAATGGATAGGAAGTGAGGCCTGGATCATCGATTCCAAAACTGTAGCCATGGACACATATCACATTCTGGATGGTGCCATAGGCCTGTCTATCCCCGAAGCACATGTCAGTGGCATGAGAGAGTTCATGTTGGATGTGAAGCCTCTTAATTCATCTAGTCAAGAACTGTTCACAGAGTTTTGGGAGGAATTATTTAGCTGTAAGTTCAAGCAGTCAATGTCATCAGCAGGGAATGAGAGAGAATGTACTGGACATGAAGATGTGAATCAAGTGCAAAACAGCTTCACTGATATGTCACTGATGCCTCTCTTTTACAATGTGTATAAAGGAGTGTATGCTGCGGCTCATGCACTTCATAATATGCTCAGCTGTAATAAAACATGTGACAACAATGTGCAGCTAGATCCATTGACGGTGAGTTAAACACCAAATACCAAAGTTATAGTTTTCAAGTTACATCTACAAAGAAAATCATGAATTGAATTCAGAAAAAAATAAACTGCTATTTTTATGTTATAAACTGTTATTATGCTGTTGACAATGTTTGTCAGATGATTTTACATGTATATATTTCTTCTTAGATTTTACAGCACATAAAAAAGGTTCATTTCAAAACAAAGGAAGGAGATGAGGTTTACTTTAATGAAAATGGAGACCCAGCAGCAAAGTATGAAATTATAAACTGGCAGCCAACAGAACATGGCATTGTGGACTTTGTCACAGTTGGTCTTTATGATGCATCTTTACCTGCAGACAAACAGATGGTCATGCAGAATATATCTTTAATATGGGCACAGAACTCACAACAGGTAAGATACTATGTCAAATTGCTCATGAAAGTTTGTTTGAATTGTTATAATTATATAAGTTATTAGTTATTGTTACTCTTTTGTAATATTTGATTTAGATGTGAAAAATATATTTATTTATTTATAGATAATCGAAGATAACATCCTGCCAAAGTGAATGCATACATTTCTCTCATTGTTGTCCATGCAGGTGCCTGTGTCAGTTTGCAGTGAGAAATGCCCTCCAGGAACTCGCAAGGTTCTGCAAAAAGGAAAGCCTGTCTGCTGCTATGACTGTTTAAGATGTGCAGAGGGAGAAATAAGCAACATCACAGGTGTAGTAATGTTTAATGGAAACGTAATTCAAATCCCAAAGAAACACAAACAAAAAACTAAATGTCATGTTTGCATGCCAATGTAAAGAAGGCATTTTAAGTAAACAAACAGCAACAAAAAAACATTAAATATCATTTAAAAAAAATATATATCAATAAAACAAATAAATATATATTCAAATCAGGTACATGAATTCATCTTGGAAAAGCATATCAAGGTTATGAAGCTGAAATGTGAGAATTATCAATGCAACACATAGGTATGACTAATTGGTAGAATTGCATTGTTTATTTAAATGTGTGGGAAATAAGAATGGTATAACAAGATCAGACATTTCTTTTATCATACAGACAATTCTAATGTACTTTCTTCAATTAATATTTTAATGAGAATATATAAAAATATCTGTAAAAAATATTTAGCTTGGAATAGGTTTCATAACATGAATTTCATTGCACAGAAAATGAATTTTTTTAGCTTTTCTTCACTGATTAGTAATGTATATATAGTCTATCATCAAAAGGTTATCCTTTCATTATCTGGTAATAATGTAGTGTCTGTTTAATAGGCACAGAAGAGATGGAACAAGTCTTACACCTGCTTTAATATTATTTTTCAGATTCTATCACCTGTATTAGATGCGACCCTGAGTTCTGGTCAAATGAGAGAAGAGATGCCTGTGTAAAGAAGGAGGCAGAGTTTCTGTCATATGAAGAGATTATGGGAGCACTGCTCACTGCAGCCTCTTTATTTGGAACATGCATGACTGCTGCTGTGGCATTCATTTTCTTCAGATACAGACAGACTCCAATTGTCAGAGCCAACAACTCTGAGCTGAGCTTCCTGCTGCTCTTCTCCTTGACTCTGTGTTTCCTGTGTTCTTTGACCTTCATAGGTCGGCCCTCTGAGTGGTCCTGCATGCTGCGGCACACTGCATTCGGCATCACCTTTGTCCTCTGTATCTCTTGTATTCTGGGGAAAACGATAGTAGTCTTAATGGCCTTCAGGGCCACACTTCCAGGAAGTGATGTGATGAAATGGTTTGGGCCAGCGCAGCAGAAACTAAGTGTTGTGGGTTTCACTTTTATACAAGTTGTCATATGTATCCTCTGGTTAACAATTTCTCCTCCATTTCCCTTTAAGAATTTTAATACATTCAAGGACAAAATCATCTTAGAGTGTGCTCTGGGCTCAGCTGTCGGCTTTTGGGCTGTACTTGGGTACATAGGACTTCTGGCCATGTTGTGTTTTTTTCTTGCTTTTCTGGCTCGGAAACTGCCTGATAATTTCAATGAAGCCAAATTTATCACCTTCAGCATGCTGATATTCTGTGCTGTATGGATCACGTTTATTCCAGCATATGTCAGCTCACCTGGGAAGTTCAGTGTTGCTGTGGAGATATTTGCTATTCTGGCTTCAAGTTTTGGACTGCTCATTTGTATTTTTATTCCAAAATGTTACATTATCTTACTGAAACCAGATAAGAACACAAAAAAGAATATGATGGGGAAAGGGGCAGCAAAATCATCCTGAAAATGATCAATAATATCGTGGCAATTCTAGTATCATCCCAATTGTTACATAATAAATTGACAGATTGACATGGTAGGTAGACAAGTATGACATCTTGCTTAATTTACCTGAATACTTCCATTGTATACTGTAGTATTAATGTAATATACAATCATAAACATATATACATATACATATTGAAAATATATAATTATATTCCTTATTGATTATATTATTTAATACAGTCCATACAATTGTAATGAAATAATAAAATCCTGTTTTACAGCCAAAATTATCTGTCTTACAAATTTTGTAGGGAGGTGGAGGGGTATGTTTAACAGCCCAGACTACACCAAGGAAATCTTTGTGAGAATGGGTGAGAGAAGTGAATGATGGGATGGAAAAAGAAACTGACTATAGTTCTAGCATACGATATGATAAGTCCCACCAAAATAGGGGGCACAAGCCCCATCCAAAGAATACAGCCAAAAAGGGATGAAACAGTAAACAAACAAAGATGACATAATCTGCTGAGAGATGAAGCACACACAAAAAAGAGCATTATTAGATACAATAGTGTTTCATAAATGGATAGCAAATAATTAAAACACACACTGCAATGAATATGTTAGCACGAACCTGGATCTAGCCTGCTCGAGTAAAACAATGACCTCTTTGTAATGTATATGCTAATCCACCAATGGCTAATTCATAACAGTTACCTGAAGTTCAGCATTGGGTTAATAATAGGAGAGACTAAAGTTACACCAACAGAAATATATAATTATTTATCACAAGCTATTCAGGCCTGGGTGTCTTTCAGTTACGACATACCACAAATTTGTCATGCGGACACCAATAAAAGCAAATAGCAGAATGTATGAGATGTAGAATTTAGCCATGATTAAACAAACAAAGATGACATAATCTACTAACAGTTGAACCAAAATAATGCACATAATTAGAATCAAGTGTTTTATTTATGAATAGCAATCAATTAAAACATGCAACTTGTTTAAAATAGACAAAAACACAAAACCTTTTTCTGGTGGGGCACCTCTTTTTTTTTTTTTTTTTGGTCCGTAGAGATATAGACTGTTCTATTATTTATTTTTTTCTGTTTGTTTTTTCTGCTCATCCAAAGTATATAAATACAAGCCACTGATTTACATTAAAGTACACATGATGCCACCCAGTGGCTTAGTTCTCTTATACAGTATGACAGCCACACAGAGGTGGCCAGAGCAGGGCTGGGCACTCTTACAGCTGTTGTTGGTGGTATCTTTCTCTCAGGCTGAGGAGCCAGTGTGCAGGCTGAGAGGGGATCCTGAGAACCCTGAAATATCCAAGGATGGGGACATTATATTAGGGGGAATCTTCTCTGTCCACAGCAAGTATGAAAACATTAAGGATACCTTCATGCAGAAACCAGTGCCAGTGCAATGCCACAGGTAAATAATATCTTAGAAATCTATTTAGATTTTTTATTTTTATTTTTTTATTAATACCATCAAATATTTTAATTTAGCAAACAATAGCATTTGTTTCTATTTCACTATTTTTGACTGTCTGCTTCAAGTTTGAATTTCAGAGGGTTTCAGTATACCCAGGCTATGCTTTTTGCCATAGAGGAGATTAATAACAGTACAGACCTACTGCCTGGCATCTCTCTGGGATATAAGATGTATGATGCCTGTGCCAGAGGTGTGAGGGTTGCTCTGGCCTTGGCTACGGGTAATGAAAAGGTATCTGCACCTGTCGAGGCACCATGTACCAGACCTGCCCAAGTGCTTGCCATTATGGTAGGGACCTCTTCGCCTTCTTGCAAGGATATATCTGGTATCATCGGACCCTTTTATATTCCATTGGTGGGTAAGATTTGTATAAATGAAATTACATTTAAAAATTATTGAATTATCTTGATTTCAAATATATATATATATAAATGTTATTCATTAATTTATCAACATAGGGTCTAAAGACTTGTAGTGTATTGTGTAAATGTTCAATATTGTATGTGTTTATCTCATCATTTCTTTTCTTTTTTTTTCTTTTAGATTGCCCATATTGCTACTTGTGATTGTCTCAGTGATAAAACCAAGTACCCATCCTTTCTCAGAACAATACCCAGTGACTACTACCAGAGCAGAGCCCTGGCCCAGTTAGTCAAGTACTTTAATTGGACTTGGGTTGGAGCTATTAGAATGGATAATAATTATGGTGATTATGGCATGGCCATATTTACAGAAGTTGCCCAGCAGCTCGGCATCTGTCTAGAGTACTCTGTGGCTCTCTTTAGAACAGATCCACCAGACAAAATACAAAAGATAGTTAACATTGTCAGAGCTTCCACTTCAAAAGTGATTGTCGCTTTCCTCGCCCCCACAGAGTTATATTTAATCATACAAGAGATGTCTCACTACAACTTGACTGGGTACCAGTGGGTGGGCACTGAAGGGTGGATCTTTGATTCCAAAAGTGCAGCCAGGGATAGCCATCATATTCTGGATGGTGCCATAGGCCTGTCTATTCCTGAAGCACATGTCAGTGGCATGAGAGAGTTCATGTTGGATGTGAAGCCACTCAATTCAACTAGTCAAGAACTGTTCACAGAGTTTTGGGAGGCATTATTTAGCTGTAAGTTCAAGAAGTCAGTGTCATCAGCAGAAAATGAGAGAGAATGTACTGGACATGAAGATGTGACTCAAGTGCAAAACAGCTTCACTGATATGTCACTCATGCCTCTCTTTTACAATATTTATAAAGGAGTGTATGCTGTGGCCCATGCACTTCACAATATGCTCAGGTGTAATAAAACATGTGACATGAATGTGCAGCTAGATCCTTTTACGGTGAGTTAACACCAACAACTTAAATCATAGTTATTATATAAAGTCACATAAAGAAAACAAATATGTTAAATTTGAAAGAAATTGTTTCAGTTTATCTACAATTCTGTTGAGACACTTATGTTTGTGAATGTTGATGTTCGTCAGATAATAATCTACATTCATGCATATCTTCTTAGATTTTACAGCACATAAAAAAGGTTAAATTCAAAACCAAGGAAGGAGATGAGGTTTTCTTTGATGAAAATGGAGACCCAGCAGCAAAGTATGAAATTATAAACTGGCAGCCAACAGAACATGGCATTGTGGACTTTGTCAGAGTTGGTCTTTATGATACATCTTTACCTGCTGACAAACAAATGGTCATGCAAAATAAATCTATAATGTGGACACAGAACTCACAACAGGTAGACTACTAAGCGATCACTGAAACTGTTCAGGAAGGTTCATTTGAATTGTTAGAATTGTGATAAAATAATTCATTAGTCATTGTTACAGTATCATACTGTTTGGTTTAGGTGTATGGAAATTAATGACAGATAATTGCAGATAATGCCTTGTTAAAGTGAATGCATACATTTCTGTTATTGCTGTTCATGCAGGTGCCTGTGTCAGTTTGCAGTGAGAAGTGTCCCCCAGGAACTCGCAAGGTTCTGCAGAAAGGAAAGCCTGTCTGCTGCTATGACTGTTTAAGATGTGCAGAGGGAGAAATAAGCAACATCACAGGTGTAGTAATATTTAACAACAACATTTAAGATGAATAAAACATATGAACATCGTGTTCATGATCGTGTTCGTGACAGCGTGTTATTTGTTACAACCATTGAATAAGGTGTAATAAGGTCAGACAATTTAAATTATACACTCACTACTGAAGTACTTTCTTAAATTAATATTGTAATGATACAATCAAAAAGTATCATTAAATAATGTTTTACTTAAAATAGGTTTTATAGGACATGCTTGATTGCACTGAAACTGCATCGCGAAAAAAATTACAAAGAAACTTTAACTGACAGATGATTCTGTAGATTGTTGTCTTGAAAATTGTGTTGGTATTAGGGATAGATAGATTTGTGCTAGACTGATTCAAACAGTCGTAGCTGGTGATGTCTCTACTTCTGTGAGAATCAGTGATTTTGTTGTCCTCAGTCCTACAACTTTTGAATCCTGGTTCAATCACGTAAAGAACCAAAACTGTACTGTTTTTAGAAGTGCTGTATAAATAGTTTATCATTAAAAGGTTATTTGTTAATTTTCTGGTAATAATGTAGTGTCTGTTTAATAGGCACAGAAAGGATGGAACATATGCACATAACAAGACAAATGTAGTCACAAAGTCTAACACATTAATATTATTATTTTTTTCAGATTCTATCACCTGTATTACATGTGATCCTGAGTTCTGGTCAAATGAGAGAAGAGATGCCTGTGTAAAGAAGAAGGCAGAGTTTCTATCATATGAAGAGATTATGGGAGCACTGCTCACTGCAGCCTCCCTATTTGGAACATGCATGACTGCTGTTGTGGCATTCATTTTCTTCAGATACAGACAGACACCGATTGTCAGGGCCAACAACTCTGAGCTGAGCTTCCTGCTGCTCTTCTCCTTGACTCTGTGTTTCCTGTGTTCTCTGACCTTCATTGGCCGGCCCTCTGAGTGGTCCTGCATGCTGAGACACACTGCATTTGGGATCATATTTGTCCTCTGTATCTCTTGTGTTCTGGGGAAAACGATAGTAGTATTAATGGCTTTCAAGGCCACACTTCCAGGAAGTGATGTGATGAAATGGTTTGGGCCAGCGCAGCAGAAACTCAGTGTTGTGGGTTTCACTTTTATACAAGTTGTCATATGTATCCTCTGGTTAACAATTTCTCCTCCTTTTCCCTTTAAAAACTTTCATACATTCAAGGACAGAATAATCTTAGAGTGTGCTCTGGGTTCAGCTATAGGCTTTTGGGCTGTACTTGGGTACATAGGACTTCTGGCCATGTTGTGTTTTATTCTTGCTTTTTTGGCTCGGAAACTGCCTGATAATTTCAATGAAGCCAAATTTATCACCTTCAGCATGCTGATATTCTGTGCTGTATGGATCACTTTTATTCCAGCATATGTCAGCTCTCCTGGGAAGTTCAGTGTTGCTGTGGAGATATTTGCTATTCTGGCTTCAAGTTTTGGACTGCTCATTTGTATTTTTATCCCAAAATGTTACATTATCTTACTGAAACCAGAGAAGAATACGAAAAAGAATATGATGGGGAAAGGGGCACCAAAATCATCCTGAAAACTATCAATAATATGGTGGCAAAAGCAATCTAGTGTCATCCTAATTTTTACATAATAATTTGTTAAATAGACATGGTAGGCAAACAAGTATGACATCTCACTTCATTTAAGTGAATACTCCCATTGTATACTGTAGTATTAATGTAATATATAACCATAAACATATATGTACATATTTATATTCCTTATTGGTTTTACAACATTTAATTTATTTTATATACTTGTAATCAAAGAATACAATTCAGTTTCACAGCCAAAAACATGTGTTACAGCTTTTGGAGGGAGGTGGAGGGGCATGTATAACATCAGCATGAACCTACTGAAGGCAAAGAGAATCACATTAAAAGTGACAGCAGCAAGATGATAGGCTAACAATTGGGTTGTGTCACTTTGTTATTGGATACATGTGACCAGCTAATGGAACAACTTATAACATGATTGACAGCCCAGATTACACCAAGTAAATCAATGTGAGCATGGCTGAGAGGAGTGAATGACAGCATGGAAAGAGGAACTGACTACAGGCCTAGCACAGAAAATAATAGACTTCCTGACTAAACATTCATGAGAGCTCCATTTCAGTCAAGAGAGACAAGTGAACGAAGTAAAGATCATTGTTTACGATAACAAATGACACGCGATGATGGACTGTTTGGACTCCACCTGAACGTCATGGTGGTTGAGGGGCGGCAGGCATTAGCAGTAAGATAGATCTTCCAAAACAAGGTGAACAAGAATGCAGGCAAATGGGAATGAAACGAGGCCAAAATTAAACACACCAAGATGACATAATCTGCTGAGAGATGAAGCAAAATGTTGAGCATGATTAGAATCAACCATGTCAAATTTAGCAGAAGCATGAAAATGTAACCAGCAGCAGGGCTTAAAGTATTTAGTTATAGAGTGCACAGATCACATTTCCTCCTGGGCGACTTCAGCAGTACAAATCACAAATTAAATTAAACATTAATTGATTTCTAACAAGACTGTGGCCTACTGCTGTGGACCAAATCAATCTAATTTCATCAGTTTTACATGGCTGTCATCCTGGTTGTGTTTCATTTTGAAAATGCAGTTATACATTTAAGTATGTATTGCACCTCCAAAATGTTAAAACATTAATGTAGAAAATTGAAACCTTTTGTACAACGTACGAAGTGGATATTGTTGTCTGACAACAAATGTAGTTAAGTTATTCAAAATTGGCTCAAAACTCTGGCACCTTCATCCTCTCGTCCACTTTGTAGGTCAACAACTTTCCAGGTAGTAATGTGATGAAATGGTTTGGGCCTCCTCAACAGAAATTTGCTGCTGGTCATTTTATTCCAAAATGTCATAATCTTACTGAAATCTGAGAACAATACAAAAAAGAATATGATGGGGAAAAGAGTACCAAAGTCTTTCAGAATCTTAAAAAAATGTCATTGGAAAGGCATCACTGTGCCATTATAGTCTTGAATAATAAACAATAATAACTTGAGTAGTGAAGTAGACATCTATCCTCATTTATTGGAAGGTTCATATTGTACTACTTTGGTACAAATCAACTGTATATCATCTCTTTCATCGGATAGTGAGGTGTTTTGATCTAGTACAATGTAATATACAATCATATAAACCAAAATGTCTGTATGTGTATATATTGTATATAAAAAAACATATACACACACCTAATACCTGACTCCATACTGATTTCACAACATTTATTATAGTGTAAATAAACATAATCAAAGAATGGAATCCACATTGTCAAAGACAAAGACATCTTTGGTTTAACTTGTTTGGTTTCCTCTGGTCTCCTGAGACTTGAGTTCAACAATGACATCTTCCTCTGTAACGAACTTGTTACTGGAGATAGTTTTTGATTTTGAGGGCAGGATAATGTAATTTCAGATAATCCCAGCAGAACTATGGAAATGAAAAAGTATGTAGTCTTATGTAGTTTGAAAATATTATATTTGTGTTGTACACTATTTGAGGCATTAAAGTCTGTGTAAAGTCAATATAAATATGTGTTCTGAGTTTGTTAGACCAAAGAAGACATTGTTATTATTAAATTTGAATGATTAAAAATATCGACAAATTTATGAAATCAGGAGTCAAAATAAATGAGCAGTTTTCTCAGCTCCAGGACTGTGGAGGCGTGTCCACTGAATGTGCTGAAGCCATGCCCACTTGTGGGAGCAGTCAAGCAGCAATTTTGAAGTGATTGGTTATTTTTTTTGTACTCTCTAATATATATAAATACAAGCCTTTAATTTACATTGAATGCTGTCACCTACTGGTTTAGTTCTCTTAGACAGTATGACGTCCACACAGAGGTGGCCAGAGCAGGGTTTGGCACTCTTACAGCTGTTGTTGGTGGCATCTTTCACTCAGGCTGAGGAGCCAGTGTGCAGGCTGAGAGGGGATCCTGAGAACCCCCAGATATACAAGGATGGGGACATTATACTGGGGGGAATTTTATCTTTGCACAGCAAGGGGAAAAACAGACAAGATACCTACATACAGAAACCACCGCCACTGGAATGCACTGGGTAAATAATACCCTGAAATTCTACTAGATTGAAAATATCTAAGATTAAGTCAGTTTGGATACAAAAGCTGAGCAACGAAGGTTATGAAACGGAGTATTAAAATGAGGAATATTTGTTATTGTGTGTATTTATACCATCAACTATTTTCATTTAGGAAACAATAGCATTTGTTTTTATTTCATGGACAAAATGTTTGCAATTCTAAATATTTATGACTGTCTGGTATCAAGTTTGAATTTCAGAGGGTTTCAGTATACCCAGGCTATGCTTTTCGCCATCGAGGAGATCAATAACAGCACAGACCTACTGCCTGGCATCTCTCTGGGATATAAGATCTATGATGTCTGTGTCTCCATTCCCAGAGGTGTGTGGGCTGTTCTTGCCTTGGCAAACAGTAATGAAATGGTATCTGCACCCTCCGATGTGCCATGTACCAGACCTGCCCAAGTGCAGGCCATTATAGGAGGGGGCGCTTCCTCTTCATGCATGGCCATATCTACTGTCATCGGATCTTTTTATATCCCGCTGGTGAGTAAGATCCCTAAATGTTAAATAATATTAGAAAATGATTGCATTATTTTATATTACATATATTTTAAAAATATGAATTCAATAATTAAACATTAATATGCTTGAATTCTAAAATTGTTGTGTATTGTGTCAATGTTTAATATTATATGTGTTTCTCTCAGGATATCATTTCTTTTTTTCTTTTAGATCAGTCATATTGGTACTTGTGCTTGCCTCAGTGATAAAACCAAGTACCCATCCTTCCTGAGAACAATACCCAGTGACTACTTCCAGAGCAGAGCCTTGGCTCAGTTAGTCAAGTACTTTGGTTGGACTTGGGTTGGAGCTATTAGAATGAATAATGATTATGGCAATAATGGCATGGCCATATTTACAGAAACTGCCCAGCAATTGGGCATCTGTCTAGAGTACTCTGTATCTGTTTTTAGAACAGATCCACTGGACAAAATACAAAAGATAGTTGACATCGTCAGAGCTTCCACTTCAAAGGTGATTGTTGCTTTCCTCTCCCCAACAGAGTTATCTCTGATCATACAAGAGATGTCTCACTACAACTTGACTGGCTACCAGTTTATAGGCAGTGAGGGCTGGATCATTGATTCCAAAACTGCAGCCATGGATAGACATCACATTCTGGATGGTGCCATAGGCCTGTCCATCCCGAAGCACATGTCAGTGGCATGAGAGAGTTCATGTTGGATGTGAAGCCACTCAATTCATCTAGTCAAGAACTGTTCACAGAGTTTTGGGAGACATTATTTAGCTGTAAGTTCAAGAAGTCAGATGCATTGGCAGGGAATGAGAGAGAATGTACTGGACATGAAGATGTGACTCAAGTGCAAAACAGCTTCACTGATATGTCACTCATGCCTATCTTTTATAATGTGTATAAAGGAGTATATGCTGTGGCCCATGCACTTCATAAAATGCTCAGCTGTAATAAAACATGTAACAACAATGTACAGCTAGATCCTTTTACGGTGAGTTTAACAATAAAGACTTAAATTACACTTATATGAAGTCATATGAGGTGTTTAAATTTAAAAGAAATTGTAACAGTCCATCCACCATCCTGTTAAGACACTTAAGTTTGTGAATGCTGATGTTGAGGTTAATGTTCGTCAGATAATGATCTACACTGATGTATATCTTCTTAGATTTTACAGCACATAAAAAAGGTTCAGTTCAAAACAAAGGAAGGAGATGAGGTTTACTTTGATGAAAATGGAGACCCAGCAGCAAAGTATGACATTATAAACTGGCAGCCAACAGAACATGGCATTGTGGACTTTGTCACAGTTGGTCTTTATGATACATCTTTACCTGCTGACAAACAAATGGTCATGCAAAATAAATCTATAATGTGGACACAGAACTCACAACAGGTAGACTACTAAGCGATCACTGAAACTGTTCAGGAAGGTTCATTTGAATTGTTAGAATTGTGATAAAATAAGTCTTTAGTCATTGTTACAGTATCATAATGTTTGGTTTAGATGTATGAAAATGAATGACAGATACTTGCAGATAATGCCTTGTTAAAGTGAATGCATACATTTCTGTCATTGTTGTCCATGCAGGTGCCTGTGTCAGTTTGCAGTGAGAAATGTCGCCCAGGAACTCGCAAGGTTCTGCAGAAAGGAAAGCCTGTCTGCTGCTATGACTGTTTAAGATGTGCAGAGGGAGAAATAAGCAACAGTACAGGTGTAGTAATATTCAACGCAAGACCAAACAAAAATCTGTACATCATGTTTTTATGTCAATGTGAAGAAAGTATTTTTATAAATCAAAAACCATCATCATTACATGAAAAAAAAAAAAACATCTATATAACAAATACTGATACAGTAAAGCTATGAAAATTCATGCATATGAAGGCTATAAAGCTGCAATGTGAGAAATCGATGTAACATCTCGGTATTTCAAATTATTTCATTTCCATTGTTTATATAAATGCGATGAAAATAAGAACGGGATGAAATGGTGCAGATTGTGGAATGCATTGTCACCATCATTTCTTACAACCACTTAGTAATAAGATCAGACATTTTTAATTGTATAGTCAGTAATGAAGTACTTTCTTAAGGTAATATCATTATCATACTATCAAAAAATATCTGTAAAGAATATTTTACTTGAAATTGTTCTTTTTACTCAGTCCTACAATGTTTGAATCGTGGTTCAACTACATTAAGCACTGTGCAACTGTAATGTTTTTAGTGCTGGTTAAGTGCTGTATAACTACTTCATCATCAAAAGGTTATCATTTTGTTATTTGGTAATAATGTAGTGTCTGTTAAATAGGCACAGTAAGGATGGAACATATGCACATAACAAAACAAATGTAGTCACAAAGTCTTACACATGCCTTAATAATATTTTTCAGATTCTATCACCTGTATTAGATGCGACCCTGAGTTCTGGTCAAATGAGAGAAGAGATGCCTGTGTAAAGAAGGAGGCAGAGTTTCTGTCATATGAAGAGACTATGGGAGCACTGCTCACTGCAGCCTCTTTATTTGGAACATGCATGACTGCTGCTGTGGCATTCATTTTCTTCAGATACAGACAGACTCCTGTTGTCAGGGCCAACAACTCTGAGCTGAGCTTCCTGCTGCTCTTCTCCTTGACTCTGTGTTTCCTGTGTTCTCTGACCTTCATCGGCCGGCCTTCTGTGTGGTCATGCATGCTGCGACACACCGCATTCGGCATCACCTTTGTCCTCTGTATCTCTTGTGTTCTGGGGAAAACAATAGTAGTGCTAATGGCTTTCAAGGCCACACTTCCAGGGAGTGATGTGATGAAATGGTTTGGGCCTGCACAGCAGAAACTCAGTGTTGTGGGTTTCACTATTATACAAGTTATCATATGTATCCTCTGGTTGACAATTTCTCCTCCATTTCCATTTAAGAACTTTCATACATTCAAGGATAGAATAATCTTAGAGTGTGCTCTGGGCTCAGCTATAGGTTTTTGGGCTGTACTTGGATACATAGGACTTTTGGCCATGTTGTGTTTTGTTCTTGCTTTTCTGGCTCGGAAACTGCCTGATAATTTCAATGAAGCCAAATTTATCACCTTCAGCATGCTGATATTCTGTGCAGTATGGATCACCTTTATCCCAGCATATGTCAGCTCTCCTGGGAAGTTCAGTGTTGCTGTGGAGATATTTGCTATTCTGGCTTCAAGTTTTGGACTGCTCATTTGTATTTTTATTCCAAAATGTTACATTATCTTACTGAAACCAGAGAAGAATACGAAAAAGAATATGATGGGGAAAGGGGCAGCAAAAGCATCCTGAAAACCAAATGGTGGCAATAATATGGTGGCAAGAGCAATGTAGTGTCATCTTAATATAGTATAATTTGATATATATATATATATATATCAGATGAAGTAAGTAATTGGCTGGTGAACATAGTAGGACATTTCATGTAAAGAGTTGGCAGACACTAAATGGTGAGTGAACAGTGAACCTACATTCATCAAGTGGCCCCCAAAAAACAAACCAAACTAAAGAGAATCAGTTAATGCATTTTTAACAAGATTTTAACGTAAGCGCTGCAGTGAGCCTAATTTTCTCATCTCTACATCATGTTCATTTCACATTAGTTTCCAATAATGTTACTATACTACTAATAATAATATTACTTAAAAGGTAACATAAAAGGCCAATATTAGTACAGCACTATTGGATATTCCTGTCTGACAATATTTAAATTAAAGACATTTAAAAGAGCCCAAAACTTTTTTTCTGGTTTTCCCCCTTAATTTTTTCATCCGTGGAGATAAAACATAACTGTCCTATTGTTGTTTTTAATGCTCATCCAAAGTATATAAATACAAGCCTTTAATTTACATTAAAGTACATGTGATGCCACCCAATGGTTTAGTTCTTTAATGCAGTATGACGTCCACACAGAGGTGGCCAGAACAGGGTTGGGCACTCTTACAGCTGCTGTTGGTGGCGTCTTTCTCTCAGGCTGAGGGGATAGTGTGCAGGCTGAGAGGGGATCCTGAGAACCCCCAGATATCCAAGGATGGGGACATTATATTAGGGGGGATCTTATCTTTACACAACAAGTGGGAAAACAGACTGGAGACCTACATGCAGAAACCACTGCCACTGCAATGCTACAGGTAAATAAGACCATACAAATTTATTAGATTCAAAATATCTTTGAGTAAGTCAGTTTTGATAAAAAAAGCTGAGCATTGTGTGTATTAATACCACCAACTATTTTAATTTAGGAAACAAAAGTATTTGTTTTTATTTCATGGACAAAATGTTTGCAATTCTAAATATGTATGACTGTCTGGTATCAAGTTTGAGTTTCAGAGGGTTTCAGTATACCCAGGCTATGCTTTTCGCCATCGAGGAGATTAATAACAGCACAGACCTACTGCCTGGCATCTCTCTGGGATATAAGATCTATGATGCCTGTGCCTCCATTGCCAGAGGTGTGAGGGTTGCACTGGCCTCAGCTAATGGCAATGAAATGGTATCTGCACCCTCCGATGTGCCATGTACCAGATCTGCCCAAGTGCAGGCCATTATAGGAGGGTCCACTTCCACTGCTTCTATGGCTCTATCTACTGTCATTGGACCCTTTCATATCCCGATGGTGGGTAGATCGGTAGAAATTTAATTATATTTGAAATTCTATTCATGTTTTATTTTTAAATGTTTTTAAAAACATGTATTGAATGATTAATATTCTTGAATTCTTTCAGTTAGTCATATTAACATGGATCTAAAGAACTGTAATGCATTGTCTAAATGTGTAATATTTTATGTGTTTATCTCAGGTTATCATTTCTTTCTTTCTTTCTTTCCTTTTTTTTCTTTTAGATCAGCCATGTTTCTACTTGTGCTTGTCTCAGTGATAAAACCAAGTACCCATCCTTCCTCAGAACAGCACCCAGTGACTACTACCAGAGCCGCGCCTTGGCTCAGTTAGTCAAGCACTTTAATTGGACTTGGGTTGGAGCTATTAGAATGGATAATGATTATGGCAATAATGGCATGGCCATATTTACAGAAGTCGCCCAGCATCTTGGCATCTGTCTAGAGTACTCTCTGCCATTCTTTAGAACAGATCCACCAGACAAGTTACAAAAGATCATTGACATTATCAGAACTTCCACTTCAAAGGTGATTGTTGCTTTCCTCTCCCCCCCTGAGTTACATTTGATCATACAAGAGATGTCTCACTACAACTTGACTGGGTACCAGTTTATAGGTAGTGAGGGCTGGATCATTGATTCCAAAAGTGCAGCCATGGATAGACATCACATTCTGGATGGTGCTATAGGCCTGTCCATCGCTGAAGCACATGTCAGTGGCATGAGAGAGTTCATGTTGGATGTGAAGCCACTCAATTCATCTAGTCAAGAACTGTTCACAGAGTTTTGGGAGGCATTATTTAGCTGTAAGTTCAAGCAGTCAAAGTCATCAGCAGGGAATGAGAGAGAATGTACTGGACATGAAGATGTGACTCAAGTGCAAAACATCTTCACTGATATGTCACTCATGCCTATCTTTTATAATGTCTATAATGCAGTGTATGCTGTGGCCCATGCACTTCATAAAATGCTCAGCTGTAATAAAACATGTGACAACAATGTGCAGCTAGATCCTTTTATGGTGAGTTGAAAAACAAAGACTTATGATTTCTATATTACATCACATTGAGAAAACAAATAATTTCAATTTAAAAGAATTTGTAACTGTCTATCTACAATGTTGTTGAGACACTTAAGTTTGTGAACGGTGAT
Source organism: Miichthys miiuy (assembly GCA_036365135.1). Classification (NCBI taxonomy): domain Eukaryota; kingdom Metazoa; phylum Chordata; class Actinopteri; family Sciaenidae; genus Miichthys; species Miichthys miiuy. Next base: position 10,130,512 of record CM071607.1, on the reverse strand, counting down.
GTTGATGTTTGTCAGATAATGATCTACATTAATGCTTATCTTCTTAGATTTTACAGCACATAAAAAAAGTTCAGTTCAAAACCAAGGAAGGAGATGAGGTTTACTTTGATGAAAACGGAGACCCAGCAGCAAAGTATGACATTATAAACTGGCAGCCTAAGGAAGATCGTAATGTGAAGTTTATCACAGTTGGTCTTTATGATGCATCTTTACCTGCAGACAAACAAATGGTCATGCAAAATAAATCTTTGATGTGGGTACAGAACTCACAACAGGTAAGCTACCATGAGATCACTGAAACTGTTCATTAAAGTTTATTTAAATTGTTTAACTGTGATTATATCAGTTATTAGTTCATGTTACTGTATCATAATGTTTGGTTTAGATAAATCAGTTAATTTCAGATACTTGCAGATAACGTCCTGTCAAAGTGAATGCATACATTTCTCTCATTGTTGTTCATGCAGGTGCCTGTGTCAGTTTGCAGTGAGAAATGTCCCCCAGGAACTCGCAAGGTTCTGCAGAAAGGAAAGCCTGTCTGCTGCTATGACTGTTTAAGATGTGCAGAGGGAGAAATAAGCAATAGTACAGGTGTAGTAATGTTTAATGCAAGACAAAACCAAAATCTAAACATCATTTTCACATGTCATTAGGATTAGTTTAATTGTCTGGTTTTATTTCCTCAGTCTTACAATGTTTGAATCCTGGTCCAGCTGCATGAAGCACTTTGTAAATTGCTGTATACATACTTTAGCATCAAAGGGTAACATTATCACTTATCAGTTAATAATATAGCGTGTGTTTAATAGGCATGGAAAAGATGGAGCATAGGCACATAACAAAACAAATCTAGTCAGCCAGTCTAACAACTGCATTAATATTATTTCTTTCAGATTCTATCACCTGTATTAGATGCGACCCTGAGTTCTGGTCAAATGAGAGAAGAGATGCCTGTGTAAAGAAAGGAGAAGAGTTTCTATCATATGAAGAGATTATGGGAGCACTGCTCACTGCAGCCTCCCTATTTGGAACATGCATGACTGCTGCTGTGGCATTCATTTTCTTCAGATACAGACAGACTCCTGTTGTCAGAGCCAACAACTCTGAGCTGAGCTTCCTGCTGCTCTTCTCCTTGACTCTGTGTTTCCTGTGTTCTCTGACCTTCATTGGCCGGCCCTCTGAGTGGTCCTGCATGCTGCGACACACTGCATTCGGTATCACCTTTGTCCTCTGTATCTCTTGTGTTCTGGGGAAAACAATAGTAGTGTTAATGGCCTTCAGGGCCACACTTCCAGGAAGTGATGTGATGAAATGGTTTGGACCTGCACAGCAGAAACTCAGTGTTCTGGGTTTCACTATTATACAAGTTATCATATGTATCCTCTGGTTAACAATTTCTCCTCCATTTCCATTTAAAAACTTTCATACATTCAAGGACAAAATAATCTTAGAGTGTGCTCTGGGTTCAGCTATAGGCTTTTGGGCTGTACTTGGATACATAGGACTTCTGGCCATGTTGTGTTTTATTCTCGCTTTTCTGGCTCGGAAACTGCCTGATAATTTCAATGAAGCCAAATTCATAACCTTCAGCATGCTGATATTCTGTGCAGTGTGGATCACTTTTATTCCAGCATATGTCAGCTCTCCTGGGAAGTTCAGTGTTGCTGTGGAGATATTTGCTATTCTGGCTTCAAGTTTTGGACTGCTCATTTGTATTTTTATCCCGAAATGTTACATTATCTTACTGAAACCAGAGAAGAACACAAAAAAGAATATGATGGGGAAAGGGGCAGCAAAAGCATCCTGAAAACTATCAATAATATGTTGGCAAGAGCAATCTAGTGTCATTTTAGGTTTTACACAATTATATGTTGAATAGACATGGTAGGCAAACAATTATGACATCTCACTTAATTTCACTAAATACTTGCAGTATATACTGTAGTATAATTGTAATATACAATCATAAGCATGCATGTAAATATACATGTATAAAATATATATATTCATATTCCTCATTGATTTTGCAACATTTAATCCATTTCATTAAATTGTAATCAAAGAATTTCTTTTTTAACATGTGCTACAACTTTTGGAGGGAGGTGGAGGGGCATGAGCATGAACTCACTGGCAGAGAGTGAGTCATAGCAGCATAGACAGCAGCAAGATGATAGGCTAACAATTTAGTCGTGTTGCTTTATTACATGATAGTCTGATCATCTGAAGGAACAGCTGATAACATGATTGACAGCCCAGAGTACACCAAGGAAATTAATGTGTGCATGGATGAGAGGAGTGGATGACAGGATAGAAAGAGGAACTAACTACAGGCCTAGCACAGAAAATAATAGACTTCCTGAATAAATGTTCATGAGAGCTTTGTTTATTATATCATATGATATGTGATTATTAGATCTTGACCAAAGCCATTGCTGCTTGGACTCCACATAAAGGTCATAGTGGTCGAGAGTGGCATGCATGAGCAGCAGCAAGATAAATCTCCCAAAAATAAGGGAAACAAGAATACAGGCAAACAGGAATGAAAGAGGCCAAGAATAAACACACACACACAAAAAAAAAAAAATGCTGAGAGATGAAACAAAATAATGAGCATAATTAGAATCAACGATGTTTCATAAATGAATAGACATAAATTAAAACATACACTGCAATGACTATGTCAGTACTAACCTGAACATCTAACCTGCTCGAGGATAACAATGACCTCTTTGTAATGCCTACGCTTATCTGTTACCTGAAGTTCAGCATTGGATTTGATCAAAAGAGATTAGAAGACATTCATAAGCGTACCGCCAACGAACCAACAGTTGTATGGAACTTATGATAAGCTCTTAAGGCCAGAGTGTCATTTAGTCACTAATAATAACTAATACTTCATGTATACAGCAATTAGCATAATGCATGTGATGTAGCATTTTGCAGAATGCATAGCAATGTAGCATGTAGCCAAATGCAGGCAGTGTAGCTGTTAGCTGATGTAATGGTTATGTATCAACAGCAGATGCATCTAACATGTATGATCATCTGAATGCATTTAGCAGAAACATTATTCCTCTTGGTTAAGTGAGCAGATTAAATTAGGTCATGAAAACCATTGTTAAGCTTGTCACACTGGCCCCCAGATTGCCCCAAATTCAAGACTGTGGGTTTTACATGGCCGTCACAGCCTGCATTGTGTTTCATTATAAAATTTCCAATTACACACTGAAGTATAAATTGCAACTTCAGAATGTCAATTTTTTCTGCTTTAATTCTTGCATTAACATTATGTCATGTTGATATAGCAGTCCGCAGAATGGATTACAGTGTGGCCATTAGCAGATGCAATAAACAAATAATTTAGCAAAATGCATGACAATGCAGCAATAGGACATGCAATTCAGGAAATAGCAGAATAATGACAATGGAGCAATGATTAGAATGCATGGTGATGTAACGTTTAGCAGAGACATAAACATGTAGCCATTAGCTTAAAATTCTTTGACTGTATGCCTGATTTCAAACTTATTGTAGTACTTTGTGAGTGAAAAACTTCCAGCTGAAGGTTTGGGATGAGTAGATGAGTACCACTAACGTTAAAGTGTGTGTGACTGCAGAATATCATCACAGTGCCATCATGGAGTTGTTTGAGCCATTTTTATTGCAAGGTTAGAGTCATGCAGAGCCGTAAAAAAATATTTCATGGGGCGTCGATTAGCTCAGTTGGTAGAGCATCCGCCCCATGTACCAAGGGTCAGTCCTTGCCGTAGTGGCCCAGGTACATATCATTTCCCCGTCTCTCTCTCCCCACATTCCCGTCACTCTTCAGCTGTCTCTATCCAATAAAGCTTGAAAAAGCCAAAAGAAATCTTAAAAAAAGTTTCTGTCCTCTGTTTGACTGAGGGTGGTGCTCAGTTATATCTCACACAGGCTTCGCCCTCTACTGGACTCTATGGGTATAACTGTCCTCGAATCACGTACACGCGATGGCCCACTGAAAATTAGCATGTACGTAGCCGACCCAAGGGGCATGTCTACTTTTCCCCCCCTTTCCAGCGGGTATATAAGCAGGCGCATCGCCATCTGACCTCATTCCTTCTACTTTCAGGGTCGGTGAGTGCCCACTGACACAACATCTCCTAGGATGGAGTCGCCTCTACAAGAACAACGCAACTGTCCGGCCTGTGCCAGCGGTATCATCGCTCCGCCAGCTGCGAGCCGACTTCTTCTCCGGCCAAACTCTACTCGCCTTGTCCCCCAATGCCAGGGACGAGAAGAAGCGGGAGGATGAAGAAGATGTTGTCTGCTGTGTCTCGCCCTGTCTCGCCCTGCACACTCAAGCTAGACTTCCCTAAGGTCATGACAAGAGCAGCGGAGTGTGTCGGGCTCCCCCTGCCCCCACCGCTGCCTCCCAAACCAGTGAGCCGTCTCCGCCAAGGGTTTTACGGCCCGGCTCAACCACCCCGACCCGTGTTCATCTCCCCTGCGCTTCCAGACATCTGGCAATGTGTCAAGGCATCATGGCAGGAGCAGCTTAAGACCAAGGCAACGGTTGTGGGTATGGCTCCCTTCTTGCGTGTGCAGGGCGAGACACAGCAGACAACAGATAGAGACCACCCTCATAATTGTGTAGTAGTATACATTACTTATAACCTTACCATACTGTCACTGTATTTACAGTTCACAAAGTCATGCTATACAATATCATTAATGTTAATAACACATAATTCCATTTTAGAATATTTTACTATATGATCTGTGGTGATACGTTTGAGCGATGTGTCTTTCTTCCTAACCTAGATGCGTCTTTATCACTTTGGCAGGGAGGTATAAAGCATTATGAATTAAATCATAATACATTATGTCCATCATTACATACAATACTGTATAAACCTTGTTTGAATTGTCATGCATGAGTATAAACATTTAGAATGAGCTTTATAAAGCCTAATGAATGCCCTATAATGGTCTTTCGGATGTCCTTATATTGCATTATAAACAGCGTTACCAAAATATCCTCCCCAATTTCACGACACATACACAGCATTTAGACAAAATGCTGTAAATGCAGAAAACATAAACTAATTTGACAAAACACAGGCAGCGGTGAGAAAAAATACTACAGATGCAAAATACACAACCAAATGTAGAAACTGCCATTAACACAGAAACTCTTTCCAGGGGATTCAAAAAGGCAATATACATTCATACACAGCTGAGACATAAGTGGCAACCGCGATGGCTGAGAAATGAAGCCAATGCGGAATTGCTAAAAGCTGCAGTTCTTTAAACTGCCACATGAGGCTGGCTGCAAAAGGAGTCAATCACCATAAGCCACATATACAAATGTGGGTGAACTGCCAAAAGTGTGTCACGTTATTTAGTTAAATTTCCAATTCCACTCATGAATAGCCAACTTTAGTAAATTGGCAACAGGAAACAGTTTCCATTGTAAATCATTTCTGCATTTGGTTGTTTTTAAACTTTGCTGGACTTTTCTAAATGCTGTCCATGTCCTGTCAAATCAGTGTAGTTGCATTGCACTCTCAGGGCAACTGACAAAACAAATATAAAACCCTACTGCATGTTACCTGTCAAACATGTTTTCATTATTGTTTTATTATTAATAATATAGAAAAGAGAAAACAAAGCACAAGTGAACATCTTTGTCTGTTACCAAATGTAGTTGAGGTATTTGAAATAGATGGCAGCTCAAAACTCGTTTTCTGTTTTGGCACCTCCCTCCTCTTGCTCAGCTTGTAGGTCCACAGAGATAAAAATATCACTGTTGAATTATTAAATTTTATGCTGCTTCAAAATGTATAAATACCAGTGCAAGCCTTTGATTTACACTCAAGAACATGTGATGCTCTATGTCAGTATGGTGTCCACACAGAGGTGGCCAGACAAGGGTTGGACACTTTTACAGCTGTTGTTGGTGGCATCTTTCTCTCAGGCTGAAGAGCTAGTGTGCAGGCGGAGAGGGGATCCTGAGAACCCTCAGATATCTAAGAATGGGGACATTTTGTTAGGGGGAATCTTCTCTTTTCACAGCAGGTGGAAAGACAGACAGGATGCTTACATGCACAAACCACAACCACTGCAATGTGCCAGGTAAATTATGCTGTAGGAATCTATTTAGATTTCAAATATCAAGGAGGAACTGAGACTACAGACATAAAAAGGAGACAGAAAAGTTAATTAAACTGATACATATTTGCTGTATGCATTTATGCCATCATTATTAGTAGTATCAATTTACTGTGTTACTGTTTCTATTTTTTTTAACATACTTTGATTGTAGTTTCACCTTTTCATAACTTTCTGTATCAAGTTTGAATTTCAGAGGGTTCCAGTTTGCCCAGGCTATGCTCTTTGCCATAGAGGAAATTAATAACAGCACCGACCTACTGCCTGGCATCTCTCTAGGCTATAAGATCTATGATGCGTGTGGCTCCATTGCCAGAGGTGTGAGGGTTGCACTGGCCTTAACTAATGGTAATGAAATGGTATCTGCACCTTCCGAGACACCGTGTACCAGACCTTCCCAAGTGCAGGCCATTATGGGAGAGAGCTCTTCTTCTCCTTGCATGGCAATAGCTACTGTAATTGGACCCTTTCATATTCCACTGGTGGGTAAGATTGGTAAAAATACATTTAAATTTGTGAAAAATAGTTATTGATCTGTAATACTTCAAGATGATAAGATCAAAGGGACTTTTAAAGCATTGTAGGGCTGTGTAAATTGCTTAATTTGTGTTGATTTGTTCTGTACACGTGACATCTATTGCACGTTCTTTTCTTCTTTTTTCTTTTCTTTTAGATCAGCCACTATGCTACTTGTGCTTGTCTCAGTGATAAAACCAAGTACCCATCCTTCCTCAGAACAATACCCAGTGACTACTACCAGAGCAGAGCCCTCGCCCAATTGGTCAAACACTTTGGTTGGACTTGGGTTGGAGCTATTAGAACAAATGATGATTATGGCAATAATGGCATGGCCACATTTACAGAAGTTGCCCAGCAGCTTGGCATCTGTCTAGAGTATTCTGTGCCATTCTTTAGAACAGATCCACCAGACAAAATACAAAAGATAATTGACATTATCAAAGCCTCAACTTCCAAGGTGATTGTTGCTTTTCTCTCCCACATGGATATGGATGTGCTAATACACGAGTTATCTCACTACAACTTGACTGGGTACCAGTGGGTAGGCAGTGAGGGCTGGATCTTTGATTCTCAAACTGCAGCCATGGATAGACATCACATTCTGGATGGTGCCATAGGCCTGTCCATCCCTAAAGCACATGTCAGTGGCATGAGAGAGTTCATGATGGATGTGAAGCCACTCAATTCATCTAGTAATGAACTGTTCACAGAGTTTTGGGAGACATTATTTAGTTGTAAGCTCAAGCAGTCAAAGTCATCAGCAGGGAATGAGAGAGAATGTACTGGACATGAAGATGTGACTCAAGTGCAAAACAGCTTCACTGATATGTCACTCATGCCTATCTTTAACAATGTCTATAAAGGAGTGTATGCTGTGGCCCATGCACTTCATAGTATTCTCAGCTGTAATAAAACATGTGACAATAATGTGCAGCTAGATCCATTTAAGGTAAGACAAACACCAAACTTCACTCATATTAATGAAGAAAATAGTTTCAAGTTTAAAAAATTAATAATGGTTGCAGTCTATTTATAATGCTGTTGGGACAATACACACTATGGAAACATTTGTTAGATCATGATCTACATTGTTGCCTCTCTGTTTAGATTTTACAGCACATAAAACAGATTCATTTCAAAACCAAGGAAGGAGATGAGGTTTACTTTAATGAAAATGGAGACCCAGCAGCAAAGTATGAAATTATAAACTGGCAGCCAACAGAAAATGGACTTGTGGACTTTGTCACAGTTGGTCTTTATGATGCATCTTTACCTGCAGACAAACAAATGAATCTGCAAAACAAGTCTTTGATTTGGGCTCAGAACTCACAACAGGTGTGCTATGATCACTAATTGTAATTTAATGTTCATTTGAATTGTTATAATTGTTATAAAAGTTGTTAGTTATAACTGTACCATAATGTTGGTTTCAATGTATGACAATTATTATCATCATGTAAAGACAATGCGTTGTGAACTTCAATGCACATCAATTTTTCTCATTGTTGTTCATGCAGGTGCCTGTGTCAGTTTGCAGTGAGAAATGTCCCCCAGGAACTCGCAAGGTTCTGCAGAAAGGAAAGCCTGTCTGCTGCTATGACTGTTTAAGATGTGCAGAGGGAGAAATAAGCAACAGTACAGGTGTAGTAACATTTAAAGTGAGAGAAAACAAAAGTCTAGTAGTCACTTTTACATGCCAATGCTAAGAAGTAGTTTTGCATGGGGACAGGGCTCATTTAGAAAGAAAAATAGTTTGCAACATAAGGACAAAAAAGACAAATGTACTGATCCAACACCTGCCTTTCAGATTCTGTCACCTGTGTGAGATGTGACCCTGAGTTCTGGTCAAATGAGAGAAGAGATGCCTGTGTAAAGAAGGAGGCAGAGTTTCTATCATATGAAGAGATTATGGGAGCATTGCTCACTGCAGCCTCCCTATTTGGAACATGCATGACTGCTGTTGTGGCATTCATTTTCTTCAGATACAGACAAACTCCTATTGTCAAAGCCAACAACTCTGAGCTGAGCTTCCTGCTGCTCTTCTCCTTGACTCTGTGTTTCCTGTGTTCTTTGACCTTCATTGGCCGGCCCTCTGAGTGGTCCTGCATGCTGAGACACACTGCATTTGGCATCACCTTTGTCCTCTGTATCTCTTGTGTTCTGGGGAAAACAATAGTAGTGTTAATGGCCTTCAGGGCCACACTTCCAGGTAGTAATGTGATGAAATGGTTTGGGCCTGCACAGCAGAAACTCAGTGTTCTGGGTTTCACTTTTATACAAGTTGTCATATGTATCCTCTGGTTAACAATTTCTCCTCCTTTTCCATTCAAGAATTTTAAGGAATTCAAGGATAAAATAATCATAGAGTGTGCTCTGGGTTCAGCTATAGGTTTTTGGGCTGTACTTGGGTACATAGGACTTCTGGCCATGTTGTGTTTTTTTCTTGCTTTTCTGGCTCGGAAACTGCCTGATAATTTCAATGAAGCCAAATTTATCACCTTCAGCATGCTGATATTCTGTGCTGTATGGATCACTTTTATTCCAGCATATGTCAGCTCTCCTGGGAAGTTCAGTGTTGCTGTGGAGATATTTGCTATTCTGGCTTCAAGTTTTGGACTGCTCATTTGTATTTTTATTCCAAAATGTTACATTATCTTACTGAAACCAGAGAAGAATACGAAAAAGAATATGATGGGGAAAGGGGTAGCAAAATCTTCTTGAAAATTTAAAATATGTTGGCAAAAGCATTCTAGTGTCATTAAAAATGTATAACAATAAACAGACTTTCAAGTCGACATATATCTTCATTTTATTGAAGACTTCTATTGTATTAATACAGTGTAATATGCAATAATTTCAACCAGTATATAAGCTATATACATATAATTAGGACCAGTACATATACGGTATTTACTTACCATAATATTTAATGCACATAATGACAATATGATGGAATAAAATATCTAAATTTTACAGAAAATTTAAAAAAAAAAAAAGGTTTCCTGTGGTGTCATCAGGCCTAACTTCAACAATTATAACTCCCTATTTGTTGCTAAACACATAAAAACATGCAACAAGCTCTAGAGCTGACTAGCGCTGGTTTGAACAGGTGAGCTACACCATTGTTGAGGATGCTCCTCTTGGTTTTGCTAATGGAGAATGGAGATATCTAACCAAAAATTTAAACATTTTCCAGATTGGCTTAAAGGTATAGTTCACCTCAAAATCCAAAACACAGATTTCAGACCCTTCTAGTCTGTTTAGAGTGGAGGAGAGAGTGGAAAAGAGAGAGAACAAAGGGCCACCTGTGGTTTTGTTGACAAGGTCTGAGGTTCGGGTTACTGTAACAGGAAGTGACCTATGACCTGGGGCATGACATGTGACCTGTGACATTTCAAAACAACAACAACAACAACAACAACAACAATAATAATAATAATAATAATCCATTCAAGTCACACAATAAACAAACTTCATATGTGGAGTCCCTTAGATCCATACATTAGATCAGCAGATTGTTAGGCAGGTTGAGCTTACTGAGCTGGTGCAGGAAGTACATCCTCTGCTGGGCCTTTTTGATAATGGTGTCTGTGTTGGACTCTCACTTTAGGCCCTGGGAGATTGTGGATCCCAGAAACCTGAATGTTTCCACAGCAGACATAATGACATAGTGTGCTTGGGCCTGGTGCCTTCCTGGTCTTCTGTCTGTGGAAAAACTGACAAACACTATTTTACAGATCCTGAGTGTCAGTGGGGGGTCAGTGGGAAAGGGTAAAAGGCAGTGGCTGTAAGTGGTTCTTTGATGTCTGAGGTGGGGAGAGGTGTAAATGTGGGTTTGTTAAAATCTACAGTAAAACACATTCAACTAAACATAAACAGGCTTCTCCACACTGACGCATGGTCGTTGGCTGAAAAGCAGTTTTTTAGTTTTTAAGCGTAGCTCCTCTAGGCTGCTGTGACCTCCATCCCCAGTGCTCCTCCAACTAGTAACTCTGTAAAACCTTCTGGTTCAATGTTCAATGTTCCCTGTTGGTCCCTGGTGTATGTGACCAGAGAGGGACACCAGAAAACACAACAAATAAACAAAAATACAAAAAATACCAGAGCCATCTTGGATGTAATCAGATACAAACAGTATGGTGTGACCAAAAAACAACAGACAGAGCATAACAGGCTTGGTGGTGTATGTACATATGCTATATATGGTCCATAGTATGACTGAGGTAAATATTGAATGAAATTCAGGAGCAGCAGAGATGAAAAGGTGCAATGTGCTGATATATGTGTTGCATGAACAGTTACAATGTTAGTTTTTTATGTTTTTCTATTGCTTGCATGCAGTAGACACGAATATGACAAATAAATGTCTGCTCGATGGGTAAAAAGCTTTACCAAAGGCCCTATTGACTTTATAAGGCAATGTTTATACAGCCTGTTGCACTCCACCCGGCATTATTTTCCAGTGTTTAAATTTCACTTATAAATTATGTGTTTATGTACAGGACAATCAAATGTTTCTATCCGATAGCACATACACTTAAGATATTTAAAATAGGCTAAGCCCTAACTCTTTTTGTGTTTAGGCACATACCACCTATGGCACCACCTAGTGGTTGCATAGAGGTACATCATTGTTTTATTATTTATTACTTTACGGTGGTCCAAAGTGTATAAATACCAGTGACAACTTTTGATCAACATTAATACATATGATGCCATCCAATCGTTTAATTCTCTCAAGCAGTATGACGTCCACAAAGAGGTGGCCGGAGAAGGGTTGGGCACTCTTACAGCTGTTGTTAGTGGCATCTTTATCTCAGGCTGAGGAGCCGGTGTGCAGGCGAAGAGGGGATCCTGAGAACCCCCAACTATCTAACGATGGGGACATTATGTTGGGGGGAATCTTCACTTTCCACAGCAGCTGGAAAGAGAGACAGGATAGCTACATGCACAAACCACTGCCACTGCAATGCACCAGGTAAATAGGTTAAGAGAAACTGGGTACAGATAAAGTAAAGGTTCAAAAGAGGTTATCAAACATACTATTTAAGTAAGAATATCAGTATATAATATTTTCAAATGCTTTCATTTCCTATGCTATTGTTTCTATGTCAATAACACATTGTTTACATTTTCAACTATTTATAACTGTCTGCATCAAGTTTGAATTTCAGAGGTTTTCAGTATGCCCAGGTTATGCTCTTTGCCATTGAGGAGATTAATAACAGCACAGATCTACTGCCTGGCATCTCTCTGGGATATAAGATCTATGATGCCTGTGCCTCCATTGCTAGAGGTGTAAGGGTCACACTGGCCTTAGCTAATGGTAACGAAGATATATCTGCACCTTCTGAGGTACCATGTACCAGACCTGTCCAAGTGCAGGCTATTTTGGGAGTGACTTCTTCCTCTCCTTGCATGGCTATATCTACTGTTATTGGACCCTTTCATATCCCACTGGTGGGTAAGATTAGTAAAACTTAGTAATAAAAAAGTAAATTTGGTAAAATAACTATTATTCTGTAATTACTCTAGATAGGAATATGAAAAAAAGTTTTTAAAAGAACTGACGAATTGCAGTGCACTGTGTAAATGTTTTATATCTGATATACCATTTCTTTTTTTTTTTTCTTTTAGATCAGCCACTTTGCTACTTGTGCTTGTCTCAGTGATAAAACCAAGTACCCATCCTTCCTCAGAACAATACCCAGTGACTACTACCAGAGCAGAGCCCTGGCCCAGTTAGTCAAACACTTTGGTTGGACTTGGGTTGGAGCTATTAGAACAAATGATGATTATGGCAATAATGGCATGGCTACATTTACAGAAGTTGCCCAGCAGCTCGGCATCTGTCTTGAATATTCTGTGCCATTCTTTAGAACAGATCCACCAGACAAAATACAAAAGATAATTGACATTATTAAAGCTTCTACTTCAAAGGTGATTGTCGCTTTCCTCGCCAACATGGACATGGATGTGCTAATTCAGCAATTTTCGCACAATAATTTGACTGGGTACCAGTGGGTAGGCAGTGAGGGCTGGATTGTTGATTCCCAAATTGCAGCCATGGATAGACATCACATTCTGGATGGTGCCATAGGCCTGTCCATCCCCAAAGCACATGTCAGTGGCATGAGAGAGTTCATGATGAATGTGAAGCCACTTAATACATCTACTAATGAGCTGTTCACAGAGTTTTGGGAGGCATTATTTAGCTGTAAGTTCAAGCTGTCATCAGGAGGGAATGAGAGAGAATGTACTGGACATGAAGATGTGACTCAAGTGCAAAACAGCTTCACTGATATGTCGCTCATGCCTATCTTTTATAATATCTATAAAGGAGTGTATGCTGTGGCCCATGCACTTCATAGTGTTCTCAGCTGTAATAGAACATGTAATAACAATGTGCAGCTAAATCCATTCACGGTAAGTTTAACACTAAAGTATTCAAACAAGTTAATAGTTAATAGTTAATTTATAAATTATGTCACTTAAACAAAGGAAATTGTTTAATTTTTAAAAATAAAATAAACTGATGCACTCTATTTATCCCGCTGTTGGGACAATTCACCTACAAAATGATTGTCAGACAATAATCTACTTGAATAACTTTCTTCTTAGATTTTACAGCACATAAAAAAGGTTAAATTTAAAACCAAGGAAGGAGATGAGGTTTACTTTAATGAAAATGGAGACCCAGCAGCAAAGTATGAAATTATAAACTGGCAGCCAACAGAAAATGGCATTGTGGACTTTGTCACCGTTGGTCTTTATGATGCATCTTTACCTGCAGACAAACAGATGAATCTCCATAATAAGTCGTTATTTTGGGCACAGAATTCACAACAGGTAAGCTACCATGTGTTTACTGTAATTGTGAATGAAATTGTATTTTAATTGTTAGAATGGTATGCTATTGGATATTGTTACTAAAACATGTTTGCTTTGCTCTGATACATCAAAATAAAACATAGATCCATGCACAGACCATGTCTTATCAAATAAATGCACGCATTTTTTTTCATTGTTGTTCATGCAGGTGCCTGTGTCAGTTTGCAGTGAGAAATGCCCTCCAGGAACTCGCAAGGTTCTGCAGAAAGGAAAGCCTGTCTGCTGCTATGACTGTTTAAGATGTGCAGAGGGAGAAATAAGCAACAGTACAGGTGTAGTAATGTTTAATGTAAGACTAAACACAAATCTAAAAGTTATCATGTTTACATACCAATAATAAAAAAATGAATAGTTTTAGTAGAATAGTAATGTCAAAAGTATAGTTTGGGTTTTCTGCAGGGTTTATATAGTGATCATGCAATGTTTTAAGCAAACTAAAAGTCCACATTTCATCAAAGATCAATACATCACGCATCTTAAACAAATAATTTCTAAAAGTTTGAAATAACCTTCTTGCATTCATGTACAGTCATGTCATGGTCAAAGGCCCAATGTAAACAATGTACGCAACACAACTTCAAAGTGAAGTGCACCCACACATTCTCATTCACATTCTCTGAAATTCAAAAAATGCAGCTGTCACCAAGTGTTGCAAAAAAATTGAACCTGTTGTTTCCTCACCAGGAGAAGTTTACCTTCAGGGCTTTTTACCATGAATCCACTGTTTGTGTCCCGTGTGAAACCGAAACTCATCGTTGACTTGTTATTTTAACCCAAACCATGATTTTTGCCTAATCATAACTAGGTGGTTTTGGTGTCTAAACTTAACCAATGTGTTTTGTTCTGTAAACCTAACCAAATAGTGTGTTGCCTAACTCGAACCAGGCTGCGACTGTAAATAAGAAGAAAACATCAATCTAATGTTTCACGTGGATTTCGAACACTCAACAACTTTTAGGGAAAGGTTCTGTGAATGCCTGATTCACCAACAACAACTAATTCCATGGACTTTGTTGCTTTTTATAGTGCATCAAATGACTTCCTAAAGGCTTTGTAAACTAACCATTTTTTCCAAACAATTGTTGCTCTTTAAAACAATTTTAGTCTTGATTTTCTCCTTATACAATTGCAGATTTGGTTCATACAAAAATATATATTTAAAAAAACAGTGGGTATACATGTCAGGATGATCAGTGTGTTTGTGCTTTAATATGATTTTTTTCAGATTCTATCACCTGTGTGAGATGCGACCCTGAATTCTGGTCAAATGAGAGAAGAGATGCCTGTGTGAAGAAGGAGGCAGAGTTTCTATCATATGAAGAGATTATGGGAGCACTGCTCACTGCAGCCTCTTTATTTGGAACATGCATGACTGCTGTTGTGGCATTCATTTTCTTCAGATACAGACAGACTCCAATTGTCAGGGCCAATAACTCTGAGCTGAGCTTCCTGCTGCTCTTCTCCTTGACTCTGTGTTTCCTATGTTCTTTGACCTTCATTGGCCAGCCCTCTGAGTGGTCCTGCATGCTACGACACACTGCGTTTGGCATCACCTTTGTCCTCTGTATCTCTTGTGTTCTGGGGAAAACAATAGTAGTGTTAATGGCCTTCAGAGCCACACTTCCAGGAAGTGATGTGATGAAATGGTTTGGGCCTGCACAGCAGAAACTCAGTGTTGTGGGTTTCACTATTATACAAGTCATCATATGTATCCTCTGGTTAACAATTTCTCCTCCATTTCCATTTAAGAATTTTAAAGACTTCAAGGACAAAATCATCTTAGAGTGTGCTCTGGGTTCAGCTATAGGCTTTTGGGCTGTACTTGGATACATAGGACTTCTGGCCATGTTGTGTTTTGTTCTTGCTTTTCTGGCTCGGAAACTGCCTGATAATTTCAATGAAGCCAAATTTATCACCTTCAGCATGCTGATATTCTGTGCAGTATGGCTCACTTTTATCCCAGCATATGTCAGCTCACCTGGGAAATTCAGTGTTGCTGTGGAGATATTTGCTATTCTGGCTTCAAGTTTTGGACTGCTCATTTGTATTTTTATTCCAAAATGTTACATTATCTTACTGAAACCAGAGAAGAATACGAAAAAGAATATGATGGGGAAAGGGGCACCAAAACCATCATGAAATAATCATTTATCAACCTGACTGTCAAGTAGATATCCATCTTCATTTTATTGAAGTCTTGCATTGTATTAATGCAATGTAATATATAATTATATGTATTACAAGTTGCACATAGATGGCTGACAAATTAAAGGAAAAAAACACACACAAAACAACAACATTGAGTGTCTAATTAAGGTGTTGTGTCAAATTCTTCTACCAGAACAGCTTCAGTGTGTCTGGCATTTATTCTCCAAGTCTATGAAACTCTGGAACAACAATCTTCCAAAAGATATTCACTGATTTGGTATTATAATTATAGCTATGGAGAGCACTAACTCATCAATCCACAGTGGTGTTCAGCTGGATTAAGATCTGGTAACTGCAAACATCAACATACATACATACATACAACATGTGATTCACATCATTTTCATACCCATTAAAACATTCCTCATGCACTATGAATTGGGCATTGTCATACTGGACAACTCCCATCAGGATTAAATGTTTCACCATAGGATAAAGCTAATCACTCAGAATATCTTTGTATTCATAAGCACAGACCCTCCCCTCTAAAGGCACACATGGACGCAAACCATCCTTGAGGAATGGACTCTTCTTTTTTCCCCTACATAATGCACTAATGTACAAGCAACACGTTTAGTACCTTTAGTCACTGTTCTTATTGAAACACTAGCTCTTGCTAGCAAGACACCTAATCTGTTTCTTTTACCATCTCAATGCAAAATCAGAATCAATTGAGCCTGTTAAGCATTTTTATACATACCACAGAACATCTGAATTTGATTCAATGCTTTAAATGATGTTAATTGCTAACTGTACCATGCTGTGAACCTGTGTGGAATCCACTCATTTATTCATGTTTTACATTTATTTTTTCATATACTATATGTACACAGTTTTCTTATGAATTTCACAACAGTAATACAGATAATAAAAATAAAATGGAATAAAATCCACATTTTAACTGCAAATTGTAAAATGTTTTGTGTCCTTGGTCTCCTGGGGCTTCAGACTTGAGCTCAACTACAGTAAAGTACAGCCCTGATGTTGTTAAATGTGTATAAAGCTCTGTAATTAACTGTAGACCTTATTTCTTCAAAAAACAAACAAAAAAACATATACATATACAATATACGGTACATTATACCAGTGGAAATCTATACTTTGGTCTAAGGTGTTGAAATTTGACATGTTTAAATGAGTCATTGTCAGACACAGAGAAGATGAGCAGATGGGATCCGCATGTGTTGTTCCCACCATAAAGCATGGAGGTGTAGGTGTGATGGTATGAGTGCTTTGCTGGTGATACTATTGGTGATGTATTCAAAATTCAAGGCCTTCATAGCTGCCACTGAATTCTGCAGTAAGATGCCATCCCATGCAGGATCAGAATCCCTGGTCAGTGAGCAGTTCAACAGAGTAGCTTCTGTGTGTTCCTAAGGTTGGATGTACACCCCTGAGAACGTAGCACTAAGTGCGATTAACATTTGATAGTCAATAATCCACACGGAGAAGGAACAGAACCATATTTAATATTCCTGCTGTCACACCATCCTTATTCATCACACTTCCTCCTGTTTTCTTGCAATAATCTTCTGTTCTGTCAGATCAATATACAGAAAAAGAGTACGTAACCACTATCCGGTATTCCAGGATTCAAGGATCAAGTTTTGGTAAAATAAAAAAACATTTCAGTTACTGGTATCTCATTGAAAGCTGGTATGTGCACAGAGGTTTTCCCAATTATTATCCACTACCTGTATGTCGGCTAGCAGGATGCTTGGCAGAGATGTGGCCATATTTACGTCCCTCAACGTTTTCCTTTTTCCTTTCTGTTTCTTCCGATACGAGGGGGGCGGCACCAAGATGGACTTCCTTGTCTGTGTGGTAAGGATTGTAGGTGATGTATTATCCTCCATTTTTTCCTCTTCCTCAATTTTACTCTTATACTTGCATTTAAAAAACCTCTTTTGGCCTGGTAGCAGGGTCAGCAGGAGGAGGACAGCCCACAAAGCAGTCAGTTGCTCATTTCCCTATTCTAATGAGAGTGTTGTAGTCGTAAGTTAACATTGTTCAATATGATCTAAACAAAAATACATTATACATAAAAAAAATGACATAAAGATGGGTCGGCTCAGTTGGTAGAGCAGCCGCCCCTTGTGCGAAGGCTCAGTCCTTGCTGTGGAAGCCCAGGGTTCGAATCTGACCTGTGGCTCTTTCCCGCATGTCGTTCCCCAGCGGGTGAAGAGAACACTGAGAGTATCCAAAGCCATCATGAAAGCAAAAAGTAGCTACTTAAAACGGTCTAAAAAATAAAAAAAATGTAAAACATATTTTGGCTTGTTTACATTTATTTTATTGCTTGATTTGTGTCCCTGCTGGGCCAGCTGGTAAGGTATTTTTTTGTTTTTTTTTTCTGTATTGAAGGTGTCAACCCTAGTTAAAGAGTTTGTGTAGGTCAAAACTAAGCTTAAGGGTGAGTGAAGACTGGACATACATTGGGAATCAGCAAATATGACACAAAATTAATACTATTATTGCTGCTTGATAAACTATTTGCTTTCAAGGTAATGTCATTTGTAAAATTTGTTATAATTCCAACAAGTGGTTCTAAAAACAATCGTGCTTATGTACAGCACAATTGAATAGTCTCACCACTCAACTTATACAATTAACATGTTTAAAATAAGCTAAAGCCCATAACTTTTTTTTCTGTTTTGGCACCACCCTCCTCTTGCCCCACCTTGTGGTCTGCGAGATAAAGATTCACTGCTCAGTTATTCTTTTTTGTGCTGCTTCAAAATGTATAAATACTAGCGCAAACATGTGATGCCACTTGCTGGAATAGTTATCTCCGGCATTATGACCACACAGAGATGTTCAGAAAAGGGTTGGGCATTCTTACAGCTGTTGATAGTGGCATCTTTCTCTCAGGCTGATGAGCAGGTGTGCAGGAGAAGAGGGGATCCCGAGAACCCCCAGCTTTCTAAGGATGGGGACATTATGTTGGGGGGAATCTTCACTTTCCACAGCAGCTGGAAAGAGACACAGAATAGCTACATGCACAAACCACTGCCACTGCAATGCACCAGGTAAATAGGTTAAGAGAAACTTGGTACAGATAAAGTAAAGGTTCAAAAGAGGTTATCAAACATACTATTTAAGTAAGAATATCAATATACAATATTTTGCTTTCACTTCCTATGCTATCGTTTCTATGTCAAGAACACATTGTTTACATTTTCAACAATTTATAACTGTCTGCATCAAGTTTAAATTTCAGAGGTTTCCAGTATGCCCAGGCTATGCTCTTTGCCATTGAGGAGATTAATAACAACACAGACCTACTGCCTGGCATCTCTCTGGGATATAAGATCTATGATGCCTGTGCCTCCATTGCTAGAGGTGTAAGGGTCGCACTGGCTTCAGCTAATGGTAATGAACTTCTATATGCACCCTCTGAGGCACCATGCACCAGACCTGTCCAAGTGCAGGCCGTTTTGGGAGTGACCTCTTCCTCTCCTTGCATGGCTATATCTACTGTTATCGGACCCTTTCACATCCCACTGGTAGGTAAGATTGGTAAAAAATTGTATCAAAAAATAAATTTGTTAAAATAACTTTCAATCTGTAATTGCTCTAGCTAGTAATGGGGGGGAAAAAACGTTCTCAAAAGAATTGCAGTGCACTGTGCAAATGTTTTACATCTGGGGCACCATTTCTTTTCTTTCCCTTTTAGATCAGCCACTTTGCTACTTGTGCTTGTCTCAGTGATAAAACCAAGTACCCATCCTTCCTCAGAACAATACCCAGTGACTACTACCAGAGCAGAGCCCTGGCTCAGTTGGTTAAGCATTTTGGTTGGACTTGGGTTGGAGCTATTAGATCAAATGATGATTATGGAAATAATGGCATAGCCACATTTAGAGAAGTCGCCCAGCAGCTGGACATCTGTCTAGAGTACTCTGTGCCATTCTTTAGAACAGATCCACCAGAGAAAATACAAAAGATAATTAACATTATCAAAGCTTCTACTTCAAAGGTGATTGTTGCTCTCTCAATCATATGGATATGGATGTACTAATACATGAGTTTTCTCACCACAACTTAACTGGGTACCAGTGGGTAGGCAGTGAGGGCTGGATCCTTGATTCCCAAATTGCAGCAATGAACACCCATCACATTCTGGATGGTGCCATAGGCCTGTCCATCCCTAAAGCACATGTCAGTGGCATGAGAGAGTTCATGTTGGATGTCAAGCCACTCAATACATCTACTAATGAACTGTTCACAGAGTTTTGGGAGACATTATTTAATTGTAAGTTCAAACTGTCAAAATTATCAGCACAAAATCTGAGTGAATGTACTGGACATGAAGATGTGACTCGAGTGCAAAACAGCTTCACTGATATGTCACTCATGCCTATCTTTTACAACGTCTATAAAGGAGTGTATGCTGTGGCCCATGCACTTCATAGTATTCTCAACTGTGACAAAACATGTGACAACAATGTGCAGCTAGATCCTTTCACAGTGAGTAAATTGTATTTTTTAAGTCACATTAACACAGGAAACGTTTTTAATTTTAAAAGGTTAACTGTAACAGTCTATCTACAATGCTATTGGGACACTTATGTTTGTAAATGTTGATGTTTGTAAACCTATATATTTGTCAGAAAATGATCAACATTGATACCTCTCTGTTTAGATTTTACAGAAAATAAAAAAGGTTCATTTCAAAACAAAGGAAGGAGATGAGGTTTACTTTAATGAAAACGGAGACCCAGCAGCAAAGTATGAAATTATAAACTGGCAGCCAACAGAAAATGGCATTGTGGACTTTGTCACAGTTGGTCTTTATGATGCATCTTTACCTGCAGACAAACAGCTGAATCTGCAAAATAAGACTTTAACTTGGGCACAAAACTCACAACAGGTAAGTTATAATGTATATTGTAATTGTAAATACAGCCTATTTGTATGTGAGTACATAACAAATGACTGTTTGCAAACAATGACATTGATACACTTGTAATGAGAAAAGTTTTAATGACACTGAAACGATTTGCACTGAAAAATACAATTTATTTTATTTTGATATTTTTTGCATTGTGTTTTTTTCTTTTGGTCAGGTTTTCTTAATTAACTTCTTCTTGAAGCATATATATATGGCTCCATCTTAAACCCATAGCTATAGAGACACTTAGTCACTCACCTACTGAAGACCTGCACAAGCCAGTCCAGACTTTCATCTACTCTTCTACAAAGTACAATAATGTTGTCAAGTGGTCTCAAAACAAAACAAAGAAAAACACAAAAATCAGCACAGGCAACTTTTAACTGAACTGTTGTTGACCAAAAAAGTCTAACTTTCTCAAGTTTATATAACCTTTATCTTGTATTATTTAATAATGTTTAGTGTGTGTTAATAAATTAAGACTCAATAATGATCAAACTTTAACATAAAATCTCAGGACAAATTAACGTTCCTTTTACATACATTTACAGTTAACATGTTTAACATAGACCAAAACTTCCTGTTTGGATTCTTCCCTCCTCTTGCACTGTTCTGTCATTTTTTTATGTTCCTCCAAAATGTATAAATACCAGTGTAAGCATTTGATTTACAGTAAGGCACATGTAATGCCACCCAGTGGTTTAGTTCTTTCAGACAGTATGACACCCACACAGAAGTGGCCAGAGCAGGGTTGGGCACTCTTACAGCTGTTGTTGGTGGCATCTGTATCTCAGGCTGAGGACCCAGTGTGCAGGCGTAGAGGGGATCCTGAGAACCCCCAGCTATCAAAGGATGGGGACATTATATTGGGGGGGATCTTCTCTTTTCATAGCAAGTGGAAAGACAGGCAGGATACCTACATGCACAAACCACTGCCACTGCAATGCACCAGGTAAATTACAGCAGATAAATGGATTTTTATTTCAAGAGGAAGGTCATATAAGTGGAAAAATAGTTAGAAATATTCCTTGTTGCATTAATAATACTACCAAATTATTTCAGTTATGATACTATTGTTTCTGTTTCAAGGACAAACTGTTTGCAGCTATTCTGAATGTTTGCATCAAGTCTGAATTTCAGAGGTTTCCAGTTTGCCCAGGCTATGCTCTTTGCCATAGAGGAGATTAATAATAGCACAGACCTACTGCCTGGCATCTCTCTGGGATATAGGATCTATGATGCCTGTGCCTCCATTGCTAGAGGTGTGAGGGTTGCTCTGGCCTTGGCTAATGGTAATGAACTTCTATCTGCATCCTCTGAGGCACCATGTACCAGACCTGCCCAAGTACACGCCATTATGGGAGAGACGTCTTCGTCTCCTTGCATGGCTATAGCTACTGTGATTGGACCCTTTGATATTCCAATGGTGGGTAAGATTGGTAAAAATACAATTATATTTTCAAAAAATATATTGTTCTTCCAGATGGTCCTAGCAAAAGGGTTTTTCAAAGAATTGTATTGTGCTGTAAATTTGAAAATGTTTATTGACGTCTTGGGATACTATTTCTTTTTTCATTTCATTTTTTTTTTCTTTTAGATCAGCCACTTTGCTACTTGTGCTTGTCTCAGTGATAAAACCAAGTACCCATCCTTCCTCAGAACAATACCCAGTGACTACTACCAGAGCAGAGCCCTGGCCCAGTTAGTCAAGCACTTTAATTGGACTTGGGTTGGAGCTATTAGAACAAATGATGATTATGGTAATAATGGCATGGCCACATTTACAGAGGTTGCCCAGCAGCTTGGCATCTGTCTTGAGTACTCTGTATCTGTCTTTAGAACAGATCCACCAGACAAACTTCGAAAGGTAATTGACATTATCAAAATTTCAACTTCCAAGGTGATTGTCGCTTTTCTCTCTCACAAAGATATGGATGTACTAATACCTGAGTTAACTCGCCACAACTTGACTGGGTACCAGTGGGTAGGCAGTGAGAGCTGGATATTTGATTCCCAAACTGCAGCCATGGATAGACATCACATTCTGGATGGTGCTATAGGCCTGTCCATCCCCAGAGCACATGTCAGTGGCATGAGAGAGTTCATGTTGGATGTGAAGCCACTCAATTCATCTAGTCAAGAACTGTTCACAGAGTTTTGGGAGGCATTATTTAGCTGTAAGTTCAAGCAGTCAATGTCATCAGGAGGGAATGAGAGAGAATGTACTGGACATGAAGATGTGACTGAAGTGCAAAACAGCTTCACCTATATGTCACTCATGCCTATCTTTTATAATGTGTATAAAGGAGTGTATGCTGTGGCCCATGCACTTGATAGTATTCTCAACTGTAATAAAACATGTGACAACAATGTGCAGCTAGATCCATTTAAGGTGAGTTTAACACAAAATATTTAAGTTTATTAGTTTTTACATTATGTCACAGTAACAAGCAGTGTATATCAACAACATCGTCCTGTTAAGCTGTATCTTCTTAGATTTTACAGCACATAAAAAAGATTAAGTTCAAAACAAAGGAAGGAGATGAGGTTTACTTTAATGAAAATGGAGACCCAGCAGCAAA
Organism: Miichthys miiuy; assembly: GCA_036365135.1. NCBI lineage: Eukaryota > Metazoa > Chordata > Actinopteri > Sciaenidae > Miichthys > Miichthys miiuy. Next base: position 10,107,268 of record CM071607.1, on the reverse strand, counting down.
GTATGAAATTATAAACTGGCAGCCAACAGAAAATGGCATTGTGGACTTTGTCACAGTTGGTCTTCATGATGCATCTTTACCTGCTGACAAACAGCTACATCTGCAAAATAAGACTTTAATATGGGCACAAAACTCACAACAGGTAAGCTACCATGTGATTACTGTAATTGTGAATTAAAATCCATTTAAATTGTTAAAATTGTATGTAATTACTTTTTGTTAGTGTATCATAGTTTAGTTACCTTGGTCTTTTAACACCAAAGTTAATACGCAGACATTCTTCTTGTTGTAATTTTGTTCATGCAGGTGCCTGTGTCAGTTTGCAGTGAGAAATGTCCCCCAGGAAGTCCAGGTTCTGCAGAAAGGAAAACCTGTCTGCTGCTATGACTGTGTAAGATGTGCAGAGGGAGAAATCAGCAACATTACAGGTGTAGTAATATTTAATATGAGACAAAATAAATAAATAAATACAAATCTGAATGTTGTCATGTTCACGTTCCAATTTTAAGAAATTACGTTTTTGAATCTGTACATGGATTATACATTACTTATATCATATTTTAAGCAAACCAAAAACCAATACATCAAAGAAGTGTTTTAATTCAAAGAGTGCTTTTCAAAGACAAATAAAAAAGGGGGGGAAAATGCAACTGTAACTGTATAATTGAAGTTTTTTTAATGTAAACTTGTATTTAAGTATTTATTCATATAGCACCTTTCATGCAAACAGCAGGCCAATAAGAAACAGAAATAGACAACAAAGAGTGGAAAAACAGATAATACATAAAATAAAATAAAGTTTGGCCATATAATTATAACATAACAAATAAAAGCCAATAATAAGAAAACAGAAAAGTAAGTTTTAGAGCAGTTGCATCAAAATCAATGCAGCAAAACATAAAAATTATAACAATAAAACCAATAAACTGTTAAAAAGGAAATCAAAATCTATCAGGTGAATGAACACGGTATACACAGTAAAGACATGATCAAGACTTAAAAGCTTGGCAATGAATGACAAAGCATCTTAAACAAAAAGGCAGGCTAAAAAGACATGTCTTGAGGGTTTTTTAAAAAAAGATGTGTACAAAGGTGAATTCCGTCATATCTGTAGGCAAGCTGTTCTAGAGATGGGGCCCACAGTAACAAAAGGCGGACTCCTCGTGTATTTTTGTGGAAAGTTGTCGAGGATCTGAGGGACCTGCTAGGTACATACCTTAAAAAAACAAATAAAATAATCATAAAATCAATTGTAAAACCAATACGTAACAAATGCCAAGACTTAATGGAAGTTATATGGTGTCTGTCTAGTCTTTGTAAGTACTCGGACTGCAGAGTTTTGGACAAGTTGTAGGTGGCCTGGAGTTTTTTTTTTTTTAAAGGAAGACCAGACAAGATAGCATTTCAATAGTCAAGCCTCAATGAAGCATGAATTAAATACTAATGTCATTATTCCAGTTTAATTTTTAATATAAAAACTACAGCCCATTGATTCTCAGACATATTGGCTCACATCCATAGTTGATTGTGGCATACATTGTGAGTGACAGTGTATTATTTGCTTCATGTTCTGAAGGCAGAAATAATCAATTATAATGTAAAACATAAAGTACTTAATTTAATCAACATTGCAATAATAGGATTATATAAAATGTGGTTCATCTCACTCAAATTCCAAAATGGCAGACAGTGTTTTCTCAACTCCCTCTAGTGGTATTTAAGCATGTAGAAAGAGTTATCTGCTAATGTTCTTTATTAAAAAAAAAACAAACAAACAAACAAACAAACAAACAAAAAAAAAAAACTGCACGATGTCTTTCAAGAAATAATGTGTATAATGCTATTATTAAGCTGCCTTAAAATTATTTTTTAGATTCTACCACGTGTGTGAGATGCGACCCTGAGTTCTGGTCAAATGAGAGAAGAGATACCTGTGTGAAGAAAGAAGAAGAGTTTCTATCATATAAAGAGATTATGGGAGCACTGCTCACTGCAGCCTCCCTATTTGGAACATGCATGACTTCTGCTGTGGCATTCATTTTCTTTAAATACAGACAGACTCCTGTTGTCAGGGCCAACAACTCTGAGCTGAGCTTCCTGCTGCTCTTCTCCTTGAGTCTGTGTTTCCTGTGTTCTCTGACCTTTATCGGCCGACCCTCTGAGTGGTCCTGCATGCTGCGACACACTGCATTTGGCATCACCTTTGTCCTCTGCATCTCTTGTGTTCTGGGGAAAACAATAGTAGTATTAATGGCCTTCAAGGCCACACTTCCAGGTAGTAATGTGATGAAATGGTTTGGGCCTGCACAGCAGAAACTCAGTGTTCTGGGTTTCACTCTTGTACAAGTCATAATATGTATCCTCTGGTTAACAATTTCTCCTCCTTTTCCAGTGAAGAATTTTAAGGAGTCCAAGGACAAAATCATCTTAGAGTGTGCTCTGGGCTCAGCTATAGGCTTTTGGGCTGTACTTGGGTACATAGGACTTCTGGCCATGTTGTGCTTTTTTCTTGCTTTTCTGGCTCGGAAACTGCCTGATAATTTCAATGAAGCCAAATTTATCACCTTCAGCATGCTGATATTCTGTGCAGTATGGATCACTTTTATTCCAGCATATGTCAGCTCTCCTGGGAAGTTCAGTGTTGCTGTGGAGATATTTGCTATTCTGGCTTCAAGTTTTGGACTGCTCATTTGTATTTTTATTCCAAAATGTTACATTATCTTACTGAAACCAGAGAAGAATACGAAAAAGAATATGATGGGGAAGGGGGCCCAAAATAATCCCGACAGTTTTAGGGAGTTTTACAAGATTTATAATTCTATAGTATAGCATATTGTAGTATAGTATATTTGTAAACCAGAGTTGTAGTATTTTGACACTGTATAGCATTGCATTTGTGATATATTGATATGACAGCATTTAATACAACTGTATCAACCAATCAATTAAGAACAGATAAATGAATGATACCTTCAAATTCCTTACTAAGTTCATGAAATTTAATTCAGTTAATAAAATTGTAAACAAACAATAAACTTCACTGTTTCACAGACTTAACTTGTTTGGTTCATTCTCTTCCGATGATCAGACCGGTCAAACTCGCTATGGGATGCAGCCTCCTGCAGCCCTGATAGAAGCATTTATCTCAATCCGCCAATCTTGATTGGCCGGTGAATGTGATAACATTCCCTCAATTCAATAAGCAAACCTCTACTCACTGCCCAGCAAGAAGGGTCGTCTGGTGAGACACCTCGCTCATATTATTCTAAGAACTGAGGTTATGTTAGATAACCAAATGTTCTTCTTCATAATATTCACTCGGTGTCTCGCTATGGGATATGGTAACTCCCGTATTGCCAGACAGCTTATCGAACAAGTACCGGCCAGTGGAGAGGGTCCATGGGTTGCAGACTGGAATCGCTCAGGCTTGGTTGGCAGCGTCGGACGCCTGGAGGAGGCCGCAGATAGCTGGCTCGTGCTGCCCAGGCAGAGATGTGCAGCTACGGGGGCTTCCACCGGAAGCATCGAGAGGAGACCCTGGGCTTCCATTGCCTCGCAGTCGAGGGATGCTGCGCCCGGGATGGGGCTCCTGTTGCTGTACAGGCAGTTACTCCAAGTTTTGGACAGCTCGGCCAGCAACTCGGGGAAGACAGGAAGAAGCTGTTTCACCACGCTATGGCCAGGGGACCTCCAGCTTCTCTGCCGCACGGTCCACATGGAGGGAGGGAGCTGGAGAGCTCACCCCGCCTTCCCCCCTGTTGGTAGACTCGGGCAGCTTCGGCTTTTCAGCCAGGGCTGGGGCCACGAAGGTGTCTTCCTCCTCGTCGTCTAATACGAGGAATGAGGCGTCATTATCATCCTCTGTGAGGCCAATTTCCAGCACGTCTTCCTCGAAAAACGGAGGAGCTCGGAGCTGCTCGCACTGGGCGGCCCAGTTGCAGCCAGTCTCCGGAATTTCCCCAGCCATGTCCTCGTCTTCCTCTGCGGCTGCGCCTTGGTCAGCAGTGGGGAGGCTACCTTGGCGGGCTAGCCTGCGTCTGAGGCTCTTGACCGTAAACACTTTGCAGTGTCCACAGGACCCGGGAATTTCGAGGGCTAACCTGGCGTGGTCAACCCCCAGGCAGGTGCTGCACACCGGGTGGGTGTCCTTCCCTGAGATTTTATTCCCGCAGCAACAGAGCCGAGAGTCTCCACTGGTGTGAGGATTTTCAGTGGTCGCCATTTCGCCGACAAGCTGGAGTGCTAGCAGAGAAAAGGGTCGTGGCTAGCTGGTGTGCTAGTGTGGGGTCGAGAGGCGTAGCTGGTGTGCTAGTTTAGCTCGACCGACTCGAGTGTCCGTGGAGGGGAACCGAGAGGAATTCCGCTGTGGAGGGGCTGGAAAAAATACTCACTGGTCCGGTCTGGTATGACAGGACAAGGCAGAAGCCAGAGAACAACACTAGCATCCGGTGACGGAAGCTAGCAAAGATCCGTCTGGTGAACAGTTAAGCTGAAGTAAAGCCCATGAGAGAAGCTCTCAGGTGAGAAGAGGTTTTGAATTGAGGGAATGTTATCCGCGCGCGCTATATATAGTAGGTGGGACTACTGGGTGCGGAGCGGATGAACACATTCACCGGCCGATCAAGATTGGCGGATTGAGATAAATGCTTCTATCAGGGCTGCAGGAGGCTGCATCCCATAGCGAGACAACGAGTGAATATTATGAAGAAGAACTGGTTGATTACTGCAGCGGGTGAATTAGCAGTAGACTATTACTTTACCAGCATGGCAGGAAGACAGGTTCTGAATGTCTGGGCAGCAGTCAGCATTCATAATCTTTTTTTTTTTTAAATGGATTATGTATATACTGTATTTGAGTAGTTAACATATAGACATATTTACTTCTGTGTATCACCAAGTCAGCCTGTCACTGTTGCTCTGTTTTAAATCACTTACACCATTCTGAGCTACAACTTACTGTATATATTCTTATATATATTAATATTATATATATTCATATTGCTTATATTCAGCAAAATGTCAGATAGACAAAGTTAGAAACAAGCTGACATAGTGAAACAATTAGGGGCCAAGAGAGGAGGGTTGCAATCCACGAATACATTGCTGGATAGAACTAAATCCTACAAACTGCTACTAAAATAGGCTAAGCCCAGACCTCCTCTTCTGCTTAGACACCACCCTCCTATCAACCCACCTGGTGTCCACAGAGATAAAACATCACTGTTCAAGAATTATTATTGTTTTATGCTGCTCCAAACAGTATAAATAACAGTGCAGGCCATTCATTTACATTGAGGTGCATGTGACGCAATTCAGACATTATGATATCACAGAGGTGGCCTGAGCAGGGTTGGGCACTCTTACAGCTGTTGTTGGTGGCATCTGTTTTTCAGGCTGAGGAGCCAGTGTGCAGACGGAGAGGTGATCCTGAGAACCCCCAGATATCCAAGGATGGGGACATTATGTTAGGGGGAATATTCTCTTTCCACAGCAAATGGGAAACCAGACAGGATGCTTACATGCACAAACCACGGCCACTGCAATGCACCAGGTAAATTATAACATAAAAATCAATTTAATTTTTAAATACATAACAGGTTTTGACGACAAATGCAAAATAGGTACAGAAAATTAATGAAATTAAATGCATTCGTTTTCCTAAGCTATTGTTTATATTTATATTTGTAAGTGGTTGGATTTTTTGGATTCTTAACTATTTTTGTAACACTCCCATGAAGGTTAAATTTCAGAGGATTCCAGTATGCTCAGGCTATGCTCTTTGCCATAGAGGAGATTAATAACAGCACAGACCTACTGCCTGGCATTTCTTTGGGATATAATATCTATGACGCCTGTGTCTCCATTGCCAGGTCTGTGAGGGTTGCCTTGTCCTTGGCTAATGGTAATGAAATGGAATTAGCACCCTCTGATGCACCATGCACTACACCTGCCCAAGTGCAGGCCATTATGGGAGAGACCTTTTCCTCTCCTTGCATGGCTATAGCTACTGTTATTGGTCCCTTTCATATCCCACTGGTGTGTAAGATTGTTAAAAATATTTGTCATTATTTCATTATGTCACATGGGGTGTGAACGTTTTTATATCTTTATATATATATTTTTCCCCCTTTTAGATCAGTCACTTTGCTACTTGTGCTTGCCTCAGTGATAAAACCAAGTACCCATCCTTCCTCAGAACAATACCCAGTGACTACTACCAGAGCAGAGCCCTGGCTCATTTAGTCAAGTACTTTGGTTGGACTTGGGTTGGAGCTATTAGAGCAAATGATGATTATGGCAATAATGGCATGGCCACATTTACAGAAATTGCCCAGCAATTGGGCATCTGTCTAGAGTACTCTGTATCTATCTTTAGAACAGATCCACCAGACAAAATACAAACAATAGTTGACATTATTAAAGCTTCCACTTCAAAGGTGATTGTCACTTTCCTCTCCCCAACGGAGTTATATGTGATTATACATGAGTTGTCTCACCTAAACTTGACTGGCTATCAGTGGGTAGGCACTGAGGCCTGGATATTTGATTCCCAAACTGCTGTCATGAACACACATCACATTCTGGATGGTGCTATAGGCCTGTCTATTCCTGAAGCACACGTCAGTGGCATGAGAGAGTTCATGTTGGATGTGAAACCACTCAATTCATCTAGTCAAGAACTGTTCACAGAGTTTTGGGAGGCATTATTTAGCTGTAAGTTCAAGCAGTCAAATGCATCGACAGGGAATGAGAATGAATGCACTGGATATGAAGATGTGAATCAAGTGCAAAACAGCTTCACTGATATGTCACTCATGCCTATCTTTTACAATGTGTATAAAGGAGTGTATGCTGTGGCCCATGCTCTTCATAATATTCTCAACTGTAATAAAACATGTGACAACAATGTACAGCTTGACCCATTCATGGTAAGTCAAACACCAAAGACTTAAGCTATAGTTTGTACTTCAAATCACATTAAGTCATATTCACAAGAAAAGTGTTTAAAGTTTGAAAAATGTATTGTTGCTGTCTATCATCATGTTGAAATAATACAGCCATAAAATGTTTATTAGACAATGATCTATATTGATGCATATATTTTTAGATTTTACAGCACATAAAAAAGATTAAGTTCAAAACAAAGGAAGGAGATGAGGTTTACTTTAATGAAAATGGAGACCCAGCAGCACAGTATGAAATTATAAACTGGCAGCCAACAGAAAATGGCATTGTGGACTTTGTCACAGTTGGTCTTTATGATGCATCTTTACCTGCAGACAAACAAATAAATCTGCAAAATAAGTCTTTATTTTGGGCACAAAATTTACAACAGGTAAGTTGCGATGTGATCACTTTAAAGTTATTGGTTATTGTTGTTGTATCATAGCATGCATCATTTTTCAATGCATGCAAGTTAATAATAGATGCAAAGATAACATCAAAGTGAACACATTTCTTTCATTGTTGTCCATGCAGGTGCCTGTGTCAGTTTGCAGTGAGAAATGTCCCCCAGGAACTCGCAAGGTTCTGCAGAAAGGAAAGCCTGTCTGCTGCTATGACTGTGTAAAATGTGCAGAGGGAGAAATCAGCAACATCACAGGTGAAATAATACTCAACGTGAAATATCTAAATTTTGTCACGGTCACATGCCAGTTTTATGAAATTACCTAATTGGATTTCAAAAGCATGGTTTAGATCACAATTATGCCATTTTTAAACAAACCAAAAATCAGTATCAAATAAATATGACACTGCCATGTGTTTAAAAGATAAAACATGAGACACTACTTTTGCTAAAAGTAACTTGGAAAAGAGGCTATGATGAGCCTCCCTCATAAAACACTGGATTATCAAGTTACAACCGATCAGTCTGATATGTGTACAGGCCTGTATGGTTATACTGTAGCAGCCTGCTGCTATTTTCATGGCAATGCACTCTGACACAGCACTTCCCAGAGGCTGTGGATTTATCAGTCCCGCTACCTTCAGATGCTGCAGGGATTTCATCAACTGAACTCACATTGACTCAGAGATTAATGCTGACTTAAACCACATTAAACACTATGCTGTTTCCTACACATTCTGTTACAGTAGTGCCATGTAAGCAGGTTAATTTCATTTGTGGCTTTATTGTCTATGTTCCCTAAATTAATTTGTACTCTAGTCTTTTTATGTGAATTTATTAACATTGTTATTTTTTTTGGGATGAATCAGACCATGTAGCTGTCACAATTGTATCCATTTATTATCTGTTAATCATGTTCTGTTTTTCTTGTAAGTAGCAAAAGACAGAACATAGAGACAAAAAAGGCAAAAGTACTGAAGTCTGACATCTGCCTGAATATTGTTCTTCAGATTCTACCACCTGTGTCCGATGTGATCCTGACTTCTGGTCAAATGAGAGAAGAGATGCCTGTGTAAAGAAAGGAGAAGAGTTTCTGTCATATGAAGAGATTATGGGAGCACTGCTCACTGCAGCCTCCCTATTTGGAACATGCATGACTTCTACTGTGGCATTCATTTTCTTCAGATACAGACAGACTCCAATTGTCAGAGCCAACAACTCTGAGCTGAGCTTCCTGCTGCTCTTCTCCTTGTTTCTGTGTTTCCTGTGTTCTCTGACCTTCATTGGCCGGCCCTCTCACTGGTCCTGTATGCTGCGACACACTGCATTCGGCATCACCTTTGTTCTCTGTATCTCTTGTGTTCTGGGGAAAACAATAGTAGTGTTAATGGCCTTCAGGGCCACACTTCCAGGTAGTAATGTGATGAAATGGTTTGGGCCTGCACAGCAGAAACTCAGTGTTGTGGGTTTCACTATTATACAAGTTATCATATGTATCCTCTGGTTAACAATTTCTCCTCCATTTCCATTTAAAAACTTTCATACATTCAAGGACAAAATCATCTTAGAGTGTGCTCTGGGTTCAGCTATAGGATTTTGGGCTGTACTTGGGTACATAGGACTTCTGGCCATGTTGTGTTTTATTCTCGCTTTTCTGGCTCGGAAACTGCCTGATAATTTCAATGAAGCCAAATTCATCACCTTCAGCATGCTGATATTCTGTGCTGTATGGATCACTTTTATTCCAGCATATGTCAGCTCTCCTGGGAAATTCAGTGTTGCTGTGGAGATATTTGCTATTCTGGCTTCAAGTTTTGGACTGCTCATTTGTATTTTTATTCCAAAATGTTACATTATCTTACTGAAACCAGAGAAGAATACGAAAAAGAATATGATGGAGAAAGGGACACCAAAATCATCCTGAAAACTATCAGTAATATGGTGGCAAAGGTAGTGTCAATTCATAATTTGCTAATCACATGGACTATTTTTAAACTGAGTAGAATTTCATTTGTGACATAGCATATTGAGATGACAGCCTCTAATACAATATAAGACATAGTCATGTCAGCCAAATAATTTAGTATAAATAATAACTGATTTCACAAAATTTAATGCAGATGATAAAATTATGATCAAACAATAAAACCCACTTTCACAGACTTTGTTTGTTTTCCTTTCTCCTGAGGGTCAATAAAGGTTCAAACATCACAGCTTCCTTCTTATACAATGCATAGACCGTGTATAAGCTTGAACGTAGCTTTTATGTAGATGTCCCTTGAAGAATGAGAAGAGGGTCCAACAGGATTTGATATGCTAGTTGATGACTCAAAACAAGTCCAAAATGACGTTGTGTGTTGTGCTCACACAGTGTGAGTCCTATCGTCTCACAGACCATATGTCTCGAGTAAAGTACATTTTAGAGAAATGTGTTAAAATGAAAAAAAAGGAGGGGTGGCTGGGGTAGTTTGTCGAAGACAATTTGGAGGTAAAGCTTTGTCTTAGTTATCAACAGCATCCATAGGGATAAAATATTACATTACATCATCAAATAATATATAAATAGCAGTGCGACCTTTGGATTTACATTAAAGTACATGTGATGCCACCCAGTGGTTTCTCTCTTAGACAGTATGTTGTCCACACAGAGATGGCCAGAGCAGGGCTGGGCATTCTTACAGCTGTTGTTGATGGCGTCTTTGTCTCAAGCTGAGGAGCTGGTGTGCAAGCAGATAGGGGATCCTGAGAACCCCCAGCTATATAAAGATGGAGACATAATGGTGGGGGGAATATTCTCTTTCCACCTGCAGTGGAAAAACAGACAGGATGCCTACATAAACAAGCCACTGCCACTGCAATGTATTAGGTAAATACTAAACTTTATGAATCTAATTAAATGTAAAATATCTAACTTGAAGTGGGCATGGACATAAAGCAGGTAAAAAAAGCAAAAATTTTATGATCTTATTGTTTGTATTTTGAAGACAAATTGCTTACAATTTAAACTTTTTATTACTGTCTCACCAAGTTTAAATTTCAGAGGTTTCCAAAATGCAAAATAGGTACAAAAAATTAATGAAATTAAATGCATTTGTTTTCCTAAGCTATTGTTTATATTTATATTTGTAAGTGGTTGGATTTTTAACTATTTTTGTAACCGTCCCATGAAGGTTAAATTTCAGAGGTTTCCAGTATACCCAGGCTATGCTCTTTGCCATTGAGGAGATTAATAACAACACAGACCTACTGCCTGGCATCTCTCTGGGATATAAGATCTACGATGCCTGTACCTCCATTGCCAGAGGTATGAGGGTTGCCTTGTCTTTGGCTAATGGTAATGAAATGGAATCAGCACCCTCTGATGCACCATGTACTAGACCTGCCCAAGTGCAGGCCATTATGGGGGAGACCTTTTCCTCTCCTTGCATGGCTATAGCTACTGTCATTGGACCCTTTTATATCCCACTGGTGGGTACTGAAACTGAAATTTCATTTGTACAAAAAAAAAAAAAAACTTCTTTCAGCGTGTCATAACAAAAGTTGTTTTAAAATAATTGTAGTGCAGTGTTAATGTTTTCTCTCTCATATGGGATATAATTTATTTTATTGTCTTTTAGATCAGCCACTTTGCTACTTGTGCTTGTCTCAGTGATAAAACCAGGTACCCATCCTTCCTCAGAACAATACCCAGTGACTACTACCAGAGCAGAGCCCTGGCTCATTTGGTCAAACACTTTGGTTGGACTTGGGTTGGAGCTATTAGAACAAATGATGATTATGGCAATAATGGCATGGCCACATTTACAGAAACTGCCCAGCAGTTAGGCATCTGTCTTGAATACTCTGTATCTGTCTTTAGAACAGATCCACCAGACAAAATACAAAAGACAATTGACATTATCAAAGCTTCCACTTCAAAGGTGATTGTCACTTTCCTTCCCACCATGGAGTTACATGTGCTAATACAAGAGATGTCTAAACATAACTTGACTGGGTACCAGTGGGTAGGCACTGAGGCCTGGATCTCTAATTCTGACACTGCTGACGTGGATAGACATCACATTCTGGATGGTGCCATAGGCCTGTCCATCCCCAAAGCACATGTCAGTGGCATGAGAGAGTTTATGATGGATGTGAAACAACTAAATTCCTCTAGTAATGAAATGTTTACAGAGTTTTGGGAGGCATTATTCAGCTGCAAGTTCAAGCAGTTAAAGTCAGCTGCAGGGAATGAGAGAGAATGTACTGGACATGAAGATGTGACTCAAGTGCAAAACAGCTTCACTGATATGTCACTCATGCCTATCTTTTACAATGTCTATAAAGGAGTGTATGCTGTGGCCCATGCACTTCATAGTATTCTCAGCTGTGATGAAACATGTAACAACAATGTGCAGCTAGATCCATTCACGGTGAGCTGAACACCAAAAGTTACATCAGTGAATAAATTGTTTAAATTTTGAAAAAAAATAAATAAATGTTGCAGTTTTGCTATTGAGGCAATACACCCAGAAAAGACAGTGATCTAATTTGTTGCATATATATTTTTTTAGATTTTACAGCACATAAAAAAGATACATTTCAGAACAAAGGAAGGAGATGAAGTTTACTTTAATGAAAATGGAGACCCAGCAGCAAAGTATGAAATTATAAACTGGCAGCGAACAGAAAATGGACTTGTGGAGTTCATTACAGTTGGTCTTTATGATGCATCTTTACCTGCAGACAAACAGCTGAATCTCGGAAACAAGTCTTTATTTTGGGCACAAAACTCACAACAGGTAAGCTACTCTGTGATTACTGTAACTGTGAATGAAAGTCTATTTGGACTGTTATAATTGTATGTTATTAGATATTGTTACGACATAACGTTTGCTTTGACGCATTAAAGTGGATAGTAATGAAGTAAATGCATACATTTTTTGCATTGTTGTTTGTGCAGGTGCCCGTGTCAGTGTGCAGTGAGAAATGTCCCCCAGGAACTCACAAGGTTCTGCAGAAAGGAAAGCCTGTCTGCTGTTATGACTGTGTAAGGTGTGCAGAAGGAGAAATAAGCAACAGTACAGGTGTAGTAATATTTAATGGAAGACAAAACAAAAATCTCATTTACATGTCAATGTTAAAGTCTCATGAGCAAACCAAACACTGATATCTTAACATCAAAAATCATGATGTTGGCCAGTCTATTACATGACCTTTCGTGTTACTGAGGGCATTGGTTGAAGTTTAAGTTTAACTTCTTAAGCTGCTCAAGGTTAGCTTGATTAAAGTCTCCAGCAACAATGAGTACAGCACCAGGATTACTGCTCTGTCGGCAGTTCAAGTCTTTGTAGATCCAACAGAGCAGCTCCTGGGCTTGGAATGTAGACACTTTGATGGTGACCGATATAAATTCCATTCATAAAGTGCAGTCTACTGTACATATGTTTGTCAATGATGCCAAATGAAGTGAGCAGGAAGAGGAGAGTATTTTATTATCTTGCCAGAATCAATATACTTGTCAGATCAATATACAGAAAAAGATATTCTAAATTTGGATGAAATTTCTAATATTCTGTTGAAAACTGATGCATCTTGTAATTCATGACAATGCCATGTAGTTGTCATATTGTAACTTATTTATTATCTGGTTGTGTAGCATATGACTTGCAGGCAAACTAAAGGTTCAACACTGAAATAAACAATTTTCTAAAGAAGTCTAACAACTGCTTTGATGTTATTTTTCAGATTCTATCACCTGTATGAGATGCGACCATGAGTTCTGGTCAAATGAGAGAAGAGATGCCTGTGTAAAGAAGGAGGCAGAGTTTCTATCATATGAAGAGATTATGGGAGCACTGCTCACTGCAGCCTCCCTATTTGGAACATGCATGACTGCTGTTGTGGCATTCATTTTCTTCAGATACAGACAGACTCCAATTGTCAGGGCTAACAACTCTGAGCTGAGCTTCTTATTGCTCTTTTCTTTAACTCTGTGTTTCCTGTGTTCTCTAACCTTCATTGGTCGGCCCTCTGATTGGTCCTGCATGCTGAGACACACCGCATTCGGTATCACCTTTGTCCTCTGTATCTCTTGTGTTCTGGGGAAAACGATAGTAGTGTTAATGGCCTTCAGGGCCACACTTCCAGGTAGTGATGTGATGAAATGGTTTGGGCCTGCACAGCAGAAACTCAGTGTTGTGGGTTTCACTCTTGTGCAAGTTATCATATGTATCCTCTGGTTAACAATTTCTCCTCCATTTCCTTTAAAACTTTGTTACCTTCAAGGACAAAATCATCTTAGAGTGTGCTCTGGGCTCAGCTATAGGCTTTTGGGCTGTACTTGGATACATAGGACTTTTGGCCATTTTGTGTTTTATTTTCGCTTTTCTGGCTCGGAAACTACCTGATAATTTTAATGAAGCCAAATTTATCACCTTCAGCATGCTGATATTCTGTGCTGTATGGATCACTTTTATTCCAGCATATGTCAGCTCTCCTGGGAAGTTCAGTGTTGCTGTAGAGATATTTGCTATTCTGGCTTCAAGTTTTGGACTGCTCATTTGTATTTTTATCCCAAAATGTTATATCATCTTACTGAAACCAGAGAAGAACACGAAAAAGAATATGATGGGTAAGGGGCCACCAAAATCATCCTGAAAACATATTACTTACTAATTGTTTGGCAACGGCATTTTAGTTCCATTATAAAACAAATGAGTACAAACACATTCACAAACCTAAATCCTAAATCTAAATCCTTCTAATTCAAATTAAAGACAAACACATTTTTCATTTGACTTGTTTGGTTTCTCTGGTCTCCTAATACTTGACTTCAACAATGACACTCCTTCTTGTTGAATGTGTACTAAACCCTGCAATGATCTGTTGAGCTGATCAGCTGGCCTAAAGAGCATTGCAGAGCTATGCCATTGTTGGGGCTGCTGCTCTTGGTTGCTAATAAGAGACTGTAAGCTGACAGCAAGCCCCAGAACGATGGTTATGATATTGTAACCCTAGTTATATTAGCACAGGTGGAGCCCTCTACTGGACTATATGGGTATAACTCTCCTCAAATTGCGTACACACGATGGCCCACTAAAAATTAGCATGTACGTAGCTGACCCAAGGGGTGTGCCTACTTTTCTCGCCCTTTCCAGCAGATATAAAAGCAGGTGCATTGCCATCTGCCCTCATTCCACCAAACTTCAGCGTAAGGTGAAAGAGTGGCAGGGTCCTATGTAGAGGGCTGTGCTAATATAACTAGGGTTACAATATCGTAACCTTCATTATATCTCACACAGGCTTCGCCCTCTACTGGACTCTATGGGTACAGTAGGCGAAGGCCGATCTATGTACTCCCTGCCGCGGGAGAGGCTCCTCCCACTGACCAAGCCAGCTACTGGTCAGGTACCAAGACACAGTCACCACTTTATTGATCTTAGCCGCCCTGCGGAGTGATAATGGATCCCACTCCATCCCAGTTAGCAACACCTGGCTAGACTGGGTGAGATTGTGGTCTAACCTCGCAGGGGTCTCCATCCTTAGACCTGCTGCACACCTCATCGACCGAGTCCTAGCAGAGCATGACCCAATGCAGGTGCATGACGCCCCGTGGGGGTCAAGCATAAAACACCTGACACAACCCTCCTCTCACAGGTCTTGTGTCCCTACCTACAGTGAGCACAGACCTTGAAACACATCCAAAAGATAGAACCTTATGAACGGCAGGGTGTAGACCACAATTGGGGAATGGGCCATGGTGGAGCCACCACCATTGAGGTCAACTCTGCATACCACGGAGCCGGCTGCAGGTTGGGAGCCACCAGAATGACCATCCACCGCTCCACTCTCACTCTCTCCTGTAGCTGGGGGATGAGGCGGAGGGGGGGAAAAGTGTAAAGCAGCCCTCTTGGCCATGGCGCGTGTGCAAACGCCCCCAAGGGTGGACGGTCCTGTGGCCTCAGGGAGAACCAGCGTGGGCAGTGGGTGTTCAACCTGCTGGCAAACAGGTCCACCGTCACTTTCCCAAATTGCCTCCAGATCTGCTGCAATACTTCCGATTGCAGCCTCGACTTGTCCTCCAGGGGGCCGCCCCTTGACATGAGGTCGGACCCCCTATTCTCAAGTCCCAGAACGTGGAGGGCTCTCAGAGATTGCAGGTGCTCTGAAGCCCATGACCACAGGTTCTCCGCCATCACTAGCAGGGCTGCGGAATGTACATCCCCTGTCTATTGACGTAAGCGACCGTGGTGCAGTTGTCAGTCCTCACCAACACATCTCTCCCCTTTACCAGGTGATCGAAGTGTTGGAGAACTAGGAACACTGCCTGTAATTTGAGGAGGTTGATGTGACGGTCCTCCCCCGGAGGCCACACACCACCTACCGCCCTCCCCAGGCAGGTGCCTCCCCACCCCATCAGGGAGGCATCTGTGAACACCAATGTGTACAAGATCACTCGTCTCAGTGGTGTCCCGGTCAACAAATGTCGTGGGGACTCCCAGTACCGCAGGTTGGTTGCCCTGCACCGTTGGGGGGACAGTCAGCAGCCGAAACTTCTGCCTCCTGAGGTCTAAGCGTAGGCTGGCGAACCATCTCTGCAGGCAATGCACGTGCAGCAATCCCAGTGGAACCACTGGGTGAGCCGCTGCCATGTGTCCCAGTGCCTGCATCACCGTCAAGGTTGGAACACGTGGGCCCCGTTGCAGCTTGAGAACCTCCTGCTGTAGGGCCGTCCTTCTGGACTCTGACAGAACAGCCCTCAGGCTGACAGAGTTGAGCACAATCCCCAAGTTCTCAGCCCGCTGGCATTGTTGGGGGGTGCTCTTCTTATGTTAGTTGATGGCAAATCCCAACTTGGTGAGGTGAAGTATCAGCTGAGCTGTGTGAAAAATTAGGTCGTCCAAATGAAAGAAGACCCCTGTGGCTGCGCAGTGGTTGTAGCGCCACGTCCACACACTTGCTGAACGTACGGGGGGCCAGGGAATAGCCAAATGGGAGCCTGTTATATTCGTAGGCTGTTCCCTGGAAGGTGAAACGCAGGAACTTCCTGTGTTTCAGGGGCACCTCGATATGAAAATAAGTGTCCTTCAGGTCGATGGTTGTAAACCAGTCCCCTGGTCAGACAAGTTCCAGCAGCTTCCTTACAGTTAGCATGCGGAAGGTTTTGCGACCAATACGCGTGTTCAGGGCACGGAGGTCCAAGATGGGTCTGTAATCCCCCGTCTTCTTGGGAACCAAAAAGTATGGGGAGTAGAACCCCCATTCCCTGTCGTGGGGGGAGAGCGATCGACATGGCCTGTTTTGACAGCAGGTCCTGAATTTCTCCACTGAGAAAATTCACCTCCTGCTGTGAGGATAGACCCCTTTCCTGTATGCCCCTGAACGCTGGGGGGAGCCCGCAGAACTGGAGTGAGTATCCCAGTCTGAGGGTCCTGTCCAACCAGTTTGTCAATACATAGCTGCTCCGCCATGCTTTGTAAAACCATGTGAGAGCGCGCGCAGGCAGCTGTGGAGTGGCTTTTAGAAAGTTGTGGCATGCCATTTCGGCCCTCTCCGCTGCCAAACCCGCCATGAAAGGGAGTATGGCCCATGGGGGCCCCTCTGTGAAAGGGCTGAGTCGTTCCTGAACGGACCAGGCCCGAAGGGAGCCATACCCACCGTTGCCTTGGTCTTATGTGGCTCCTGCCATGATGCCTTGACACATTGCCAGATGTCAGGAAGCGTAGTAGGGGAGATGAACACGGGTCGGGGTGGTTGAGCCGGGCCGTAAAACCTTTGGCGGACACGGCTCACTGGTTTCGGAGGCAGCGGTGGGGGCAGGGGGAGCCCGCTGCTCACACCGCTGCTCTTGTCATGACCTTAAGGAAGTCTAGCTTAATTGAAGCGGCGCCAAAGACAGCTGAGGCGTCAGGGAGTGCTCCTCATCTTCGTCCTCGTCTCCTCGGTTCGGCAACGGAGCTGGAGCTCAGGCCCGGCCGGTGATGCTTCATCCAGTATGGTGGTGGTGTACGATGGAGCGGCATCCTCCTCCTCCATGGCATCTTCCTCATCCCCCTGCTTCTCCTTGTCACTGGCATCGGGGGACAAGGCGAGTAGAGTTGGCTGGAGAAGAAGTCAGCTCACTGCTGGCAACGGACACGGGGGATACCGCACTAGCCCGGCGATGACGTGCTTCATTCCAAGACACTCGAAGCAGAGTAGATGCTGGTCTGTCGGAGCAATGATACCGCTGGGACAGGCCCGACAGTTGCATTGTTCTTGTAGAGGCGACTCCATCCTAGGAGATGTTGTGTCAGTGGGCACTTGCCGACGCTGAAAGTAGAAGGAATGAGGGCAGATGGCGATGCACCTGCTTATACACCTGCTGGAAAGGGCGGGAAAAGTAGGCTGCGTACATGCTAATCTTCAGTGGGCCATTGTGTGTACGCGATTGGTCATGAGATGGTCTTGCCGTCTGTAGGGCATGCTGTCACTGCTCACACACCAAGCACAAAATAGACAGGTCAGTAGTCAGAAAGTCAGAAACTGGACTGGTGCCAAACAGGGGCAGGCATTTATGGTTAATAATAAGCCCAGTACTCTCAAGGAAATACAAATAGACAAAACACAAGCTCAATGAAAGTGAATGATAATTTATAAACTAGAAAAATTTCTAAAGAAATTTTGAGTGTGCTTGACTCTGGCCCCGTCGCCCCCATACATTATATAGCTGTCAGCGTGTGTGTGCATGCTTGTGTGTTTTACAAAGAGAGAGTTTTACAAAGTGTTTTATTTTGAAGGGACTTATTTTGAAAGCCTTTTGTCTTGTCTGTGTGTGTGTCTGTGTGTCTGTTTGTCTGTCTGACTGTGTTTGTGTCTATGAGAGAGAAGGATAAAATGGCCGACATTCAAACTGTATTATTGACAGTCATTGTTATTAAACAGAGAGTTCAATAAAGTTAATCACAGTCAGGCTTGGGAGGGGCATGGGCAGGCTTTGGTTGCCACGCAACCAGGGCAAGGTGGAGCCCACCAATCAGAGCAGAGCAGTCAACTGCAGCTGCTCCTGTGACATTTGACACCGCTGAGAGAGAGAAAAATGTCTGAAAGTACCCCTCAAACAAAAAGGCTTTTTGGCCAAACCGTAGTTCCTATCATTGAACCGGCTTCACTGTGAGCATCCTGAGATCTTCCTCAATGTCTACATATATATTTTATGTGGCTTACGTTAAGAAATTGGACTTTCAGAGCGATGGAAAAACCTGGTACCATACCAAACCTGGTAGTCATAGTGCACGCTTCCTGACCGAGCCGGTCATTTTGATACCTTTTTTGTGTATATATGCGACAAAAACTGTGGGAGGGATAGCGAGCCAAAAAAGGGCATAAAATATAATAATAATAAGAATAATAATAACATATAGTGCGCCTTGCAGGCACACTTAATGAAGACATAAATAAGCAATTTCTGTCCCAGCATAATGTTATCTAAATGTAAAAATGTTAAACTTATTATTCAGCACAAATAAAATTTGTATCTGATAATATACAGCTAAACTGTATGATTAGGCCATTGCCCAAAACCTGTGTTTGGGCACCTCCCTCCTTTCTCACCTCATATGTCCACAGAGAAAAAAACAAAAAAAAACACTGTCAATTATTATTTATTCCTTATGCTGCTCCGAAATGTATAAATATCAGTGCAAGCTTTTGAAGTACATGTGATGCCACCCAGTGGTTTACTTCTGAGATAGTATGATGTCCACACAGAGGTGGCCAGAGCACGGTTGGGCACTTTTACAGTTGTTGTTGGTAGCATTTTTCACTCAGGCTGAGGAGCAGGTGTGCAGGCGGAGAGGGGATTCTGAGTATCCCCAGCTATCCAAGCATGGAGACATCATGGTGGGAGCAATATTCTCTTTCCATCTGCTGTTCAAAGACAGTCCGGATACTTACATGCACAAACCACTGCCGCTGGAATGCGCCAGGTAAACTATACTGTACAAACATTTCTTGTTTAGTTTTCAAATATCTGACAGATATGAATTACCTAAAAAAAAAATGTCCAATTGTTTTTTTTCTTTTCAATAATTATGCTTTTGTTTGTATTTTAAGGACAAATTGCATGCATTTTCAATGTTTTATATTTGTCTGATTAAGTTTAAATTTCAGAGCATTCCAGTATGCCCAGGCTATGCTCTTTGCCATAGAGGAGATTAATAACAGTACAGACCTACTGCCTGGCATCTCTGTGGGATATAAGATTTATGATGCCTGTGCTTCCATTGCCAGAGCTGTAAGAGTCGCACTGGCTTTGACTAATGGTAATGAAATAGTATCTACACTTTCCGAGGCAACATGTACCAGACCTGCTCAAGTGCAGGCCATTCTGGGAGAGGCCTTTTCCTCTCCTTGTATGGCTATGGCTACTGTCATCGGACCATTTCATGTTCCACTGGTGAGCAAGTTTGATATAAAGGCTGGTCATTGCAAAAGATGTTTCAAGAGAATTGTAGTGTGTTGTGCAAACATTTTATATTTGAGATGTCCTTTCTTCTCTCTTTCTCTCTCTCTCTTAGATCAGCCACTTTGCTACTTGTGCATGTCTTAGTGATAAAACTAAGTACCCATCCTTCCTCAGAACAATACCCAGTGACTACTACCAGAGCAGAGCCCTGGCTCATTTAGTCAAGTACTTTGGTTGGACTTGGGTTGGAGCTATCAGAACAAATGATGATTATGGCAATAACGGCATGGCCACATTTACAGAAATAGCCCAGCAGCTTGGCATCTGTGTAGAGTACTCTGTGTCTTTCTTTCGAACAGATCCACCAGACAAAATACAAAAAATAGTTGACATTATAAAAGCTTCCACTTCCAAGGTGATTGTCACTTTCCTCTCTCCCACGGAGTTATATGTGATAATACATGAGTTCTTTCTGCAAAAACTGACTGGGTACCAGTGGGTAGGCACTGAAGCATGGATATTTGATATCCAAACTGCAGCCGTGGATAAGCATCACATTCTGGATGGTGCCATAGGCCTCTCTATCCCTAAAGCACATGTCAGTGGCATGAGAGAGTTCATTTTAGATGCAAAGCCACTCAATACATCTACTAATGTATTATTTACAGAGTTTTGGGAGGCATTATTTGGCTGTAAGTTCAAGCAGCCAGTGTCATTGGCAGAGAATGAAAAACAATGTACTGGACATGAAGATGTGACTCAAGTGCAAAACAGCTTCACTGATATGTCACTGATGCCTATCTTTTATAATATTTATAAGGGAGTGTATACTGTGGCCCATGCAGTTCATCGTATGCTTAGCTGTAATAAAACATGTGACAAAATTGTGCAACTAGATCCATTCATGGTGAGTGAAATACTTACTTTGTAGTCATTATATTAAGTCAAATTGACAAATAAAATAGTTTTTTAGAAATTTTTGAAATTATGTTGCAGATTGTGCTGATGAGACAATGGACCAAAAACAATATCAGCTAATGATTTATACTGATGTATATCTTCTTAGATTTTACAGCACATAAAAAAGATTAAGTTCAAAACAAAGGAAGGAGATGAGGTTTACTTTAATGAAAATGGAGACCCAGCAGCAAAGTATGAAATTATAAACTGGCAGCCATCAGAAAATGGACTTGTGGAGTTTGTGACAGTTGGTCTTTATGATGCATCTTTACCTGAAGACAAGCAAATGAATCTCCATAATAAGTCGTTATTTTGGGCACAGAATTCACAAAAGGTAAACTAACATGTAATCACTTTAATTGTCAATGCAATGCAATGTCTATCTGAATTGTTATGATTGTATATATGGAAATGTCACTGTATCATGTTTGCTGTTAATGCATCAAGATGAGTAAAAATCCATGCAAAGTTAATGCATTGTCAAAGTGAATGCATAATTTTCATTGTTTCATTCATGCAGGTGCCTGTGTCAATTTGCAGTGAGAAATGTCCCCCAGGAACTCGCAAGGTTCTGCAGAAAGGAAAGCCTGTCTGCTGCTATGACTGTTTAAGATGTGCAGAGGGAGAAATCAGCAATAGTACAGGTGCAGTGATATTTAATGCAAGACAAAGTCTATTGTCATATGTCAAAGCCTTTTAAGCAAACTAAAAATCTATATCTGAAAATCAATACATCAAATACATCACATAAGTCTGAATGCTAATCTTTGCACAATATTGTGCATGGTTAAAGCACCAGTGTGAAAAATATATTTAACAGAATGGTTTTTAAATGATCCATTTTATTGTTTATATTAACTAATCTAACACCTGTTTGCACATATTTTTTTTTTTTTTTTTTTTTTTTTTTAGATTCTATCACCTGTGTGAGATGCGACCCTGAGTTCTGGTCAAATGAGAGAAGAGATGCCTGTGTAAAGAAGGAGGCAGAGTTTCTATCATATGAAGAGATTATGGGAGCACTGCTCACTGCAGCCTCCCTATTTGGAACATGCATGACTGCTGTTGTGGCATTCATTTTCTTCAGATACAGGCAGACTCCAATTGTCAGGGCCAACAACTCTGAGCTGAGCTTCCTGCTGCTCTTCTCCTTGACTCTGTGTTTCCTGTGTTCTCTGACCTTCATAGGTCGGCCCTCTGAGTGGTCTTGCATGCTGAGACACACCGCATTTGGCATCACCTTTGTCCTCTGTATCTCTTGTGTTCTGGGAAAAACAATAGTAGTGTTAATGGCCTTCAAGGCCACACTTCCAGGTAGTGATGTGATGAAATGGTTTGGGCCTGCACAGCAGAAACTCAGTGTTGTGGGTTTCACTCTTGTACAAGTTATCATATGTATCCTCTGGTTAACAATTTCTCCTCCATTTCCCTTTAAGAACTTTCATACATTCAAGGACAAAATCATCTTAGAGTGTGCTCTGGGTTCAGCTATAGGCTTTTGGGCTGTACTTGGATACATAGGACTTTTGGCCATGTTGTGTTTTAGTCTTGCTTTTCTGGCTCGGAAACTGCCTGATAATTTCAATGAAGCCAAATTCATCACCTTCAGCATGCTGATATTCTGTGCTGTATGGATCACGTTTATTCCAGCATATGTCAGCTCACCTGGGAAGTTCAGTGTTGCTGTGGAGATATTTGCTATTCTAGCTTCAAGTTTTGGACTGCTCATTTGTATTTTCATTCCAAAATGTTACATTATCTTACTGAAACCAGACAAGAACACAAAAAAGAATATGATGGGGAAGGGGGCACCAAAATCATCCTGAAAACAGACATTTTAGTTTCATTATAATTTTTACAAAATACATAATTTGTTCCCCAGACTGTAGATATCTATCTTCATCCTACTTGCATTAAACAAATATACTATTTGTCATCTTTTTATTGTTCATTTATGAGATGCATGTAATACAATACACAATCGAAACATAGTACAAGTCAAATCAAATCATGAATGTTGTTTCAAAAATTTTAATTAAAGAAACGATATTTGCACAGACAAAAACATCCCTTGATTTGTTTGATTTCTCCTGGTCTCCTGAAGTTTGACAATAATATCCCACTTGTTGTTAAGTATGTATAAAACCTTGCCATAAAGCTGTAGAGATGATTGGCTGGCCTAAAGACTAAAACAGAGCTATGCCATTGTTGGGCTGCAGCTCTTGGTTCTGCTAGTGGGGAAAGAAGACTGTTTCCACAGCAAGCCCCAGCACATCCAGCTAAACAGGTTCAATGGTATAATGTATAATTAGAATGTAAATTATAAGCAATTCCAATAGAACAAATCTGTAAAAAAAACAACAACTCCATATTGTTTTGACCTATATACATTTTAGTTACTTCGTTTGTATTATGTACTGTATTTGAGACATGGACATGAAAATATATTACGTAATTTAATCTTTTACCTCCCAGCCTATCTCTGCTGCTCTAATTTGGTCTTATAACCAAAAGTTTTATTTATCATTTTCACTATGAGCTGTGGCAGTAGTCAATAGGGAAATGGCTTGGCAGCTGGTGGGTGGTCAGTTCAAATCCAGCACTACCACAGCATTATCATCTTAATACTGGAGAGGGGCCAGTTTACTTCCTGGGCACGTACCCTTGAGCAAGGAACCTCTAACTGCTCCCTACTCTCATTCCACCATCTCTCCACATGGAGCAGTATATAGTAACCCAGGGATAGAGCCACAAACTAAGAATTTGGATTTAGCCTGCTCTTTTACAGATTTGTACAGACCGCCTTTCCCAGTTTTGAACTTTACCTGTCTGGCAATTTCATAAGCTTTTGTACATTCACTTTTAGGATATTAAGCCATTGTTCTGCATCAATTCTCCTATTCCTGGTTCCCTGTTACCCTGCTTGAACCACAGCAGTACAAACTGACCACATTATGGACCCAGCAGATGGATATTCCATAGAAGATTCATATGAGGTGACAGACAGTACAAACCACTAACCACTCCAGTAGAGGAAAAGGTCTTGTCATTGGTACATCAGAAGGTGTCCCCTATGCCATGGCTAATGGGTTCCTTTCCTGAGTGAGCTCAACACTCACCACTGTTTTTCCAGTCAGCTTTCCCCCAGCCTGCTAGCTTTCAACATGACAGCCACCAGCATGCTAGTCTTCAGCCCACTACCCAGCCTGTTAGTCCCAGCTTCTTAGTCATTAGCCTGCACTCCGGTTAATTAGGCTTGGGGTTCTTGGCCTCCAATCTTCTTGTCCTGAGCTGACTAGCCCGCTACCCACCAGATCTTGCATTCCCTGAATCCCAGAAGTCACATTTCTGGGGATAGGGCTAGCATTGAAGAGATCTCCCACAAGAAAGCAAGGCTCCCTAACGCACAGCTTGAGACTGTGTTGGCTATTCCAGCTGACATCCAGTCTGTTCTTATGTCTGGGTTCCTAGGTGATCTCTTCTGTGTCCATGAGTTCAGGGCAGCCTGAGGGACACCAGTTATTCTGCCCTTTGGCCCTGCCTCTTGGTTGCCCCACAGACCTGCTCCGCCAATCTACCATGACCCCAGGCCACCTGAGTTTTCCTGTTCTGACTCTGTTGCTCTGTCTTTGTCCAACCCTCAGGCCATCTGCCTGAGGTGTCCAGCCCTTTTTGTTTTCAGCTCTTAGCCACTTGTCCTGAGTCCCTTCTCCAGACCCCATCCACCTGTCTTATCCTAGACTGTTTGGACTTCAGGTTTTAGGTTTTTTGTTTAGTATTTCCTCTTTTATTTTGTAACTGACCCCTCTCCTTGTATCTGTAACTTTATTTCTTTCCATTGTTGCATTTCCCACCAGTTTTGTGTGTTCCAGTCTGATTAGTTTCACTTGTCCCTGATTAGTTTTCACCTGTGTCTTGTCATCCTACCTTCACTTGTGCATATAATTCCTATGTTTATTGGTTTGAGTGTAAGTTCACCTTCATTCAATGTTTATTTCAGCCATTTCCTGTGTTTTGTTTTCCTGTTTGGTTTAGACTTCTACTTTGTTCACTTGGACGTTGCATTTTTCATGGAGTTTGGATTTAGCTTGCTTCTTTGTTTCTTTACTGATTTGTTTCACTCTTTGGACTGCTTTTCCTGGTTTCCAACTGTGCCTCCCTGGCAATCCATACGCTTTTGTGCATTCACTTTTGAAATATTAAACCATTGTTCTGCACGGGTTCAGCCTTTGTAGTCTGTACTTAGGGCCTATTCCTCATGTTCCTGGTTTTGGGTCCTGGTCACTGGTCCAAAATAAAGTCCTGTTGTTTGTACCCAAATTGAAGTGCACAGGTTAATTTTACAGGTGTTCAGATGGATCGAACTGTCTCTCAAATACAAAATAGACAAAAACAAAAGCAAATTAAGACTTAAAATTTGAACCACTTCATATATTCTGCAACACATACACAGCACCTTCTATTGAAGGCAAACTGAAAAAAATAATGACAAGTAATTATGTCTCACCATAATGTCCAAGTGTCAATGTAAAAAATGGGAACTTCTTGAATACCACAAAGTCATGTTTGTATCTGATAACATATCCAATTATCACCCTACCCCTTTAACTCACCTGGTATGTCCACAGAGATCACTTTTTTTTTCCAACATGTTTTTTTTTTTTTTTATGCTGCTCCAAACTGTATAAAGATGTGTGGGAGGTTTACCTACTACTAGATAGTATGATGCCCACACAGAAGAATCTTGAGAATGGCTGGGCACTCCTACAGCTGTTGTTGGTGGCATCCTTTTCTCAGGCTGAGGTGCCAGTGTGCAGGCTTAGAGGAGATCCTGACAACCCTGAGCTATCCAAGGATGGGGACATTATGTTGGGGGGAATCTTCTCTTTCCACAACAAGTGGAAAGACAAACAGGATATCTACATGCAAAAACCACTGCCACTGCAATGCACCAGGTAAATTTCACCATAGAAATCTATATAAATGTTAAATATTATGTTGAAGAGGATGTAGGTATTGATAACAGGTACAAAACAAGGTAATGGAACATACAGAGTATGGAAATATTCCATGGTTTGTGTGAATACCATTGAATGTTCTCTTTTAGTATGCTATTGTTTTAATTTTAAGGACATTGGTTATTTTTTTCAACTCTAATGACTCTGTATCAAGTTTGAATTTCAGAGGGTTCCAGTTTGCCCAGGCTATGCTTTTTGCCATCGAGGAGATTAATAACAGCACAGACCTACTTCCTGGCATCTCTTTGGGATATAAAATTTATGATGTCTGTGCTTCGATTGCCAGAGGTGTGAGGGTCACACTGGCCTTAGCTAATGGTAATGAAGTGGTTTTAGCACCCTCTGAGGCACCATGTACCAGACCTGCCCAAGTGCAGGCTATTATAGGAGGGACCTTTTCCTCTCCTTGCATGGCTATATCCACTGTCATTGGACCCTTTCATATTCCACTGGTGAGTAAGATGAGTAGAAATTAAATATATATATATATATATATATATATATATATATATATATATATATATATATATATATATATATATATAGTTTTTGCATTTTTCCACTTGATCAAAGCAGCCAATATGATAGCAGTTTTTTAATTATTTTGCTGTACTGTGTTACTGATTTATATCTGGAATACTATTTTTTTTTTCTTTTAGATCAGCCACTATGCTACTTGTGCTTGTCTCAGTGATAAAACCAAGTACCCATCCTTCCTCAGAACAATACCCAGTGACTACCACCAGAGCAGTGCCCTGGCCCAGTTAGTCAAGTACTTTGGTTGGACTTGGGTTGGAGCTATTAGAACAAATGATGATTATGGCAATAATGGCATGGCCACATTTACAGAAACTGCCCAGCAGCTTGGCATCTGTCTTGAGTACTCTGTATCTGTCTTTAGAACAGATCCACCAGACAAAATACAAAAGATTGTTGACATCATAAAAGCTTCGACTTCCAAGGTCATTGTCACTTTTCTCTCCCCAACTGATTTGTATGTTATAGTACATGAGTTGTCTAACCACAATTTGACTGGGTACCAGTGGGTAGGCACTGAGGGCTGGATCTTTGATTTCCAAACTGCAGCCATGGATAGACATCACATTCTGGATGGTGCCATAGGCCTGTCCATCCCCAAAGCACATGTCAGTGGCATGAGAAAGTTCATGTTGGATGTGAAGCCATTCTATTCATCTAGTAATGATTTGTTCATAGAGTTTTGGGAGACATTATTTAGCTGTAAGTTCAAGCTGTCAAAGCCATCAGCAGGGAATGAGAGAGAATGTACTGGACATGAAGATGTGAATCAAGTACAAAACAGCTTCACTGATATGTCGCTCATGCCTATCTTTTACAATGTGTATAAAGGAGTGTATGCTGTGGCCCATGCACTTCATAATATTCTCAGCTGTAATGAAACATGTCACAACAATGTGCAACTTGATCCATTTATGGTGAGTTGAACACAAAAGACTTAGGGTGTAGTTTTTATATGAAATGATTCTGACAAAGAAAGTGGCTTACATTTTGAAAAACAATGTTGTAGTCTGTTGAAAATGCTGCTAAGATACTATACCTTGATTTCAAATTAATTAACTACATTGATGCATTTCTTCATAGATTTTACAGCACATAAGAAAAATTCAATTTAAAACTAAGGAGGAGATGAGGTTTACTTTAATGAAAATGGAGACCCAGCAGCAAAGTATGAAATTATAAACTGGCAGCCAACAGAACATGGCATTGTGGACTTTGTCACAGTTGGTCTTTATGATGCATCTTTACCTGCTGACAAACAGCTGAATCTGCAAAATAAGTCTTTATTTTGGAAACAGAACTCACAACAGGTAAGTTACGATGTGATCACTTTAATTGTAAATTAACATGTTTTTGAATTGTTATATGTGTACAAGTTGTTAGTTAATGTTACTGTACCAAAATGTTTTTTTTTGATCACTATTAATAACACCTTCTCAATGTGAATGCCTATACATTTTTCTCATAGTTGTTTTGTTAATACAGGTGCCTTTGTCAGTTTGCAGTGAGAAATGTCCCCCAGGAACTCGCAAGGTTCTGCAGAAAGGAAAGCCTGTCTGCTGCTATGACTGTTTAAGATGTGCAGAGGGAGAAATGAGCAACATCACAGGTTAGAACAACATTCCCATGCCAATTTTAAAAGTATTTTAGGCCAACTGAAAGACATCATCATTGCATTAAAAAAATACATTATGCAGACACTCATAGAAGTATAAACTCCTAATGTGAAAAATCTAAGACAACGGTATCTAAAATTATCATTATCCATTTATTTATAGATGTATATAAATATAGAAAAAAAGAGTCTGTATTGTTGTTTTCAGTCATTCATTCTCAGGCTTCTTGGGTCACATCCATGGTAGTTAAAGGCCGGGAGTTTTAATTGAATTAATAAAGTTAAATTAAGTCAATTATTGACGTACTTCAATTATTTCAATGAGAAAAAAAGTCTATAGATATTTTTTAAAATATGTACATTTTAAAATAATACAATATCAAATCTGAAATGAAAGTTTGTGGTCATCAAAAAGTTTGGTGTCATATACACTGCCTCTCCTCACTGATTACAAGTCTGTTATAGAACTGATTTAAAGATTTTACTGATACTTTTTAAGATGAAGTTACTTTAGGGATTGCTGGTTCTCTATGAACCAGAGGCCTATGCCAGAGCACAGCCTCAGATCCTCTGGCAGGTCTGTGGTATCTCAGTGCCAGCTCACGACTAAAATTGGCACCTACTGACAGGCCTCCTTACCTCTGGAACACCCTGTCTGAGGCTTGCAGACACATTTTTCATGTTATCATACCTTTTTTTTCTACTACCTATTATGGAGCTGCAATAACAGGGCTGGGTGGTCAGAGAGAATAAAAACTTGGGTTTACCCCCACAACACCCACAGAGGTGTGGTAGGTTATGGTACAGTGTGTGTTTAACTACGGCAGTTACTTAAAACTGCTGCTCCGATATTTTTACCTGATTTAGTGCTATAAAGTACAACTTTATTTGAAAACGTGGGAACAAAAATGTCCCATGCACACATAGCATTCAATGTAGTAGTTCTATTTCAAATGTATGTATGTATGTAATTGTATTTTGAAAAAACACAAAACAAGACAAATGTATTTAGCAAACATAACCCCTGCTTTAATGATATTTTTTCAGATTCAACCACCTGTATTAGATGCAGCCCTGAGTTCTGGTCAAATGAGAGAAGAGATGCCTGTGTAAAGAAGGAGGCAGAGTTTCTCTCATATAAAGAGATTATGGGAGCATTGCTCACTGCAGCCTCCCTATTTGGAACATGCATGACTGCTGTTGTGGCATTCATTTTCTTCAGATACAGACAGACGCCAATTGTCAGGGCCAACAACTCTGAGCTGAGCTTCCTGCTGCTCTTCTCATTGACTTTGTGTTTCCTGTGTTCGCTGACCTTCATCGGACGGCCCTCTGAGTGGTCTTGCATGCTGAGACACACCGCATTTGGCATCACCTTTGTCCTCTGTATCTCTTGTGTTCTGGGGAAAACAATAGTAGTGTTAATGGCCTTCAGGGCCACACTTCCAGGGAGTAATGTGATGAAATGGTTTGGGCCTGCACAGCAGAAACTAAGTGTTGTGGGTTTCACTCTTGTACAAGTTATCATATGTATCCTCTGGTTATCAATTTCTCCTCCATTTCCCTTTAAGAACTTTAAGGAATTCAAAGACAAAATCATCTTAGAGTGTGCTCTGGGGTCAGCTATAGGCTTTTGGGCTGTACTTGGATACATAGGACTTCTGGCCATGTTGTGTTTTTTTCTTGCTTTTCTGGCTCGGAAACTGCCTGATAATTTCAATGAAGCTAAATTTATCACCTTCAGCATGCTGATATTCTGTGCAGTTTGGATCACGTTTATTCCAGCATATGTCAGCTCTCCTGGGAAGTTCAGTGTTGCTGTGGAGATATTTGCAATTTTAGCCTCAAGTTTTGGACTGCTCATTTGTATTTTTATTCCAAAATGTTATATTATCTTAATGAAACCAGAGAAGAATACGAAAAAGAATATGATGGGGAAGGGGGCACCTAAATCATTCTAAAAATTATGTTGGTAACAGCACTCTACTGCCATTGTAATACTTGCATAATTATTTGTTAAAACGACTGTCTCACTGCCATGTATCTTCATTTAATTAAAAACCTGTTATTGTACAACTGTAGTATTTTTTTTCCCATTGCATATTATTACATTTGTGAAAAAAACATATTTAGTTGACAGCATTTATAGACACTTTTCAAGAGTTGGTATTTGCTGTGATTCAGTGTACACAATAGCACTGTTATAAATAAGAATGGCTGTACACATGCTTTTTGTAAAACAATTACATTACTTATGATGAAAAACTGAAAAACTAGAGAGTTAACAAGTTTGCTAACACAGCCAACTCAATTCAAACTCTTCGTGGAGTCACATCCAAAGGCAGACTGTTCCAGAGACTAGGCACACAGTGGATGAAGGCTGTGTTTTTATTAAAATCAGACAATTAGTCTAGCTGCAGGATCTAAGGGACCTGCTGGGTACATAGAGGCATGTCTGAGAGATACATTGGTACCAGACCAGACAGTTAAAAAACTAGCAATCCATCGATCCAACCATCCATCCATTTCCTTCTGTTTATCCGGGGTCAGGTCGCCGTGGTGACAGGGTGTTCCAGATGTCTCTTTCCCCAGCATTGCATTCCAGCTCCTGGGGGATCCCGAGACATTTTCCAGTCCAGGTGTCCTACTAGTTGGATGTTCCCAGAACACCTCCAAAGGAAGGCGCACAGGATACATCCTGATTATGTCCGAACCACCTCAGCTGGCTTCTTTCAACACGAAGGAGCAGCGGCTCTACTCCAGGGCCCTTCCAGATATCCATGCTCCTAACCGTATCTCAGAGAGTCCAGCCAACTGAAGGAGAAAACTAATTTTGGAATCTCTTGAATAAATCTCAGAGTTACAATGTAGATAGATTAGAAAATCCACCTCTCCCTACAATGGTCTAGTACAACGTCTGCATTACTACTAATGCCACACCAACCTACTGGTCCATCTCACACTCAATTTTTCCATCACTCAAGACCCTGAGATACTTGAACATGAGCATACAGCAACTCGCTCCCTGGCTGACTGATTTCTGACTACCTCAGTGAAGTATAGCAATAATAGCATCCATTTGAAAAGAAGACTTGCAAAATGTAAGATACTTTTTACAACCCAACCCAACATACTATCATATTTCTGCAACAGTGAAATCTGCACAAAACTGCACAAATTCTGACAGTTTTAGATTAACTTAACATTTCAAAGCAAACTTTTCTCTGTTGTTGTTGGACATTGTTATGAATTCAATAATAAACTGTGACTCCAAATGTTTTGAAGTACTATGAATGTTCTTATATGTTAATATACAACTGAGATTAAATTAAATGAGGCCCAAAACTCTTTCTGTTTGGGCACTCCTCTTCTGGTGCACCACCTCAACGATCCACAGAGATCACTGATCTATTTTTTAACTTTACGCTCCCCCAATAAATATATCAGTGCAAACTTCCAATTTACATGGAGGAAGAGTTGGGGTTAGGGTTAGTTGTTAAGTTCTCTCAGACAGTATGATGTCCACACAGAGGTGGCCAGAGCAGGGTTGGGCATTGTTACAGCTGTTGTTAGTGGCATCTTTCTCTCATGCTGAGGAGCCAGTGTGTAGGCGGAGAGGGGATTCTGAAAACCCCCAGATATCCAAGGATGGGGACATAATGTTGGGAGGTATCTTTGCTTTCCACAGCAGCTGGAAAAATAGACAGGACACCTATATGCACAAACCACTGCCATTGCAATGTGCCAGGTAAATTATGCCATAAAATATATCTAAACATTTTAAGAGGAAGTGAGTTAAGAGTTGTAAAAAAGTTCAGCAAACTGTTTTTTGAAAAAAAGAAATATTTGTTGTTGTGTACATTAAAATCATCAAATGCTTTAATTTTAGGATGGTATTGTTTTCATTTCTAATTTCTATTATTTTAATGAATTAACACAATATATTTATGTTTGAATTAAGTTTGAATTTCAGAGGTTTCCAGTATGCCCAGGCTATGCTCTTTGCCATAGAGGAGATTAATAACAGCACAGACCTACTGCCTGGCATCTCTCTGGGATATAAGATCTATGATGTCTGTGGCTCCATTGCAAGAGGTGTGAAGGTTGCACTGGCTTTGGCTAATGGTAATGAAATGATATCTGCACCCTCTGAGGCATCATGCACAATATCTGCCCAAGTGCAGGCTATTATGGGAGAAAGTTCTTCCTCTCCTTCCATGGCTATTGCAACTGTTGTTGGGCCCTTTCATATTCCAATGGTGGGTAAGACTGTAAAAAAATGAAAACAAATTTATATTATTATAAGTTTTGAAAGACCTTTAGTGCACCATGTAAAGGTTTTATATTTAATATTGTATCATGTAAAATGAAGTTTTTCTTTGTCACTGTTGCCAAGTGCTTGCTCATGGGTCTACTAAAAGGAACACAATCTAGACCTGCTCTGTATAAAAAAGTGTTGTGAGGTAACTTCTGTTATGGTTTGGTGCTATGCAGATAAAAATGTAAATGAAAATTAAATACTATGTATTGTTTCTTTTAGATCAGCCACTTTGCTACTTGTGCTTGCCTCAGTGATAAAACCAAGTACCCATCCTTCCTCAGAACAATACCCAGTGACTACTACCAGAGCAGAGCCCTGGCCCAATTGGTCAAACACTTTGGTTGGACTTGGGTTGGAGCTATTAGAACAAATGATGATTATGGCAATAATGGCATGGCCACATTTACAGAAACTGCCCAGCAGCTTGGCATCTGTCTTGAGTACTCTGTATCTGTCTTTAGAACAGATCCACCAGACAAAATACAAAAGATAATTGACATAATCAAAGCTTCGACTTCCAAGGTGATTGTTGCTTTCCTTTCCCACTTGGATATGGACATGTTAATACATAAGTTGTCTCCCCACAACTTGACTGGGTACCAGTGGATAGGAAGTGAGAGCTGGATTGTTGATTCCCAAACTGCAGCCCTGGATAAGCATCACATTCTGGATGGTGCCATAGGCCTGTCCATCCCCAAAGCACATGTCAGTGGCATGAGAGAGTTCATGTTGGATGTGAAGCCACTCAATACATCTCATAATTTATTGTTTACAGAGTTTTGGGAGACATTATTTAGTTGTAAGTTTAAGCAGTCAAAGTCAACAGCAGTGAATTACAGTGACTGTACTGGACATGAAGAGGTAACTGGAATACAGAACACCTTCACTGATATGTCACTCATGCCTATCTTTTATAATATTTATAAAGGAGTGTATGCTGCGGCCCATGCGCTGCATAGTATTCTCAGCTGTAATAAAATATGTGACAACAATGTTAATCTAGATCCATTCACGGTGAGTTGAACACCAAAGACTTGAATTATAGTTATGTAAGACCTACAAAATGTTTCCAGATTATGATCTACATTGATGCTTATCTTCTTAGATTTTACAGCAAATAAGAAAAGTTCAATTTAAAACCAAGGAAGGAGATGAGGTTTACTTTAATGAAAATGGAGACCCAGCAGCAAAGTATGAAATTATAAACTGGCAGCCAACAGAAAGTGGAGTTGTGGACTTTGTGACAGTTGGTCTTTATGATGCATCTTTACCTGCAGACAAACAGATGATTATGCAAAATAAGTCTTTGATTTGGGCACAGAACTCACAACAGGTAAGCTACCATGTGTTTACTGTAATTGTGAATCTATTTGGATTTTCATAAAAGTATAAGTCATTGTAAAATGAATAACATTGTCATAGTGACTGTAAGCTACCATGTGGTCATTAATTGTGAATGAAAGTTGTTATAATTGTATATCCCATTGGTGATTGTGACTCTATCATATGTTTGGTTTCAACACATAAAATTTATAATACATGCTTTTAAAAATGACACCCTGTCAGCCTAATTACATACACTTTTCTTATTTTTATTTGTGTAGGTGCCTTTGTCAGTTTGCAGTGAGAAATGTCCCCCAGGAACTCGCAAGGTTCTACAGAAAGGAAAGCCTGTCTGCTGCTATGACTGTTTAAGATGTGCAGAGGGAGAAATAAGCAACAGTACAGGTGTAGTAATATTTAATGTGAGAGAAAACAAAAGGGAAAAGGCTAACTTTTAAAAATTACATAGTTGTGTTCTGATTTCAAAAGCATGGATTATGCAGTAATTATAGAGTATTATCAAGCAACACTTTAGCTTTTCCAGTATAAACTTGCACGATGTATCTTTGCGGCGCACCACAAAGTATTTCACAGATTTAGATGAAACTGGATAAAAATATTTTCGCTCTGATGTCCTCCGGCTGCTTAGCCTCAACTCTCTGTGAATGAGTTCCAGTAAAGTAAATTGCCACAAACTTAATGTGTACAGTATATGTATATATATATATACATATGTGTGCTAATGTTAGCTCATGTCAAAACCAGAGCCAGGTGTTGGCAAGGTTGTCAAGTTTTTGATCATAAGTAATATAATACAGCTGTCTATATCTACGGCAGTGAAAGTACACTCTAAAACTGAGCAGTTTTGCTCTAAGCCAAGTAAAAAACAATAGAATTGTATGAAAAATCGTGAGACCAATTTTTAATCTTTTAATGTTTTTTTGATGGTCTCATCAGCCGCATTTTTACTGGGTCTTGATTCAGTCTTGGATAAAGAGGACTTTTATTCAGTATTTTGTTCAAGACTAGTCATGCCAAATAACTAATCTAATTAGATTTTTTTTCTTTTAACTCTTCACTGCTGTCACCCCTCATGATATATATATATATATATATATATATATATATATATATATAAAGGTCATTAAAGGCCAACTCATTCAAATTAAAAATTAACATACATGTTATCCAGACCTCTCCTAGTGGTATGTAAGCTTGCAGATTATCTTATCCACTAAAGTCTTGCTGTGTTTCTTCCTGAATCCTTATACTTATATGATCCAAATAGTTTATGATGACACCATGCAGCTGTCATACAGTTAATTATGTCATGTCTGTCTTGTAGGCAAAGAAAATATGCAACTTAAAGACAAGAAAGGTAGGTAGTCTGAGCAAGCCTAACACCTGTTTTAATATTACTTTTCAGATTCTATCACCTGTGTCCGATGTCACCCTGAGTTCTGGTCAAATTACAGAAGAGATGCCTGTATAAAGAAAGAAGAAGAGTTTCTATCATATGAAGAGATTATGGGAGCACTGCTCACTGCAGCCTCCCTATTTGGAACATGCATGACTGCTGCTGTGGCATTCATTTTCTTCAGATACAGACAGACTCCTGTTGTCAGGGCCAACAACTCTGAGCTGAGCTTCCTGCTGCTCTTCTCCTTGACTCTGTGTTTCCTGTGTTCTCTGACCTTCATTGGACGGCCCTCTGAGTGGTCCTGCATGCTGAGACACACTGCATTTGGCATCACCTTTGTTCTCTGTATCTCTTGTGTTCTGGGAAAAACAATAGTGGTATTAATGGCCTTCAGAGCCACACTTCCAGGAAGTAATGTGATGAAATGGTTTGGGCCTGCACAGCAGAAACTCAGTGTTCTGGGTTTCACTTTTATACAAGTTGTCATATGTATCCTCTGGTTAACAATTTCTCCTCCATTTCCCATCAAGAACTTCCATACATTCAAGGACAGAATAATCTTTGAGTGTGCTCTGGGTTCAGCTATAGGCTTTTGGGCTGTACTTGGATACATAGGACTTCTGGCCATGTTGTGTTTTATTCTCGCTTTTCTGGCTCGGAAACTGCCTGATAATTTCAATGAAGCCAAATTCATAACCTTCAGCATGCTGATATTCTGTGCAGTATGGATCACTTTTATCCCAGCATATGTCAGCTCTCCTGGGAAATTCAGTGTTGCTGTGGAGATATTTGCTATTCTGGCTTCAAGTTTTGGACTGCTCATTTGTATTTTTATTCCAAAATGTTACATTATCTTACTGAAACCAGAGAAGAATACAAAAAAGAATATGATGGGAAAAGGGGCACCAAGACCATCTTGAAAACTTAAATATAACTTAATATGTCTAATAATAATGCAAGTCTTGCATTGTACTACTGTTATTATTCCAATGTATGAGACATCATTTCAGTTGTGACACAGTAAACTGGTTTCCCCTAATTGGGTTCTCGAGGCCTTCTTGACTTTAAGGGATGTAAGACAACCTTCTAAAAATATATACAGTTGTCCTATATCTCAGGATTTGTTTTTTTTCTTTTCAGTGAACAAATGAAATTGTTATTTTTAAAGTTAAGATTATAATTTAAGACATAATCTTAAATATAATTCTGACAGGAAAAGGTCACAGTGAAGACCTGAACAGAAGCTATATTCAAAGAGTCATTACTCTCAGCTTGTCTAAAAAAAGGGAAAAAAGCCTATTCAGCATGTATGACTGTTAAATAATAACAATGATAATAATAAAAATGTAATACAGAGAGAGAATTGTGTTAAAGATTTCTCATGATATCACAAAAATTAACAGCTGATTCATTATTCACTAAATAATCTATTCAGTATACTGTTATTGTGTTATGAGTTATGCATACAATATGTCACTCAGTCAGTCAGGTGCAAGGGTAAGTAGTCATTGTATAAAAGGGGTCACTGGAGGAAAAGTAAGTAAGTAAACCCTATTTTTAAAGCATAACTCAAAACCAGAGGAACTGTATAATGAAAGCTAGAAAGATAAAACAGGAAATAATGACATAAAAATAATAAAACAGTGAAACTAAGTTAAAATTCTACGAAACAGCGTTTACAAAACAGATTTAAGCAGCTTTTAAAGATAAAGCTATCGACTGACTCTGCAAAGGCTTGGTCACATTTGGTTTTAAACTTAGGTTAAAAGGTTTGGAACCCATGACATAGCATATTGAGAAGACAGCATAAAATACTACAATGTAATATTCAATATACAGTGTATATACTGTATACATGTAGAGAGTGTGCTGACAGCAATGCTCACTCAGCACAACCGACTAAACTGGCCCAAGATGGGGACCTTCTCATTTTACAGTAGGCAGGATTACGTAATTTAGGCACATACTGTATTTACATGGTTTATTTGTATTTGAGGCATAAATTTGGGGATGTTCACAACTGGGACACACAAAAAGATTTAGCTTATTTACGCAATTTGTCTATATGCAGTTGTTATTTACATTGTGTTGCACTCTCTGGGCCACCATACTGTGCGCCAAAACAAATCTAAAGGCACTGAGTATGCTACCTAGCCAGTACCAACTGTCAGACAGTTATTATATCAGAGTTATTGGAGACCTAAATAGCTCAAATGAGGGCAAAAAATATAATATGTTTTACACCATATGGTTCCCACACAGTGAGCCTGATAATTTAAAATAATGTAAGCCTAATAACTCAAACTATCTCAACTTTCATTATCAAATTCTACATTATGTTTTACTTGTAATTATGAATTCAATAATCAATTGTTCCATAACATTCAAATGTTAACATAAAAATAAAAAACTTTGAATATTTCAAATAGACTGAGGCCCAAATCTCTTGTGGTGATGGGACACTTCCCTACTCTCGCGCCACCAGGGAGGTCCACAGAGATAAAACATCGCTGTTCTATCATGATTGTTTATGCTGCTCACAAACATATAAATAGCAGTGCAAGTCATTTTGATTTACGTAACGGATGAGTTAAGGCTATGGTTAGTGGTATATAGATCTGTCAGACAGTATGACACCTGCACAGAGGTGGCCAGAGCAGGGTTGGGCACTTTTACAGCTGTTGTTAGTGGCATCTTTCTCTCAAGCTGAAAAGCCAGTATGCAAGTGGAGAGGGGATCCTGAGAACCCCCAACTATTTAAGGATGGGGATATTATGTTGGGAGGGCTCTTCTCTTTCCACAGCACCTGGAAAGATAGACGCGATACCTACATGCACAAACCATTGCCACTGGAATGCATCAGGTAAATTATGCCATAAAAATATTTCTATTCAAAGGGGAACTGGGAAACATACAAAAAAGGCTGTCAGACTGTATACTGAAGTTAGAAATAAGGAACAAATGCTTTCAGTCACTATACTATTCTTTCAGGATGAACTGTTTGCAATTACAACTGAATATAACTGTCTGCATCAAGTTTGCATTTCAGAGAATTCCAGTTTGCCCAGGCTATGCTTTTTGCCATAGAGGAAATTAATAACAGCACCGACCTACTGCCTGGCATCTCTCTAGGCTATAAGATCTATGATATTTGTGGCTCCATTGCCAGAGGTGTAAGAGTCACTCTGGCCTTGGCTAATGGTAATGAAATGGAATTTGAACCCTCAGAAGCACCATGTACAAGATCTGCCCAAGTGCAGGTCATCATGGGAGAGACGTCTTCTTCTCCTTCCATGGCTATAGCCACTGTCATCGGACCCTTTTATATCCCAATGGTTGGTGACATTACTATAAATGTAAATTATATTTCTGAAAAATAAGCATAGTTTCTGTTCATATCATCATAGCAAAGGGGCCTTTAAGCAATTGCAATGTGCCGGCTGTGTGAATGTTTTATATTTTTATCTGGGATATCATTTTTTCTTTTAGATCAGCCACTTTGCTACTTGTGCTTGCCTCAGTGATAAAACCAGGTACCCATCCTTCCTCAGAACAATACCCAGTGACTACTACCAGAGCAGAGCCCTGGCCCAATTAGTCAAGCACTTTGGTTGGACTTGGGTTGGAGCTATTAGAACAAATGATGATTATGGCAATAATGGCATGGCCATATTTATAGAAACTGCCCAGCAGCTTGGCATCTGTCTAGAGTACTCTGTAGCTGTCTTTAGGACAGATCCACCAGACAAAAGACGAAAGATAATTGACATTATCAAAGCTTCTACTTCAAAGGTGATTGTTGCTTTCCTTTCCCACTTGGATATGGACATGGTTATTCACGAGTTGTCTCATCACAACTTGACTGGGTACCAGTGGGTAGGCAGTGAGAGCTGGATTGTTGATTCCCAAACTGCAGCCATGGATAAGCAACACATTCTGGATGGTGCCATAGGCCTGTCCATCCCCAAAGCACATGTCAGTGGCATGAGAGAGTTCATGTTGGATGTGAAGCCACTCAATTCATCTAGTAATGAACTGTTCACAGAGTTTTGGGAGGCATTATTTAGCTGCAAGTTCAAGCTGTCATCAGCAGGGAATGAGAGAGAATGCACTGGACATGAAGATGAGACTGAAATGCAAACTAGCTTCACTGATATGTCACTGATGCCTATCTTTTACAATGTCTATAAAGGAGTGTATGCTGTGGCCCATGCACTTCATAATATTCTCAGCTGTAATAAAACATGTAACAACAATGTGCAGCTAGATCCATTTATGGTGAGTTGAATGGCAAGTATGAATCAAGAAAACTTTAAAATAGTATTCTAAAACATTAATTGTTACAGTATATCATGCTGTTGAGAGTCAGATAATGATCTACAGTGATGCATATTTTCTTAGATTTTACAGCACACAAAAAAGATTCAGTTCAAAACAAAGGAAGGAGATGAAGTTTACTTCGATGAACACGGAGACGCTGCAGCAAAGTATGAAATTATAAACTGGCAGCCAACAGAAAATGGCATTGTGGACTTTGTCACAATTGGTCTTCATGATGCATCTTTACCTGAAGACAAACAGCTGAATCTGCAAAATAAGACTTTAATATGGGCACAAAACTCAAAACAGGTAAGCTACCATGTGATCATTAATTGTGAATGAAAGTTGTTACAATTGTATATCCCATTGGTGATTGTGACTGTATCATATGTTTGGTTTAAACACATAAAATGTATAATACATGATTTTAACAATTACACCTTGTCAGCCTGATTACATACATTTTTCTCATATCTATTCTGTCCATGCAGGTGCCTGTGTCAGTTTGCAGTGAGAAATGTCCCCCAGGAACTCGCAAGGTTCTGCAGAAAGGAAAGCCTGTCTGCTGCTATGACTGTTTAAGATGTGCAGAGGGAG
The DNA here is from genome assembly GCA_036365135.1 of Miichthys miiuy. Classification (NCBI taxonomy): domain Eukaryota; kingdom Metazoa; phylum Chordata; class Actinopteri; family Sciaenidae; genus Miichthys; species Miichthys miiuy. Next base: position 10,067,382 of record CM071607.1, on the reverse strand, counting down.
AAATAAGCAACAGTACAGGTGTAGTGAATTCAAGACAAGTTGTCAAGCCAATGTTACAAAATGACAAACTTTATATGTTTTATGTTTTTTAACACTTTCAATGCAGAGCAGGTCTAGACTATACTAAAATCTAAAAATAAACTAACCAATAACAAATAGGCTGCCTGATGCATGTCTTGGAAATGCATATCAAGTATGTCATACTATAACAAACTATAAGTTAATTATAAAAAATGGTCATTAATAGGTTGGCTCACTCAAATTACAAAAAGACAGACAGTATTTTAGTGTCTCCTCCTAGTGGTATCTGAGCATACAGATCATTAATGTGAATGAATGCATTGAGAGCAAATGAAAATTGTGTTTGGACTATACCCCTGAAAATGTAAAAAACACATCAGCATGATACCTTTCATATAATTATATTTATAAGGCTAATGCTGATAGATGCAGTACATGGTTAACATGTGGCGTAGTTACAAAAGATCACGATGGAAGTCTTCAGACACTGTAGGCAAATTGTATGTTGACCAGTATATTTTTGACAAAGTATTTAACAATAAAGTCAAACAAATAAAAACTGCATAAAAATTAGAGCAACTTTGACTAATACATTTGGCATACTTTTCTTGTCCACAATAACATCCTTGGTAGCACTGGAAAATAGAAATTCCAAGCTTTCAAATGACCCTGAACATACCAAGGTTGTCTGCTATTTCAAGGAAAACGTAGCAGTGAATCTTTACATTTTCCATTCACACAGAAATCTAAAAATTATTGTACCATCAATAATCATTCATCAATATATTATGTTTATACAATCTAAACACCTGCTCCAATGTTATTTTTCAGATTCTATCACATGTGTGAGATGTCATCCTGAGTTCTGGTCAAATGGGAGAAGAGATGCCTGTGTAAAGAAGGAGGCAGAGTTTCTATCATATGAAGAGATTATGGGAGCATTGCTCACTGCAGCCTCCCTATTTGGAACATGCATGACTTCTGCTGTGGCATTCATTTTCTTTAAATACAGACAGACTCCTGTTGTCAGAGCCAACAACTCTGAGCTGAGCTTCCTGCTGCTCTTCTCCTTGACTCTGTGTTTCCTGTGTTCTCTGACCTTCATTGGCCGGCCCTCTGAGTGGTCCTGCATGCTACGACACACTGCATTTGGCATCACCTTTGTCCTCTGTATCTCTTGTGTTTTGGGGAAAACAATAGTAGTGCTAATGGCCTTCAGGGCCACACTTCCAGGTAGTAATGTGATGAAATGGTTTGGGCCTGCACAGCAGAAACTCAGTGTTCTGGGTTTCACTTTCATACAAGTTGTCATATGTATCCTCTGGTTAACAATTTCTCCTCCATTTCCCTTTAAGAATTTTAAGGAGTCCAAGGACAAAATCATCTTAGAGTGTGCTCTGGGTTCAGCTATAGGCTTTTGGGCTGTACTTGGATACATAGGACTTCTGGCCATGTTGTGTTTTGTTCTTGCTTTTCTGGCTCGGAAACTGCCTGATAATTTCAATGAAGCCAAATTTATCACCTTCAGCATGCTGATATTCTGTGCTGTATGGATCACTTTTATCCCAGCATATGTCAGCTCTCCTGGGAAGTTCAGTGTTGCTGTGGAGATATTTGCTATTCTGGCTTCAAGTTTTGGACTGCTCATTTGTATTTTTATTCCAAAATGTTACATTATCTTACTGAAACCAGAGAAGAACACAAAAAAGAATATGATGGGAAGGAGCACCAAAATCATCCTGAAAACTTAAAATAATATGGCAAAGGTATTCCAGTCCTAGTCTAAAAAATCTAGTCATATCAACCATCCATCAATCCATCAATTTCCTTCCGCTTATCAGGGGTATATCTATAGTAACATATTTAAATTTTAAAGCAAAATTCATCACCTGATTTTTTTTTTCCTTAAAAAATATCACCTCTTCAAGAACCAAATAATAAAGTCAACATCAACAATGTTCTCAAAGTACTTGGTACCAGACCACCTCAGAGCATAGGTTAATGGTTGACTTCTGGTCTCAGGGTAAAGAGGGAAGTAGAGCTGTCAACTGATCACTACCTATTGGTGAGCTGGAGCAGATGGTGGGGAAGAATGCTGGACAGACCTGGTAAACCAAAATATTTAGTTATGGCGAACTGGGAATGTCTGGGGGAGGCTCCTAACCATAAGGTCCTCAACTCATCCCTCCAGAAGAATTTTTGTGTGCATCCCAGGGGAGGTTGTGCACATGGAATTTAAGTGGACCATGTTCAAAACCTTCATTGTTGGTGCTGTCAAGCTGAAGAAAGAATCACAGAGGTAAAAACCTGGGTATGGGAGGAGTTTGGGAAGGCCATGGACAAGGACTTTTGGTTGACCTCAAGGATCTTCTGGCAAATTGTTTGAGGACTCAGCCAGAATGGAGAATTGCTGGCCCGTGCTGAGGATGTTGTCGGATGGTGGAAAGAGCACTTTGTGCACCAACAGCACGTTGATTTGTGGTGGAAGCAGAGTCTGAAGACTCAGGGAAAGCCTAACCCATATCTCTGGCAGAGGTTGCCAGATATAGGATGAGAAACAGCACTTCCAAATCAAAAATAAGCGCAAGAAAATTAATGGATGGACATTTTGTATTGATTTGTGTGACCAGTCCTCTAAGGGGATATATAAAATACACACACACACACACATCTTTTCACTTATCACTAGCATATTGAGATGACAACATTTTTTTTTATTTTTTTTTTTTATACGATTATATATTACATGTACATAGAGTGCTGCTTAAAAATATGTCAACCACATGAGCATTTTGGAATTTCCTATTGTTTATTCTTTATTTAATTAGAACCAGGTTTTTTATTTGAAATAACAGATCACATTACACCAAGGTGTTTCCTGGTACAGACCTTGGCTGGGGCCTTTTTGGAGTTTGCATGTTCTTCCTTGTGTCTCTCTCTTTAGTTTTCCCAAAGTTAACCCATTCTGGCCTTTTACCAAAAAAAATAAATAAATAATCAAAACAAAATAACCTCCCATTAAAGCTTTGTGGTTGGAATATTAGGATATGGGAGAGCTGTGGCTCAGGAGGTAGAGCGGGTCGTCCATTGATCAGATGATCGGTGGTTTGATCCCCAGCTCCTCCAGTCTGCATGCCATGTCCTTGGGCAAGATACTGAACCCCAAATTGCTCCCTGTAAGTCGCTTTGGGTAAAAGTCCTGTTGTCCCACCAAAAAAAGCCAACATTTTACATAATTTTCCAACACCACATATCGATAACTAATATCAATAACTTTCTGAAACAAAAAGGATGGTCAGGGGGGCCAGCTGTAGGCCTAACACTTATGTGTATCTCTTGTATTATCTTGTTGTCACTGCTATATTTTTCTGTATTTGGTTGTGATTTCTCACAGAATTTGCTGAATTGTTCTAAATGCATCTGTTATCACATTGTTAAATATATGTTTCCTTAATTTGCATGTGTTTTGTCTATTGAAATGTGTTTTCTCAAGTTGCAGTGCATTGAGCTGGATTGGATGTTTTTTGGGGGGTGGATAGTATGGTATACAGTAAGTATAAAGAAGCATGTGTTAGCTAATGTTATGTTAGCTGGCCTGTCTGCCTGTGCAGAGGAGCAGTTTCACACACAACCCTTGAACCGGTGTTGTCCTTAAGGCAACCATAGCAGGCTGTTTATCAAAACGAATGGAACAACCCACTATCAGACTAACTGTTAGCGACTAGCCTAACTGGTGAACAGTGCAGAGCATTTAGAAGGATACCAAAACATCAGTTCATTCATGCATTTCAAATAAGAATTTGGGGCAAATTCTCCAAATTTAATGAGCTTTTCAGAACTTCACTGTAGTACTGTAACCTGTACTATTTCACTCCATACAAGATAACAGGGCCACTGTTACCAAACAAAACCACCACTGACAAAACTCTTTGATATCTCCTTTCACTACTCAGTATGGCCAACTGTAACCACAATTTATCTTTAGCAAATTCATTAGTGTGGTTATTCCTATAAGGGCCATTGCTATTCCAGTTTTCAATTCTGAGTGACTGGAACTAGTTGTAAATTTACAGGTCTGTGTATACCTTCACCTGTTACTCTTGTTTAAGAACTCATTACAAGTGATTTCTGATCACTGCATCTGCTTTTGAATCTGCTTCCTGAATAAAGTATATAGTCCTCTGTTATATTGTAATCTTTCCTTCTATCTGTAAAAACAGGTGAATTTTAGAATAATTAAATTTAAAAGTGTGTGTTGTTGTAATACACATTTTGGCCACTAAACTACCCCACTGTAATGTCCTAAGTTTGCTGTTTTATGTCCCAACATGCAATGTTAATTTTTGTTAGTTAGTTTGTAGTTAGTTTGTCTGTTCAGAAACTGATGATTTATGTTGTCTTGTGGCTGTTCTGTTTTGTTATGTATTGGTTTATAATACTAATAATAATAATAATAATAATAATAATAAACAAGAACACGATCCTCTGTTTTCACAGATTAAACAAAATATCAGTGCCATATAAAACATATGTAAACAATTGTTTTTTTGTTTTGTTTTGTTTTTTTAAACTGTTCTTAAGTCTGTTTTGGCACCTCCCTCCTCTCACCCCACAACAGAGATAAAACATCATTGTTATTTTTAATGCTGTTCTAAAGTATATAAATACCAGTGTAAGCATTTGATTTACAGTGAGGTACGTGTGATGCCACCCAGTGGTTTAGTTCTTTCAGGCATTATGACGTCCACTCAGAGATGGCCAGAGCAGGGTTGGGCACTCTTACAGCTGTTGTTGGTGGCATCTGTCTCTCAGGCTAAAGAGCCGGTCTGCAGACAGAGAGGGGATCCTGAGAACCCACAGATATCCAAGGATGGGGACATTATGTTGGGGGGAATATTCTCTTTCCACAGCAGATGGAAAGACCGACAGGACACCTACATGCACAAACCACTGCCACTGCAATGCACCAGGTAAATTATACTAGGAAATCTATATAAATGTAACATATCTAAAAGGAAGTATGTATCAATAACAGGAACAAAAAAGGGTAATCTAATTGAAAGTTAACATCAGCTATAATCCATGTTTTGTGTGTTGATATTATCAAATTATTCCATTTAATGTGCAATTGTTTCAATTTTAAGACAAATTGGTTGAAATTTCAACTCTTTATACCTGTCTGCATCAAGTTTGAATTTCAGAGGGTTCCAATTTGCCCAGGCTATGCTCTTTGCCATAGAGGAGATCAATAATAACACAGATCTACTGCCTGGCATGTCTCTGGGCTATAAGATGTATGATGCCTGTGGCTCCATTGCCAGAGGTGTGAGGGTCGCACTGGCCTTGGCTAATGGTAATGAAGACGTATCTGCACCCACCGAGGTACCATGTACCAGACCTGCCCAAGTGCAGGCCATTATGGGAGAGACCTCTTCTTCTCCTTGCATGGCTATATCTACCGTCATTGGACCATTTCATATCCCACTGGTGGGTAAAAATGAAAAGATGTTAGCAAAAACTATATTATTATTCTGTAATTCTCACAGTTTGTCATACCACAGTTTTTTGGGGTTTTTTGTTTAATATTGCAGTGTGGTGTAAATATATTATATTTTATATCTTTACCACAGAATACCATTTTTTTTCTTTTAGATCAGCCACTTTGCTACTTGTGCTTGTCTCAGTGATAAAACCAAGTACCCATCCTTCCTCAGAACAATACCCAGTGACTACTACCAGAGCAGAGCCCTGGCCCAATTAGTCAAGCACTTTGGTTGGACTTGGGTTGGAGCTATTAGAACAAATGATGATTATGGCAATAATGGCATGGCCACATTTATAGAAACTGCCCAGCAGCTCGGCATCTGTCTAGAGTACTCTGTGCCATTCTTTAGAACAGATCCACCAGAGAAAATACAAAAGATAGTTGACATTATAAAAGCTTCCACTTCCAAGGTGATTGTTGCTTTCCTCTCCCACATGGATATGGATGTGCTAATACATGTGCTGTCTAACCATAACTTGACTGGGTACCAGTGGGTAGGCAGTGAAGGCTGGATATTTGATTCCCAAACTGCAGCCATGGATAGACATCACGTTCTGGATGGTGCCATAGGCCTGTCCATCCCCAAAGCACATGTCAGTGGCATGAGAGAGTTCATGTTGGATGTGAAGCCACTCAATACATCTAGTAATGAAATGTTCACAGAGTTTTGGGAGACATTGTTTAACTGCAAGTTCAAGCAGCCAATGTCATCAGCAGGGAATGAGAGAGAATGTACTGGACATGAAGATGTGACTCAAGTGCAAAACAGCTTCACTGATATGTCACTCATGCCTATCTTTTATAATGTGTATAAAGGAGTGTATGCTGTGGCCCATGCACTTCATAGTATTCTCAGCTGTAATAAAACATGTGACAACAATGTGCAGCTAGATCCATTCACGGTGAGTTGAACAGACGTCGTTTTTTGATTAAGTTATATTAACAAAAAATGTCATGCCTGTTGAAAAATAAATTGTTGCCGTCAGTCTGCAACAAAGTCGGTCATGCTGTTGAAGATAATACACCTAGCATGTTCGTCAGACAGCAATCTACAATTATGCATATCTGTTTAGATTTTACAGCACATAAAAAAGATTCAGTTCAAAACAAAGGAAGGAGATGAGGTTTACTTTAATGAAAATGGAGACCCAGCAGCAAAGTATGAAATTATAAACTGGCAGCCATCAGAAAATGGCATTGTGGACTTTGTCACAGTTGGTCTTCATGATGCATCTTTACCTGCACACAAACAAATGAATCTGCAAAATAAGTCTTTAATATGGGCACAAAACTCTCAACAGGTAAGCTTGTTGTGCTTGGTATGCATGTTGTCAATTAAAAGCCAGTTTGTATTGTTATTATTGCTAGTTATTGGTTCTTGGTGCTAGTTATAATAGATTTTTTGTAAAGACAACACCTATATACATTTTTCTCATTGTTTTTCATGCAGGTGCCTGTGTCAGTGTGCAGTGAGAAATGTCCCCCAGGAACTCGCAAGGTTCTGCAGAAAGGAAAGCCTGTCTGCTGCTATGACTGTTTAAGATGTGCAGAGGGAGAAATAAGCAACAGTACAGGTGTAGTAATATTTAATGGAAGACAAAACTAAAATCTCCCATGCTAACTTTAATAGAGTGGCATAGTTTTGTGAAATGCTTTCAAGCACACAGTGGTAGTTCCTTCAGGGATTACATAGTAATTACACAGTTTTTTAAACAATCTATATTGACTCAATTCAATTTTATTTATATAGCACCAAATCATAACAGAAGTTATCTCATGACACTTTCTATAAAGAGCAGGTCTAGACAGGCCTTTTTTAATATTATTTACATAGACCCAACAATTCCCACTATGAACAAGCACTTGGTGTCAGTAGCAAGGAAAAACTATTTATGAGCAGTACCTGGCTCAGGCCATCTGCTGCAACTGGTTAAAAAAGAGAAAGGGGGAGAAGTTTTTATGTCCTTAAGGAGTGCTTGAATATAGCTAGCTAACTGATAATGAGGACAGTCATATCCATTAGTCATAATGCATATTACTTATATCTAGTAAAAAAAAAAAGTGCTTACTAAAGGTATAGCCTTTTTAAGCAGTCTAGTTAGGGAGGTTAATGGCCTAGATGAAGGATTTGTTCAAGTTGATTCACAAAGACTCTGACAGCTTTTACTATTGTCAAGGTGGGAGAGGGCAGGCTGTACCTCCATGGTGATGGTGTAATTTGTGCACCTGTTTAAATGGGAGGCAAATTGTAGATGGTCCAGTGTGGGTGGCAAAATTTGAGATTAGTCAGAACCAGCCTCTTTGAGTACCTCATGATGTGGATGTGCTTTAGAAAAACAAAAAACAAAACAAACAAAAAAATGAATAACTCATCATTGTACTGTATCTTGTGCTTATAATCCAAATCATTCATGATGATGTCACACCTGATCCAATATTACTTTTCAGATTCTATCACCTGTGTCCGATGTCATCCTGAGTTCTGGTCAAATGAGAGAAGAGATGCCTGTGTAAAGAAGGAGGCAGAGTTTCTATCATATGAAGAGATTATGGGAGCACTGCTCACTGCAGCCTCCCTATTTGGAACATGTTTGACTGCTGCTGTGGCATTCATTTTCTTCAGATACAGACAGACTCCAATTGTCAGGGCCAACAACTCTGAGCTGAGCTTCCTGCTGCTCTTCTCCTTGACTCTGTGTTTCCTGTGTTCTCTGACCTTCATTGGTCGGCCCTCTGAGTGGTCCTGCATGCTACGACACACTGCATTCGGCATCACCTTTGTCCTCTGTATCTCTTGTGTTCTGGGGAAAACGATAGTAGTGTTAATGGCCTTCAGGGCCACACTTCCAGGTAGTGATGTGATGAAATGGTTTGGGCCTGCACAGCAGAAACTCAGTGTTCTGGGTTTTACTCTCATACAAGTTATCATATGTATCCTCTGGTTAACAATTTCTCCTCCTTTTCCCTTTAAGAATTTTAAGGAGTTTAAGGACAAAATCATCATAGAGTGTGCTCTGGGTTCAGCTATAGGTTTTTGGGCTGTACTTGGGTACATAGGACTTCTGGCCATGTTGTGTTTTGTTCTTGCTTTTCTAGCTCGGAAACTGCCTGATAATTTCAATGAAGCCAAATTTATCACCTTCAGCATGCTGATATTCTGTGCTGTATGGATCACTTTTATCCCAGCATATGTCAGCTCTCCTGGGAAGTTCAGTGTTGCTGTGGAGATATTTGCTATTCTGGCTTCAAGTTTTGGACTGCTCATTTGTATTTTTATTCCAAAATGTTACATTATCTTACTGAAACCAGAGAAGAATACAAAAAAGAATATGATGGGGAAAGGGGCACCAAAATAATTCTAAAGAAAATAATATGTTGGCAAAGATATTCTAGTGCCATTATAATAATTACACAACAATGCTTTTCTTTCTTACATGTATTACTTTCTACATTATTTATTATGCTGAATAAATCAGAACTATGAAATAATATATGGAATCACGTTCAAAATTCCTTATTATCTCTTTATCCTTTGATGACAGCTTTGCACACTTTTGGCATACTCTCAGTTAGCTTCATAAGTTCACAGACCATCACACCTCCTCCTCCATGCTTCATGATGGGGACCACACAAGCAGATATCATCTGTTCACCTCTCTCACAAAGCCATATTTGGAACCAAATGTGTCAAATTGAGACTCAGACCAAAGTAAAGACTTCCACTGGTCGAATGTATATTCCTGGTGTTTCTTGGCACATGCTACTCTCATCTTGCTCTTGAGTTCTGTCTGCTACTTGAACTTTGTGACTCTCTGTGAGCTTTTATGTCAGCTCAGAGGTGACTGTCCTTCATGTCTTCAAAGTAATTATGGACAGTTGTTTTTTTTTTGTTTGTTTTTATAATATGGATTACTACAGTATTGCAAATCACTACTACCCCTGAAGAGCAAAACAGATCTAAAGCACATTATTCCACAAATTAACAAGACACAGCTGTTAACTGAAAAGTATTCCAGATGACTACCTCATGAATCTGATTGAGAGAATACCAACATCTACTGGCATCTATTAATAATAGGAAAGATTTTTGAGAGTTTTGATGTCTGGTTGATTAATTGATTGATTAATTAATAAAATGTATGAGGAAGGTGTGTCCAAACTTTTCTTTGGTCTATATATTGGTTTCCTCTTGTCTCCTGAGACTTGAGTTCAGCCTCAGCCATGACAACGCCCCCTAGTTGTAAACGTTTATAAAGCCCTGCAATGAGCTGGAGCTGAGCAGATTGGCCTGGTCTGAAGAACAGAACAGAGCAATGCCATTGTTTCTGCTACTCCTTTTGATTCTGGTAATGAGGAAAGGAAACTCTGTGTGTCGACTGCAAGGTTCAGCACAACCAGCTGAACTAGCTCAAGATGGTGACCTTGTTATTGGAGGCATTTTTTCATTTCGCACAGGGCAGGATTATGTAATTAACACATTTCAGACAATTCCAAAAGTACGGAAATGCAAGAAGTATGTACTGTTAGGTCTATGTATGTTTTAAAGTCTTTATGTGTATTTTGTACTGTATTTGAGACATCAATATAAATTTATTTCATTCTATCTTTCACCAATCCAGCTTCAATTTTAGAGAATTCAAATTTGCTCAAGCAGCAATATTTGCTATTAATGAGATCAACAGAAATCCTGATATACTCCCTAATGTTACGCTTGGCTATAAGATCTATGATAACTGTGGAACTATGGACATACTGAGAGCTGCATTGGCACTGGTGAGTGGAGTAAAGGCAGAAGTCAATAATGACAACTGCACTAAAACTGAGACAGTGCAAGCTATCTTGGGACACTCAGGATCAAGACCAACTATTGCATTTGCTCAAGTTGTTGGAAGGTTTCAGATACCTGTGGTAAGTCTAAGAAAAGGACCATCGGTGTCATATGTAACATCGTGTTAAGCATGCTCTGTGACAGAAATATCTACAGGATATTCAGCAAAATTACAACTGTGTTAGATATCTGCTCTTTTATTAACACTAAAATATTTGTATCTTTTACTACAGATCAGTCATTTTGCCACCTGTGCCTGTCTGAGTAACAGGAAAGAGTATCCCACTTTTTTCAGAACTATCCCCAGTGACTACTACCAGAGCAGAGCACTGGCAAAGCTGGTCAAGCACTTTGCTTGGACTTGGATTGGGGCTATAGCTGTGGATAACGATTATGGCCTCAACGGTATAGCTGCATTTATCCAGGCAGCACAAGAATATGGAGTGTGCATTGAGTATTCTGAAGCATTTTCATCATCAGATCCACCTGATAGGTTGCAGAGAATAGTAGAGATCATTAAACAAGCCACTTCGAAAGTGATTATGGCTTTTATGTCTCACAGAGAAATTAAGTTGCTGGCAAAAGAGTTGTACAAACAGAACATTACAGGACTGCAGTTTGTTGGAAGTGATGCCTGGATCACAGATCACTCTCTGACTGACAGTGAAGGACACAGCATCCTGGTGGGCTCATTAGGTTTCACTGTCAGCCGAGCTAAAATCCCTGGCCTGGGAGAGTACCTGAGGCAGCTCCACCCGTCACAGTTTCCTGACAGTCAGTTTGTCAGAGATTTCTGGGAAGACACATTTGACTGTGCTCTGAATGAAACTGCAAATATACAAAGAAAACCATGCAACGGCTCTGAAAGCTTGCAGACGGTTGAGTCACAGTTCACTGATGTGACTGAGCTGAGATTCACTAATAATGTATACAAGTCAGTTTATTCAGTGGCCCATGCTCTTGACAATCTGATTAAGTGTGAGGAGGGTAAAGGGATCTTTTCAAATGGCAGCTGTGCTGATATCAAAAACATTCAACCATGGCAGGTGAGGAGCTAGTTAGACAGAATGACAGAATGCTAACAGTAAATAATTATTATGTCACAGTGTAATTTGTTCCCTTTCTAAATTCTCTATTGTTTCCTAGGTCTTGCACTATCTCAACACTGTGAATTTTACCACTAAGGAAGGAGAAAGGGTTTATTTTGACAGTAATGGAGACTCACCAGCAAGATATGAACTTGTCAATTTACAAATGACAAACAAAGGAACCATGGAAGGAGCAACAGTTGGCATTTATGATGCTTCTCTTCCAGAGAGTCATCAGTTTATCATGAATAACATCTCAATATTCTGGGGGGATGCACAAACAGAGGTAAAGCAGAGACTGAGGTTTGGATAAATGTTAAAAACGACTGTGCACAAATTGTGTTCATGAATTGTGTTTATGTGTGTAGGAGCTGCCTGTGTCAGTCTGCAGTAAAAGCTGTCTCCCAGGAACTCATAAGGTGCTTCAGAAAGGAAAGCCAGTCTGCTGTTATGATTGCCTACCCTGTCCAGCAGGCGAGATCAGTAATTTAACAGGTAAATAAGCAATGCACCAGTGTTTCATGTCTGAAATGCAATGATATGCAACAATAAATACAGTACCTTATGCCAGATGACATAAGATAAAAAACAATAAATAAATAAAATGAATGCAATTTTATGTGTCTTGACATCAAACAAAACATCCACTTAACTCCACATTTTCTCTGAGTTGTTTTATTTTTTATTTTTCAGATTCAATACACTGTATGAAATGCCCGCCGATGTATTGGCCCAACAAGCAGAAAGATGCCTGCATCCCCAAAGTAATAGAATTCTTGGCCTATAATGAAATCCTGGGAAAACTGTTAGTTTTATTTTCTCTGCTGGGAATTTTTCTAACTATGATGACAATACTAGTCTTCTATTGCCACAAGGAAACCCCACTAGTGCGAGCCAATAACTCTGAGCTGAGCTTCCTGCTGCTCTTCTCCTTGACTCTGTGTTTCCTGTGTTCTCTGACCTTCATAGGTCAGCCCTCTGAGTGGTCCTGCATGCTACGACACACTGCATTCGGCATCACCTTTGTCCTCTGTATCTCTTGTGTTCTGGGAAAAACAATAGTAGTGTTAATGGCCTTCAGGGCCACACTTCCAGGTAGTAATGTTATGAAATGGTTTGGGCCTGCACAGCAGAGACTCAGTGTTTTGGCCTTTACTGTCATACAGGTTGTAATTTGCATACTTTGGCTGACAATCAACCCTCCTTTTCCCTACAAAAATATGAACCACTATAAAGAGAAGATTATACTAGAGTGTGCCCTCGGATCACCTGTAGGGTTCTGGGCTGTGTTAGGATACATTGGACTGCTTGCTGTCCTATGTTTTTTACTTGCTTTTTTGGCTCGAAAGTTACCTGATAATTTTAATGAAGCTAAATTCATCACCTTCAGCATGCTGATATTCTGTGCAGTCTGGATCACATTTATCCCAGCGTATGTCAGCTCTCCTGGGAAGTTCACAGTAGCTGTGGAGATATTTGCTATCCTGGCCTCCAGTTATGGGCTACTTATCTGCATTTTTCTACCAAAGTCTTATATAATTTTGTTTAGGCCGGAGCAGAATACGAAGAAACATATAATGGGAAAGACTTCCAAAAATGACATAAATTATTAACTATTGTTTAAATGAGTTGTTTAATAAGTCATGCATTTTGTCTGTATGTTTGCTTTTTTGCAACCAAAATGTAGTCTGTGCATCTTCATTTTGTATCAGCGTCCTTTAATGTATGTGAATTTGTTTCAGTGAATAAATATTTAATTATATTCTATTGTGTATTGCTTTTTACACCCATCTGCTACTATAAAAGTGAAGAATCAGAGAGCACTGTTCATATATACATATATACAGCTTCTGACACTATAATGAATGAAAGCAATATTTCCCCACCTCATGAAATATACCTACTGGCACCATTAGCAACACTATATATTTATATTTCCAGCATTTAATTGTAACTGACCCAAAGTAGTAAGGGGGAATACTAAAATAAGTCAGTGTAATTAAAGTTAGATAAAAGATAGATATTTTGTCATTCAAAGAGCTCCGTTTCATTTTCTGTTTTATTACCATGATGCAATTCAACTGATAAGATTCAATAAAACATGATGCAACATAGCCCCAGAGTTCCCTGACATTTATAAAAAAACAAAACAAAACAACAACAACAACGTTTGCACACTTGATACTCAAAGTTCAAATATACAATGACACAGAAAAACAACACAGAAGAAAAACAGAAGAAGACAAATAAGTCCCCATCTGTTGTGAGCATGACTTCATTACCCAGTGGCTTGACTCTAATGAGAAAGCTGCACCAGGGCCCCAAACACAGACACAAGAGATCAAACATCGTAGATTGCTTCATCCTTTAACACAACAACATGAATCACAGGTGGCATATTGCATCAAGGGTCTTTACTAATTAACACTGTTATCACAACACGTAAATGTTACATTTTAAATCAATTAAGGGTTTGTTTTGATGACCTTGTCTCTTCTTTTTTTTTCTTTCATGTCTGACATCATGACATCATGCTTGTTGTGTTGTGGCATTGTTTGGCTTATCAGTAAGAAGAAATATTTATCAGAAAGAATGCATTTTAAACCATATAATAAAACTTCTCATATCGCACATCTTGTTTCAGGTTTAGTTAGAGCGCCCTGGGAGACCATGAAGGCCCTAAATCTCCTGTCTAATGTGCCTTAGCATTTGTCATCATTCAGCTGCTGTCCATAAGGGTTCAGTCTATAAACATTATGCAATATGATCTATCAATCTGAAACTTTAGAAAGTTGTAGCCAACATTTTTTTTCTGTATGTAGTATGATAGGCCTGCATTACACCAGGAAGGCACATTTGATGATTTCTACCTTTTTTTCTACCTATATATTATCTGTTGTAAATTTAAATTGGATTTTTCTTACAACAAAATAACTTAGATAAAAAGTGAAATAATGACATCACTTAGTGTTATACATCATTTCATGCATTGCAGTTTTTATTTGGCTGAGAGAAGCAGTGCAATTGTACAATTAATCAGTAAACAGTAAATATATTACATAGGTAATAATGTTAGAAAGCATCAACATTGCCGAAAGAATGTGAAACATTGCAACATATTGTATTTCTAATTTCTTTTGACAACAAGAAATCAACAGATTGATACATAATGAAGATATACTATGTTAGAAAATGTTAAAAACAACAAGTACAAAACATTAGATCTGGTTCAGAGTCATGGTTCGCATCATCATCCAAACACTGATCGACAATCATAGGAATAATACATGTATGAAGAAATGGGCTTCAAAAGATATGGATCTTTGAAAGAGATGTAAAACACTGAAAAAAGAGAAATAGAAAAAAATGATGACATAGTCTCTTTTGTTAGCAGTGTGATTAATAATTCAAAAAAAAAAAGATGAGAGGGGTTGAAAAAATGTGGCTTTGTCGTGACAATAAATCAGATAAACTTCACCTCCTTTAAGTTATCAAAAACAAAACTTATTATATATCATCCATTGTGTGGGAAACACGACAATGTTTTGTAGCACCAATACAGTTATTACTTGTTTGACTTCTATGGTTCATGAAGATAATGCCATCATGCTGACAGCACCAGATGGCAGAGATTCACAGAATAATTGTGTTGAAACCTGCAGAAACCATCAGGTCCATGGAAGCTGCTTAGTATCAGATTTCAACAAAAAAATGGGACAAATAAACAACATTTTTGAGCATGCCTCTTGCATACCCCTTTTGATTGATTTGATTTGATTGAAGTGTTTATTTCGAATATGCAAACCAAAATAAAAAGAAAAGTAAGGCAAAACATTTAAACATATAAATACATATTCGAAAAGGAGTAAGAAGAATCATAGCTTTTCTCTTCCTTGGGGGCACCTGCCTCATTTGCCATACACCCTAAAGCAGCAGGTACACGAGCATGAATGTGAACTTGGCTAAAAAGGCCTAGGCAGGGTATAAAGGGCGGCACGTGGGGCAGAGTTAAAGAGATCAGCCCGCAGAGTGAAGCAATGCCACTGCTCAAGCTGGTCTTCCTGGCCCTTCTGATCAGGAGAGGGATGACTGTCTGCCGCCTGCAAGGGCGTGCACAACCACCTGAGCTGACCCAAGCTGGAGACTTCATCTTGGGTGGCATTTTCACCTTTCACACTGGGTACATAGGCAGCATGAACACCTTTCAAACTTTGCCCAATCCTCCAACATGCCTGCAGTAAGTATGTGTTTTTGTTCTCTTATGTGCTTCTTTGTTAAATACAATTTTGTGCAAATTCTAATTATTTTTTCTTCTTTTTCTAGCATCAATATCAGAGAATTCAAATTTTCCCAGGCCATGATCTTTGCAATTAAGGAAATAAATCAAAATCCTGCTATTCTCCCCAACCACACACTGGGCTATAAGATATACAATTCCTGTGGAATGACAAACATTATTAAGTCAGCTATTGATTTAGCCAATGGACAGAGGGAGATCATAGATGAAAGGAATTGCACAAAAGCTGATACTGCACAGGCTGTACTAGGTCACTCTGGCTCCTCGCCCACGATGGGATTTGCTCGGATTATTGGAAGGTTCCAGATACCAGTGGTGAATATTTTACTTTTACTCAGTAAGAGTGAATCTAACACTCAAGTTGCCATATGTCACATGGGCTCCTTTATAATTGCATGTAAAGTCAAAAATGTGAGATATAGTGATCTGGGAAATGTCTGGATTCCAAAGAGCTTCTTGATTAATTAAGTTATTTTATTATTTTCTAGTATGTGAAAATGTTCACTGATTAATGTGTATACATTCATTTTTCTCCTAATGTATTTTTACACAGCTTAGCCACTTTGCAACCTGTGCTTGCCTCAGTGACAGAGAGGAGTTTCCATCCTTCTTCCGAACTATTCCCAGTGACCATTACCAGAGCAGAGCCCTGGCGAAGCTAGTCAAGCACTTTGGCTGGTCCTGGGTGGGGGCAATAAGTAACAAAAATGAGTATGGTATCAATGGAATTGCCACATTTATACAAACTGCGCAAGAAGAGGAGGTGTGCATAGAGTATTACCGGGCATTTGAGCAAGGTGGCCCTCTTCATGAGTTAACAAATGTCGTTGAAACTGTGAAGTACTCCACCTCTAAAGTCATCGTGGCCTTTATGTCTCACAGAGAAATTAAGTTGCTTGCAAAAGAGTTATACAGACAGAATATTACAGGACTGCAGTGGGTTGGCAGTGACGCCTGGATCACAGATCACTCTCTGACTGACAGCGAAGGACACAGCATCCTGGTGGGCTCCCTGGGCTTCGTTGTCAGCCAAGCTAAAATCCCAGGATTGGAGGAGCACCTGAGGCAGCTCCACCCCTCACTGTTTCCTTACAGTCAGTTTGTCCGAGATTTCTGGGAATATATGTTTGACTGTGCTCTGAATGAAACTTCAAACACACAAAGAAAGCCATGCAACGGCTCTGAGAGCTTGCAGAATGTTGAATCATATTTTACAGATGTTTCTAAGCTGAGATTCACTAATAATGTATACAAGTCGGTATATGCAGTGGCCCATGCGCTCCACGACCTCGTCACATGTGAAGAGGGAAGGCCCTTTCAACAGTGGGAGCTGCGCTGACACTAAACATGTTCAACCATGGCAGGTGAGGGAGAAATAATTAATTTGTGATATGTTGATTATAAATCAATTAAAATGAGTTGTAATTTGAAATTACACAAGATTACAATAAAAAAGAGTCCACTGTGTTTAATCCCTCTTCTCAGGTGCTACATTATTTACAGAATGTTAAGTTCACAACAAGTCAGGGAGAAAGAGTAACTTTTGACCAGAATGGAGATCCACCTGCAAGATATGAACTTATAAATTTACAACATGTAACCTCAGAGACCATGCGTGTTGCCACTGTTGGTGTTTTTGATGCCACTTTGCCCCAGAACCATCAATTTGTAATGAATGACGTGAAGATAGTGTGGGGAGGAGGAAGTTATACGGTACATATTCATATTGCTTTGTTTTCACATTTCTGGGTTGTCAGTCACAATGCTATACTCAATAATATCTCATGACCTCCTAGAATAAAGTAGTGGTTTATAACTTAATTTTGTTTTTTTTTTCATTGAAATTTAAATAACAAAAAAGTAAACACACTGTAGGTCACATACAACTCCTCCACATATTCATGCATCAGGTGCCTGTGTCAGTGTGCAGTGAGAGCTGCCCCCCAGGAAAACGCAAAGTCCTGCAGAAAAGAAAACCTGTTTGCTGCTATGACTGTATACCGTGTGCAGAAGGAGAAATCAGCAACATTACAGGTTTGATTTAGAAAACATTTTACAAGTATATACACACTATGCTGTGTCTATAATGTGCTTTTCCCTCTCCCTAATTAGCATTGGACCTAATCAATGTTTTTGTCTCTTTCAAAAACAGACTCTTTGGAATGTCTCAAATGTCCCATTGATTATTGGCCGAATACCAGAGGAGACATGTGCATCTTGAAAGCAACTGAGTTTTTGTCTTATGCAGAGATCATGGGGATCATTTTAACATTCTTTTGTTTGATGGGGGCGATTTTGACAACTATGATAGCACTAGTGTTCTTCCACTTTCGGGAAACTCCTATTGTAAGGGCCAATAACTCTGAGCTGAGCTTCCTGCTGCTCTTCTCTTTGAGTCTGTGTTTCCTGTGTTCTCTGACATTCATCGGCCAGCCATCTGATTGGTCCTGCATGCTGCGTCACACTGCATTTGGCATCACCTTTGTCCTCTGTATCTCTTGTGTACTTGGGAAAACGATAGTAGTGTTAATGGCCTTTAAAGCGACACTTCCAGGCAGTAATGTGATGAAATGGTTTGGGCCTGCACAGCAGAGACTCAGTGTTCTGGCCTTCACTTTCATACAGGTTGTAATTTGCATACTTTGGCTGACAATCAACCCTCCTTTTCCCTACAAAAATATGAACCACTATAAAGAGAAGATTATACTAGAGTGTGCCCTTGGATCACCTATAGGGTTCTGGGCTGTGTTAGGATACATTGGACTGCTTGCTGTCCTATGTTTTTTACTTGCTTTTCTGGCTCGAAAGTTACCTGATAATTTTAATGAAGCTAAATTTATCACCTTTAGCATGCTGATATTCTGTGCAGTCTGGATCACTTTTATCCCAGCATATGTCAGCTCTCCTGGGAAGTTCACAGTAGCTGTAGAGATATTTGCTATTCTGGCCTCCAGTTATGGACTTCTTTTCTGCATTTTTATCCCCAAATGTTATGTTATTTTACTGAGGCCAGAGCAAAATACCAAAAGGCATTTAATGGGCAAAACAAAAGATATTCATTGTTAATTTGACATTTTAAAATGTTCCTTATTTACTTATTTAAAGGAACCGACCATTCTTCTTGAAATACTAATATCACTATATCAAATATGTACACAATATTGCTTGCACAAATTAATTATTGAACAATTATTGATCTTAATTTGCACTGCAAAGCATCATCACTCAGATACATTTTTTTTTTGTATATATATACACCAGTGCATCTGTATGTATGTTATTAAGGAAATAACTTGAAAAAAATCAAAATAAACATTTTACACAAGTTTTGGCTTTTAATCAAATCTTATTTGACTTAAGTAGTCTGTGGAATCTGATGCTTCGGTTATGTGGAAGTGACAGACTGAACAAAGTACAATCATTTCAGCCCACTCCTTCTTCCTGTTGAGATAATTTCATATTAACTTGAGTTACAACAACCTCATATAATATGACATATGACTTATATGACAGATAACATGATTTTGTTGAAATTCATTCAGTGTTTTAGTGCTGGTTCGCAGAATCATCTGTAAAAACCTAAAGGCTTTGTCCAAATTGGTAAACACACTAAACCTACAAGATTGATTGTTATTAGGGAACAGGGCCCATGTGTATTCTTGTCAGATTGATTCTTCATGCCTGACATCCTTCAGGTCCTACGCATAATATTTGCATGTCCCTCTGAGGATGGCCCACTCACTTGCCTCCTATACCTAAGTAACAGAGATGAAGCTATAAAACACATGGCTGAAAGAAACCTGGCTGTGCCAAAGGCGAGGCTCTGAGATGAGAACAGTCACATTTGTCCTCTTAACACTGTTCACTTGGATGGTGTCATCTGGCACATGGCTCAGACCAGACCAGTGTACTGAGCTCAGTCAGTATGGGCATGATAAAGAGACAAAGGGCTTCAGCTCAAATGCATCATATACAAATGCTGCTGTTCATGGCAAAACCAAACTGAGGCTGACAAGTGAGAGGTGAGTAAATAGTTGGTAAATTACAGTGTCTTCTGTTTTCTCCATTCACTCCACTTGTACTTTGCTCTTTAACTTGCTTTTCCTTTTTTGTCAAGGACCTGGCTACCCAGTGTGACTTCCCTCAGATTCATCAGCAATTACCTTGTAATTTAATTATTTCCTCAGTGGGGAGTCAACCTAAATTATGGTGGTCTAAACACCATATTGAGGGACCCCTCAAAAGACAATTAGACAATCTCTTGAGGAGCTTTTATAACTCATTTATAATTTGAAGTCAATTTACTGTAATCACATACAAAGTATAGTCTCCTAGAGACTTATTATGTTTTTTTTATGCTTTTCAGGTTGCACTGTTAGATTTGTTATTTCACCAACATTTCACAATTTGTTGCTTTTTAAATGCCACTTTAGCTTATGTCTGCCAACAAATGGTGACAGTAGTTAACTGTGATTTCTTGAAATTAGGTTTAGTGATTTACTTGTCCATAATTCATCCATTATTCATAATGTCCTGCTGTGGAGGTGGGCTGCAGCAGAACATATTTTATCCAGCTAAAAGATTCAATAGCAATTTAAATGTACACTATATTTAAAAAAAAAAAAATGTTCAATGCATGACCCTGACTTCAGACAACCTTTTCCAAAAGGGAACCAAGGCTGTTATATTACTCACTTGAAAACCACCAGACTCCTTTGACAAAAGCAGCAATTTTACCTTAGAGAACCTGTGAGCTGCTGGTCTACCACTGCCATGATTGGTCAGATGTCATTGTATGACTTTAGTGTTTTAACATGTTAGTTTGGATCCTAACTCATCTTAAAAACAGAACAAACTGTTGCCATCTACTGCAGCTAATACTCTGAATAAGGATAAGTACCTCATACAACCCCACCCCAGAAAAATCCAAACTGACTCTTGGATGGATATCTGCCACATAATGTAGTCATGAACTGATGTTTGTAATCTGCTGTCTTTGTTTAGATCTCCTAAAATGATCGTTGCCTTGAATGGGGTTTTCACACAAGACAGGACCATAAAAGACTGTGCCCTCTTTCCTAGGGTGACTTTGAAATGCAATGGTAATAGTGTAAACCTGTTGCAAAGAGTGAAGGAGCCTATGAATGGAGAGAAGCAAAACAGACATGTCTGCAAATGTCAGTTTCAACAGTTGTTGGTGTATTTCCTGTCTAAGAACAGCTGTCTTCTGTTCATAATACAGGTGAGAGCCAGAGATAGGGATTAAGAAGAACCATATTCATCATATTGCATGTAAAATGAAATCTGAATTTCGAAGTGCATCACAATGATTACCAATCTTTTGTAAAAAAAAAAATGTATGTATGTTCATGGCAGTTTATTATGAAATGTATTAATGATCATATGTGTTTGTGTTTCATGCAGACAAAGACTGATAATCACACCATACATTTGAATTATAGAAGTATCTATCCTTCATCTGTGGCTTACTGCTTCCACATCATTATCCATGTTCTAGTGAACCACTGGAAAACAATGGATTATATCTGCATCTGCAGAATTGAGGACAACACCCTGCAAGACTTTTTGTATGGAGAACATGGACCTGCATTTCCAGAATTCATCACCTTGATCCGTCTGAATACAAAGTAAACCTGATGTCCTCAGAAAAATCAAATAAGCCTCATGTCAGGATCTGCTATGTGCAGGTTTCCAAATGTATTTGCATGAATGTGTGTCTGCAGTAACACATTTTCATATCTTGTCAACAGATGCCATCAAAGTTATATGCACCACACTGTCAAAAAGAAGCATCTGTAACACAAGCAGGTAATACTAAAAACAAAAACAAAAATGTCATTCATTTCCTTAAATAGTTACATAATTATCTAATCTCTTGTGATTACCACAGGCAGGGTGGAGTGTGTGAGGCCTACAGACACCAGCAGATGGGCTGCAAGATTTTTTCTGGCAGCTGTATTACTGCTTGGAATCTACATGACAAAAGTAAAAATATCACCCAACAGACTCAGTCCTGCTCATAGCAGTAACTCCACAATGGTAATGCTTTTTACCATGACACTCCAATGTTTTCCATCCATCCAACACTCATCTGAGTGGTCTCAGATAGCTGTTGGGGTCTCTTTTGTAGTGTGTCTTACTTGTGCTTTGGGAAGAACTGTACATGTGATAATTGCCTGCAGGGCTGCTCATACAGTCATGAAACTGTTTTGTACCACACAGCAGCAATTTAGGGCTCTGCCTGTTACTGTGTTGTTTATCTGGTTGACTTTCAGCCCTCCTTTTCCAAATAAGAACGTAAAAAACTGGTTTGAAGTCATACTTGTTGATGACACTGTGGAATCAACACTAAGATCTTGGCCTGTATTAGGGCAGATACATCTACTGGTTAATTTGTACTGTGCGTTTGTTTCACTTCCCAGATTGCTACAATTCATCATGACTAAATTGATTTTTTTTAATGGCTCTTTAAATGTGCAACTGATAACCTTTCTACAGAATTCAAGGGTACCAGCAAAGTATGTACTGGTTATTAAGATCAGCAGGTTAATTTAAATAACTATAGTTAAACCTTCATTTCCACCCGTTAAGCATGCAGCTTTACCAACCCAGATCATCTAACAGGAACATTTTAGCTTGAATAATATGTCATAGAAATGAAGTGTATCAGTTTAATTTTCATCCTTAGCAGGCGTCTCTTTGTGAATATTTAAGTTTAAACGTAATTACATTTACCTGACAGAAGTTACATTTTTCTTAGCTCTACTAACATTTTACAAACTTTCTGACTGCAAGGGTCACTTGTACAAAGCTCTATATTAAAGACTTTTTTAAGGGAATTAGCTGCTGTGTGTTCATTTTAATTAAAGCCTTATTTTGTCATAGCAATGTAAAATTTTACAGAAATAATACTCCTCACATGGAAGCCTGTTGCCATTAGAATATGTGTATGTGTGACCATTAATCATATTATGATACATGAGTAAAATTGAAATTAAAATTAAACCTCAGTTTAGGTAAATGTGAACAAAGTGGATGTACAATATGATTAATTACTGGCAACTTGATACCAGAGAGCCGAAAAAGAAAAAGGTCAGGAGGTCAGGTCTCAAAAAACAGAGATCCAAGAGGGATAGAAAACATACACTGACTTAGCACATTAAGGGTAATCAAACACTATTATATGGCACAACATATGTAACATCTCATACAGAACTTAACATATAATGTATTTTATGAGACTGAATATCAATCAATATCAATCTATAAATTCATTGGCTATCAATGCTCCTTCTTTATTGATGTTGAATATCATTGATAATGGTCAATGGACTGTACTTATATAGCGCTTTTCTAGTCTCCCAACCACTCAGAGCGCTTTTACACTACATATCTCATTATTTTAAAGTGTATATGGGTTCACACATATTCATTCACTGATGGCATTAGCTGCTCATCAGTTTTAGGAGCTAACCATTCATACGCATTCGTACACTGAGCAATTTGGGGTTCAGTATTTTGCCCAAGGACACTTCAACATGCAGACTGGAGGATCTAGATGGGGATCAAACTGCTGATCATCTGATTAGTGGAGGACCCGTCCTACCTCCTGAGCCATAGCTGCTCCTAATAGCTAAAAACTTGGTGCCCCTTTAAAACATTTGGAATTCCCAACAATAATTATGGGAATCATTTTGTAACACAAATGCCTTTCAGCACATGTATTTTCCCGCAATAATATGTCACAGGCTATTAAAAAATTCTGCGCTTGTGTCCTACTCAACATCAATCCCACAGTAATAAACCCTAAATCTTTTTTTGTATTTCTTCATAAAGAACATACAGATCACATCAGAAACATAAAAATTTGCTTCTATCAGTCACCAGAATTTCCCCACGTGGGTCTTGATGATCCAAGTGCTTGCTCATGGTGGAATTGTTGGGTCTGTGTAAATAATATTAGAGTACAGTCTAGACCTGCTCTGTATGGAAAGTGTCATGAGATAACTTTTGTTATAATTTGGCACTATATAAATATAATTGAATTGGACTGAATTGAACTTTTTGCAGTGTTGGTACCTTAACACTAATTTGGCAAAATGCATTGTTTCATAACAGCAACTTTAAGCTACTAGAACACTGTAGAATCATTGAATTGATTGAATATATACAGAATATAAACAGATTGTAAGGGTTAATTTGTGTATACAACTGTAATATGTAAGAGCAACACAAAGAATACCAAGTATTTCAGCTAAAAGGTCGAGACATAAAGTGGTTCAGAGTCTGACAAAGAATCTGACATGATCAGAAATCTTTAACTTGATGACAAGAAACTAAAGTGCAGTTGTTTCTCACTCTGACAAGTCAGTCTTCCAATAATGAAAATCTGACCCTGAAGATTATCACAAGAACTAATAATTTACTACCCAGCAGTCACTTGTATCAAGTCACAGCTGCCAAAGCTAGCAGCTAGCAAAATACTACTCAGCTAAAGGTTAACAGTGTAATGGATACATTTTCACTACACATTAATTTGCAATACAGTAAGAATACATGAAAAAAGTAATAGCATAATAATAATGGTAGTAATTTTCACTATTAGATCTGTCCATCTGAATTTTGGCCAAATGAAAAGAAAGATCAATGTCTTCCAAAACATACTGAATACCTTTCCTACAAAGAGATCATGGGAGCATTTTTAACTGGGTTGGGCTGCGTTGATGCCTTTTTTTTTTTTTTTACTTTTCTAACACAGTAATTTGTTTTAAATCCTCAGTAAAAGTCTTATCTAATTAAAATATCAGTATTTACCTACTTGCAATTAATTTCCTTATTATGATGACCAAAGCACATTACCAAAGTATTTTAAAAATCTAATTGTGACTAATCTGTCATAATCAGTGAAGTGACCAAAATGTAAATTTTGTTGGTTTCTGATTCCTTATTGTATATGTGTATGTGTATGGTTAACCTATGTAGTATGTTTCCTAAATATAGCGATCACCTTTCCCTGTCTTACCCATCGGAGATTGCTGTGCCCTGTGGGAAATAAATTGACCTTTTGTGAAGAGAGCACATCTGCAGCTGACACAGTTGTTATAAGACCTGTGTCATCACCGAATAAAAAAAATGCCAAGCAAACATGCGTGAACTGCAGAGAGCCATTATCTTATCTCTGTTTTTTCTCAACCTGAACACAGTTCATGGCTGTGAGGTCTTTGGTAGGTTTGGCATGCCAAGCTTGTTCA
Source organism: Miichthys miiuy (assembly GCA_036365135.1). Classification (NCBI taxonomy): domain Eukaryota; kingdom Metazoa; phylum Chordata; class Actinopteri; family Sciaenidae; genus Miichthys; species Miichthys miiuy. The sequence goes on along the minus strand of CM071607.1, from coordinate 10,042,331 downwards.
AGCAGGGAGACATAATGATTGGGGGGATTTTCCCAGTTTTAAACAAAGACATAAGCAGCACTTTTATGTTTGAGAGCGAGCCACCTGGAGTGAAGTGCGCAGGGTAAGTTTTAATCCGTCTGACTTTTCCATACCTCCTAGATGCTTCTCTTACAAACTTGCCATATATGTACATGTACAGCTCTATAACATTACAACCTATTTCAATCATCAAAACCTTTTCAGATTTGACCTGCGAGCTTTTCGGTGGACCCAAGTGATGATATTTGCAATTGAAGAAATCAACAAAGATCCTGCTCTCCTACCAAATATATCTCTTGGCTACAGGATTCTTAATTCTTGTGCATCTCCTACAAATGCTTTACGTGCTGCACTAACACTGGCTAGTAGACCAGAGGAGATAGAATTGACTTCCCCATGTCCTCCTGCTATATCTGCCCTCATAGCAGAGTCAGGATCAACTCAGTCTTTAGTTGTGGCTGGAACTCTTGGACCATTTCAAGTGCCAATAGTAAGCATTACTTACATTATTTTTCTGTGATATATAATATTTGTTGTCCATGTTTTGAGGCATTCTTTTCCACTCGTTTTGGTGTTCTTTCTATAGGTAAGTTACTTTTCAACATGTGCCTGCCTGAGTGACAGAGCTAAATATCCTACATTCTTTCGAACAATCCCCAGCGATTACTTCCAGGCTAAAGCTTTGGCAGCTCTGGTCAAGCGTTTTGGCTGGCAGTGGATTGGAGCTATACAGTCAGACAATGATTATGGGCGTAATGGAATCCTGGCTTTTACTGAAGAGGTTAAAAAGCTTGGGGTTTGCATTGCATTTGTTGGGACAATTCTACGTACATACACTATGGATAAAATACTGGATGTTGTGGAACTGATCAAGCAGTCAACTGTGAAAGTCATTCTTGCTTTTGTTCCAGAGGGTGACTTTTACCCATTGATGAAAGAGGTTGTGAAACAGAACATTACAGGAATTCAGTGGATTGCCAGTGAGGCCTGGATAACAGCATCTCGACCTTCCACACCTGAAATGTACAAAGCTTTTGGTGGAGCCCTGGGGTTTGTGGTGCAAAAGATGGCTATTCCAAATCTAAAACCATTTCTCACAGGCATTAGCCCTTACACTGATCCACGTGCAGGTTTTGTGAGGGATTTCTGGGAGATTATGGTGGGTTGTAAACCTGTTTTACCTGGAGAACACACAGGTACAGAAACAACAAATAAAATATGCACAGGCAATGAAACATTAATGAATTCCAAGGATGTGTTTTTCAATGTCACACAGCTCAGGGTCTCCTATAATGTGTATAAAGCAGTGTATGCCATTGCACATGCCCTCCATCAGCTGGTATTCTGCCAACCAGCAGGGGAAAAAACTGTGAGACCATGTTTGAATATATCAGAAATCCAGCCCAAACAGGTAAGAGATGCAAATGGGTGCAAATAAAGATGAAATCACAAGGTGAAATAAAACCATCAATACTTCCAGTTGTCTGCAAATAAATGATGAATGTATGTATACATAATTTATGTTAATAGGAATATTTTGAAACATATAACAAATAACTGGTGTCTTTTCACAGGTCACTGACCATTTACAGAGGGTGAATTTTAGAAATCAGTTTGCAGATAATGTGTTTTTTGATGCCAATGGTGACCCTCCTGCTTCTTATGATATTATTAACTGGCAACTGATAGATGGGCAGGTTCAACATGTCACATTGGGTCATTTTGCCTCTGCTGCTAATGGTGATTATAAACTTAGCATCCAGGAGGAAGAAATTGTGTGGAGGACGGGGGAAAAGGTAATTCTGAAGGCTCATGCAATTGCCTTTTACAATAGATTTTGAACCATGTAGCCTGTTGGAATGTAAGATCAACTCAGTAATATTGTAGAATATTGTTACATTGTTTAAACTTGCTGTTTCAGGTTCCAACATCAGTGTGCTCTAATGTTTGTCCAGTAGGAACCAGGAAAGCTCAAATAAAGGGAAAACCCACCTGCTGTTTTGACTGCATCCCATGTGCTGATGGAACTATAGCCAACTCATCAGGTATCAAATACATACTAAATAAACATACATGATGTCTCTGTGATGACCTGGTAACTTGTCCAGGGCATACCCTGTCTATCACTCAAAGTCTGCTAGGATAGGCTCCAGACCCACTATGACCCTGATGAAGACAAGCAGTTACAGTTAATAGATGGATCGATAATATCTGTTGATTGAATTTTATACTTATAATATGATTTTATTTTCTGCAAATTTAACATTCACAGACAGAACTGATTATCTCTGTTCATTTTCATGTACAGGTGCTGCAGACTGTACACCCTGTCCACAGGAATACTGGTCCAATGAGAAGAAAGATGAGTGCGTTCCTAAAATAATTGAATTCCTGACATATCACGAGCCAATGGGAATAGCTCTCACAGTTGTATCCCTGCTTGGAGCATCTCTGTCACTTGCCACGATGGTGGTCTTTATCTGCTACAGAGAAACTCCTGTGATAAAGGCCAGCAACTCTGAGCTGAGTTGTTTCCTGTTGTTTTCTCTTTTTTTGTGTTTTCTCTGTCCCCTCACTTTCATTGGCAGACCCACAGTCTGGACATGCATGCTGCGTCACACAGCTTTTGGTGTGACGTTTGCATTTTGTATTTCCTGTGTCTTAGGAAAAACTATTGTTGTTGTTACAGCTTTCAAAGCCTCAGTTCCTGGCAGCAAAGTTGCAGGAAAGTTTGGTCCTGCACAGCAAAGGATCATAGTTTGCTCCTGCACTTTGATTCAGATATTGATATGTATTTTGTGGCTTAAGTTAAACCCACCTTTCCCAGACATGGTTTTCAAATACAGCAATAAGAAGATTGTTTTAGAATGTAACACAGGCTCTGAGGCTGCTTTCTACGCAGTGCTGGGGTACATCGGGATCCTTGCAATAATATGTTTGGTGCTGGCATTTCTAGCACGAAAGTTGCCTGATAATTTCAATGAAGCCAAATTTATCACATTTAGCATGCTGATATTCTGTGCTGTCTGGATCACCTTCATCCCAGCATATGTCAGCTCTCCTGGGAAGTTCACTGTAGCAGTGGAAATATTTGCAATTTTGTCTTCAGCATTTGGCTTATTGCTTTGCATTTTTGCACCGAAATGTTATATAATATTGATTAAGCCAGAAAAAAATACAAAGAAACATGTCATGGGAAATAATTCAAATAAAAAAATATGATTTCATAATTCCAAAAAATGCTGCTACTATTTTGTAACATTTTATATAATACATAGTTTGCATCTTTAAGTATTTCATTATTAATTATTTACTTATTATCAACTGTTCTATAAATAATATTACATTAAAGATCTACTGTTGTTGAAAACCATGGATGACCCTGGATTCGATGGATTACTTAATATTTATTACTTATTGAATGTGTTATTTATCATCAGTCAATGAATGATAATTTTGTTTAGTACATTTATTGAATCAATTGTAATAACTGTAGTTGACAAAATCCTTAAACATGTAGTGTCATGCCTTGTTAACCATTTTAAAATAAATGGTTTCCACTCTGTGTGTATCACTGTTGTGTTAAATGAAGTTGTAATTACTAACTAAAAAAAGATCATGTAAATGTACATTTGCATGTAATATATGTTCTTAGATACATACATAAGTTTTAATGCATTCACTATGTTAGTGTGCTTCGACTTTTAGGGCCCTCAGAAATTCTAATTGGCTGTACAGTATGTGTGCATTTGCAAATTTAAAAAGGGGATGCACAATATTGAATCTCTGCCGACAACTGACCTCTCTGTTTGGTTATTAAAAGGTTGGATGGCTCATTTCAATGGCCCACGAAATCTTGAGTATCCTCCACAGGATTCTGCAATGGAGTAGCTATAAGCCTTTTGAAAGTCTAAAAAAAAAAAAAAGAAAAGCACACAGACTGGATGAGCAAGCGCCCATGACCCTCCTAGCAACCCTGTTCAGCAATCCTAGGGTAAAGGGCTGCTCCTGGTCAGTGGTATAACCTCCGTCATGGGTGCTGAGCAGTGTGCTATCCCTGATAATTGGAGCACACACCCATTTTTTAAAAAAAGGCAACCTTCAACCCAGTCTGCAACTCCACAGGCACTGTTTTAGGCCATGTGACAAAAAAGAAGCTTGTCAGCCAAGACAGCCCAACAGTGTCCTGGCACCTTGCAACTAAGTTGAACTCTGCCTCCTCCACAGAGGATGCGTTGGTTGGTTCCACAAAGTCTTCTTCCCGCTTCTCAACAATATCCACAGGGTCAGCAGTTCTCTGTTACATCATTTGAGTAAACTATTTAAAAGTATTTCAGAAAGGATCCAGCTATTTATCTAATCATTTATATCACAACACAGAAGCATGTCATTTATTAATCATGGAAATTCTTTATTAACAATGGGAATACATTGCCATTTTCATCTTTGCATCATGTTTTTCTTGCTGTTTTTTTCTGGCTTTAGAATTATTATGTAGCACTTTGGAGCAAAAATACAAAAAAGAAGACCAAAAGCTGAGGCTAAAATAGCAAAAATATGGACAGCCACTGTGTATTTTCCTGCTGTGCTCACATAAACTGGGATAAACGTTATCCACACTGCAAAAAATATCAGCATGCTGAAGGTGATGAACTTTGCCTCATTAAAATTATCAGGCAGCTTCCGAGCCAAAAAAGCCATTAGGAAGCACATGCAGGCCAGGATGCCGATGTATCCAAGAACACACCAGAAGCCAACTTCTGAGCCAGTAACACACTCAACAATGATGGTAGCACTGTGGTAATCTGTATTGTTGTTGGCATGAGGTGGACTGGTGAGCAGCCAGATTAGACAGATTATTACCTGAGTGGAGAGAAAACGGGATGATCATTTTCGATTTGCACAGTTGAAAAAAAATGTTTATAGAAAGTATATAAAGTGTTTCTACCTGGACAGCAGTTCCTAAAAACACACTGGCTCTCTGTTGGTTGAGTCCAAACCACTTCATTACGTTACTTCCTGGCAGTGTGGACCTAAAAGCCATCAGGACCACTGCTGTCTTGGCCAAGAGACATGAAATGCACAAGGCAAAACTAATCCCAAATGCTGGGTACCTGATACAACAAAGCCAGTCTGAAGGTTCACCAATGAACAACAGGCCAACAAGGAAACAGATAGCAAGAAACACCAAGAGAAGGAAGCTCAATTCCATGTTGTTGGCCCGAACCAGTGGTGTGTCTTTGTATGTGAAGAATATGGCAAGGATGCAAAGGGAAATACAAGCTCCAAGGACAGATACAACACACAGCACAATGCCCATCATCTCATGATAAGACAGGAACTCAACAGTCTTTGGGATGCAGAGATCTCTGGCTTTATTGGGCCATGTGTCCTCTGAACAGCGTGAGCATTCTAAAGAATCTGGAGATGGGTAGACAAGAAGTTTTTAGTTTAGAGAAGCCATATTTAGATAGAATCTGGTAAGTTCAAAACATAGGAAAAATGGTGTTGAAAGACAACCCACCTGTCTTATTGCTGACTTCTCCCTCAGCACAAGGGACACAGTCAAAACAACAGATGGGTTCCCCCTTTCTTCTGGCAATGCGGAAACCTGGAGGACAACTGTCGCTGCATACAGACCGGGAAGCCTGAGAGGCAAAGTTCAGCCACTCAGAAAGACACTGATTTCAATCGATATTCATCATTGTCGCGATAGTATCTGCAGACTGCAGAGACACAGACTTTGCAAACCAAATTCAGTGTGAACTACAAAAGCTGTGTTACAACAAAAATATATATATATATATATATAGAATTATGTGAACTACCCATTAGTGTAATAGATAATCAACCCATTGTGAAAGAATAGCCTAATAGTGTCAAGATCTTGTAATAATTATCATACAACGTGAATTATTTTCATCACCAGATGATCAACAGAGAACTGATGTTTGTGTCTGTCAGATGTAACATTGTTAAAATCATCTGATTGGTAGGTCCAACACGTTGGTTTTCTTGTAAACTAAAATAAAAAAAAAAAATAAAATTAATTCATATACAGTATCTCTCTATATAGAGAGATATATGTGTGTATATATATATAGTTTATATTTGTAAAATACAGTTTAGATCACTATTGTCTGTTTCTTGTTGTTCTGCTTGCTTAACAGTAAAGTACATTGCACACTAATAAGAACAAATGAAGTGATGTGTTGATCAACAGTACATACAGCAGCCTAAGAGGTGAACATGGTCTCAAGCCAGTTTGCAGAGAACACACCTGCTTCCCAACAGGCCACTGAATCACTGACTCATTTATGACCAGGCTGCGTCCAGAAGGTGAGGAGGCATCATAGAAGCCTACTTTAACCAAATCTAGTGAGCCATCAGGCCTCCTTTGCCAGTTCATGAGATCATAATAAGCAATGGGGTCACCGTTTTCATCAAAATTGACTTTCTCCCCAAGTGCAGAAAAATTAGCACGTTTCATGTAGTGGATAAGCTGAGGGAGGAAGGAGAACAAGCAACTGAAATACAAACTATGATGCAATTTATTCTTTTTTTTTTTTTTTTTTTTTAAATTTCGACTTAAAAATAATATTAAACCTCTCAGTCTCACCTGCCATGGTTTAAACAATTTTGGGTCTGCACAGGTGCCATTGGGGAAAAAGGCCCTGTCCAACTATGCAGTTACTCATATCTTGCAAGGCATGGGCCACCAGATACACAGCCTTGTAAACGTTATAGGACACTCTTAGTTGTGTCACATCAGAATAAGGTGAGTAAACGTCATTTAAATCCTCTGTACCTTTACATGGCAATCTATTGAGGTAGTTGTCACCATCATGAGAGTGGTTGTTCACTGACCCGTTCAGTCGACATTCAAACATCTCTTCCCAAAATTCTGCCAAGAAAGCTGATTCATGAATATAGGATGGTCTGAGACTAGTCAGGTGGTTTTCCAGCCCAGGAATCACATCAGCTCTCCGGATGGCAAATCCCAGTGTTCCTGTCAGGAGATCTCCAAACTTTGTCCAAAGTGATTTGGCAGTGGCCCAAGCCTCACTGGCGATCCACTGTAGACCGGTTATATTCCGATGTTGGATCTCTTTAAGTATACCCTGCATCTCCGACTCACCAGAAAAGTTAATGATGACCTTTGAGGATGCCATCTAAACAGTAAAAATGTAGATGTAGTTAATATTTAATGGGATTTACACTGTTTTAAGAACTTTAATTAAATGATGGCATGTTGGGCTCCCATTTTCACTTCAAATGTTACTCACATTTAGGCACCTAAAATAGTATCGATTGTAATGCTTTAAAATACTGCACCAATGAAATTGTATATGAAATGCCACATGCACAAATAAGCTAAAGCACAAAGCTAAAGCACTTAAACTTTACTTCATTTAAGTATTTTCATAATTCATTTATTCAATTCTAATGTAAATCAGTTTTTGTTGACTAAATGTAGCATTAATAATCAATACTTAGTCTATATAGTCTATACATATAGTCAAAACAATAATTTATTTAGATGTGGGTCACATTTCTAATTCATAGTTTGACTTATGTGTGTCATCAAATCTAATCTAATCTAAATGTGGTAATTGAAAGAGTAATAAGAATCTAAATAAATCCATGGCATTCACTTTTTTTTCTCTTTTGTCTGGTTGAAGAAATCCATTTCATTGTAATGCCAGACTTTTTTTCTATTTCTTCACTGTGCAGCAAAAGAAAATGTTTATCATCATAAGCTTCACAAAGGTAGCATCTATTGGAGGTGTTCATGTTATTTTGTAGACCCTTACAAATATGAAAAAATCACATAACAATTAGGTACCTGAATAACATCCAGAAGTTCATCTAGAGCCTGCTGACTAAGGACTACAGGGTAGAAATGAGTGTAGGCAGCACACACACCGTACTGCACTGACTCCTGCAGGAAGAGCTGGATGGCAAAGCGAGCATAATCAGATTCTACCCCAATGACACCGACCCAGGTCCAGCCAAAGTAGCTAACGAGTCGGGCCAGAGCTCTGATCTGGAAAGCGTCACTGGGCATAGTGCGCATGAATGTGGGAAACTCCTTTTGATTACTCAGACAGCTGCAGGATGCGAAATAGCTCACCTGGTATTATAGCAAAAAAAAAATAGTTAACCTGCACCTGAAATAAAAAGAGGAGTTTGGAGTTTTGCAACTCAGGTGTAAAAATCAAAGATGAGTTAATACCAATTTTCAATGTGGACATTTGAAATGTTTTATGTTAAAAAAAAATATAGCTTCCAAATTTTTACACTATAGCATAATATTGGTACATTTACAAACAAAGCACTGTATACTTAAAAGTCCAATCACCAGCAACATTTCTCTCCATGTTACAGTAAATTTTCAAATAAATTGAATGATTAATTAAAATATGTATTTATTAAGCTATAAAAGGAATTTTAAAAGCTTGTGGCATTATCTGAAAAATACATCATCAGAAAGCTGAAGTGGGGATATTTTCACAGGAATGTGACAATTTGCAACAGTGTAGCACTTAATTAATTTAAAGAATTCAGAAAAAAATATTTTAACATTGCATATATTCTTAAAATTATCATGGAAAAAGTACTCAGGCAGTCAGACAGTCTCACCAGGGGGATATGGAAAGAACCCAGGCTTCTAAGCAGAGCCATGGACACTCCAGAGGCAGCATCTCCTATGATTACTGGAGACACAGTCCTTTGTACAGCAGCACAGCCTAAATTGCTTTCTGGACCTCTGTCTCTGTGCACACTCTCTGGTTGACCATTCACCAACAGAAAAGATGCTCTCAGAGACACGGGAATGTCATCGCAGCTGTCACGGATGTGGAAACCCAGCTTGAGCTGTGGCAGGAGGTCACTGCGCTGGTTGATCTCTTTGATTGCAAAAGTCATGGTCTGCATCCAACGCAAGGCACGAGAGCTGAAACTATGCGAACATTAATTAAAAGCAGTTCATCACCCAGCACAAACATATGTGTCTATTAAACTATTCTAAACATAACAAAAAGAAATCTTCTGTGTACTACCAAGCCTGTTACTATTAAATACATTAAAATAGTGACTTACTACTTATACATATTAGGTGTTGGTTTTGTTTTGTATGTTGGAAGAGAAGACACAGGGCTGTAGTGTAAAGGGAACAAGCCCCCTATAACTACATCTCCATCCTCATACAGACTGTTTTTCTCCTCTTCCCCCAAGAAAACACAATTATCCAGAGCAGCAGATAAAACAGGTTTGCAACCAAACAGAGAAAGAAATATGAGAAGCTTCCCAGCTGGCAGTGCCATAGTTGACCCAGGTTTGATTAGGCCCACAGCTCGGTAATATTAAATATTGTAACAGCTTACTATACAATAGTAATACAATACAATAGTAGTTGCACTTTCTGGTCACAAACAAAGGAATATAATACTCCAGCCAATTTATATATTGTAGTTAGCACACACAAAACTGAGGGGACCGCCCAGATACAGTATCTGTGACATCACAAAAGGTAACTCCTCATATTCCTAGAGCATGGTGAATATACACTGTTCTATGGAAAAAAAAAAAAAAAAAAAAAGAATACACTCATATTCAGGTCCTCATTTAATTAGTAGGTGCTTGTTTTCTTAGTGACATAGGGTAAATTGTATTTGCATGTGTTTTATTCAAGTTAGTTATTCAAGTTAGTTACACACACACACATATATATATATATGTGTGTGTGTGTGTGTGTGTGTATATATATAACTCTTCATTGCGCCTGCCTAGAATTCCTGAATTCCTGTCTTAGTCCAAATTGCTTAAAATTCCTCTGTTGCTTGAGTTGGAAGCAGCAGTCCATTCTTTAAATCTGACACATATACACATACACATACACCAGGGCTTCTATTTTATTACATTTCTATATATTGCACCAAACTGTTGAGTTGCTGGACAGCACAGGGAGAGGTAATGTGTTGACCCATAACCCCAACCCCAACCCCAAAGCAAACCCAAACCCTAATCCTATCCCTGACCCTAGCCTTAACCAATTGGTTCTCTACACCAAACTGTTGAGTTGTTGGACAGCACAGGGAGAGGTAATGTGTTGACCCATAACCCCAACCCCAACCTTAACCCTACAGCTTGTAATGTTTGATTTTAAAACGTATTTGACCTGTTCAATCTGTGATGGATTAAAGCAACTGTGGAATAAACAAACCTCAAACTGAATTTTAAATAGTTATCTTGTGAAATCTCACTTATTTGAAAAATAAAATAAATTATGTTTTTACGAATCATGACACGTCCTAGGGGATGTTGGCTGTTCTAGTGTTAATATGGCATTCTATCTTTAGTATCATTGTCTTGTTACATCATTTATTTTTTTGTCATTCAATGCGCATTAACCCATTTCAGTAAATAAGGCGGGACTGATGATGTCCAATCCAATGTCAGTTTCTCATAAATTAGATGCAAAAATGAGACAGTCACAATATAACTTGCCTAATACCTTGCTCTCTCTCTCAAATGTATCAATATGACTGTAGTTGGCTTGTTTCACTTGCTTTACTCTGTCTGTGTCCTTACTATAACTTACAGCCCAATTTTGATCATCACATTTCCACCACTGTCTGCAGCCAAAGTGTGCATGCTTCAAAACAGCTTTCAGCCAGGCTTCATGGCCAAGGGTGACTATGTTATAGGAGGGATCTTCCCTCTTCACTATAACCAGGAGATGCCAGACCTCAACTGCACTTACAAACCACCACCAGTGAAGTGCAATGGGTGAGTTTAATGACTTTCATTTGAAAATTATTTTCACTACAATGAAATGTCTGATTTTGTAAAACCACCATGGTGGGAAAATATCATTTAAATAATATAATAATTAATAATGATGCAGTAAGTATTGTTTTTATTTCAAAAGATTATAAAATAAATTTTATGTAAGCATGATTCCCTATTTTTTCCAATTAATGTATGTAACTATTTAGATATAAACACTGCTCTAGGTAACACAACCAACTAAATGGAAATAATGCTTGGAAGTGTACCAGTTGAACAATATAACATTTTTTTCTAAAATAAGTTTACAATTACATGGCCCTTTTAAGGTAACATCTCAGAAATTATCTTTTGACAATTGTCAAAGAATCTGAATGAGAAAGGATGAAGTGAAAATAAACTGCTATGTTACTTCACAAGAATGATGCAACAATGCAATTCAGACTCACTATAAATCATAACATCTAATCATATTTGCATTTAATTTTTTTTTTTTTTTTTTTTTTTTTTTTTACATATTTGTTGGCTTCATCGGTGTGTGGTGTCTGCATCTGTGTCTGCTGGGCTACAGCTTTGATCCCAGGGCTTTTCGCTGGGCTCAGACTATGAGACTGGCAGTGGAGGAGATAAACCATAGTTTAGAGCTATTGCCCAATTACACACTTGGGTACAAAATCTTTGATTCGTGTGCATATCCACTGACTGGCCAGAGGGCTGCTATGGCTGTGCTGAATGGGCTAAGCGAGGATGACTTTCCCATGTGTAGCGGTGCCTCATCGCTCCTTGCTCTCATTGGCGAATCTGGCTCTGCTCAGTCTATTGTAGTATCAAGAATCCTGCAGCCATTCAGAATCCCAATGGTAATGATAACTCTTTTCCTTTGTACTCCACCACAAAAGAAAAACCTGTTACCATATAACCTGTCCATATTATACTGTGCTTTTTCCCCCCCTTCTGTACACAGATAAGCTACTTTTCTTCATGTGCATGCCTCTCTGACAGAAGAAAATTTCCAACTTTTTTTAGAGTAATCCCTAATGATGATTATCAGGTGAGACTTTGCCTTCAGATTTAAAATGATTTAATGTACACTTCAGTGCAATAAAGTAAAGTAAAAGTAACTTTTTGAAAATGGCATACCTTTCTGTGTTAACTAGTTTCAGTTTTATGCTAATTCAAGAGCTGAATTTTTGTCAGTCTAAAAAAAATTCAGTTGACTGAATGTTTTCAGTCCAAATGAGTTGGAACTCTTTTTCTGTTGAACCCAGGTGAAGGCCATTGCTCAGCTGCTGGTGCGCTTCAACTGGACTTGGGTGGGACTGGTGCGAGGGGACCATGAATATGGGCGCTTTGCTGTAAATGGTTTACTGAGAGAATTAAAGGGTACCAAAGTGTGTGTGGCATACCAAGAAATGATCCCTTTGCTCTACAATCGCCAGAGGGCACTGGAGATCATGGAGGTACATAAAAGACACAATGCATTAAGTTTTAGTATTATACAGTTTTGATTTTACCTTGATACCTTTTTTTTTAGTAGGTGCTGAAATGAAATCAGTAGGACCACATATTTAAATTAATTATTTGGTGTCGTGAAAATGAACATGCTGTATGTAAAATGGTAGGACTATTAAGATGTTAATAATGACACACTCACTGAACACAGTGCATGTGTGTGTGTCGCTGCTTATAGTTTACAGTGTATGGTAGGCCTTCGTTATGAAAAAAAAGTGTGGCTGAGCCTGAAGCACTCTCCTCTAACTGCAACGAAATGGTGCATGTTTTTGGTAGAATTCTGGCACAAATTATCTTCGTATGCATCGATATGCTACAAAGGCTACTAAATCATCATTAAAAGATAGACAATGGGTTCTGAGATTTCTGAAAGTAATATGTAGTGAACATAAAATCTGATGCCCAGCCGCTCAAGCCCATCACTTTCCCTCTCAATTATTAAGTGTCAGCATATTTAGACTTTTAAAATCCAAGATAAGACAACTTTCATCAACATCTGCTCCTCTTGTAAAGGTGATGCGTAGCTCTTCTGCAAAAGTGGTGGTGGTATTTTCAGCCGAGGGGGAGATGACACCATTCTTGAGAGATTACATGATGCAGAACATTACTGGAATCCAATGGGTGGCTAGCGAGGCCTGGGTCACAGCATCTGTCTTCACAGGGAGCGAGTATTACCCTTATCTGGGGGGTACCATTGGGTTTGGCATCAGAAAAGGTCAAATATTCAGACTCAGTGACTACCTGCAGACAGTAAATCCTAGTGTGTATCCCAATAATCTTCTGGTTACAGAGCTTTGGGAGGCTCTGTATGGTTGCAATCCTTCTGTATCCTCTGGATCTCAGCTACCTCCCTGCACAGGGCAGGAGTACCTGTTGGAGCAGCATTCAGCCTACATGAATACATCCAGCCCTAGAGTGGCGTATAATGTCTATAAGGCTGTATATGCGATTGCTCATTCCCTCCACAACCTTCTTCTCTGTCAACCTGGCAGTGGGCCTTTCCAAAACAAGTCATGTGCTCAAAGAAACAACATACAACCCTGGCAGGTACAATCCAGCATTCTTACTGTTACAGTATTACATTTAAATTGTGTTTGTTTAAAGAGTATTTAATATTATCTATTGGATTTAAAGCTCCAGTACTACCTTCAGGAAGTGACATTTAACATTGGCGGGGAGGAGGTGAACTTTGACCTGAAAGGCGACTCGGTACCCTATTATGATATCATCAACTGGCAAAGAGGCACAAGTGGGAACATTGAGTTTGTCAACGTGGGGTTGTTTGATGGAACCAAGCCTGCCAGAGAGGAGCTGGTGATCCAGGAGGACAGGATAATGTGGGCAGGGCACCAGAGTGAGGCAAGCTGCTCACACTGTGTTTTTACCTTCATCAGATGCCAACTGTTGAAGTTCTGTAGGTTGAGGTGGAGGTAAGTCAGATCGGCAGAACAAGCTGGATCTGATATGAGTTCCTTTGCAATATAATAAACAAGTTAAATGGATGCATGTAGGACAAAGGACACTATATTTATATACCTTTAATCAAATCAAATCCTTAAATAGACAAAAGGTAGTCAACTGTTTCATTTCCTATTACAGATAGTGAATAGAACTATCCATCCATCCAATCTGTTGATTGTTTAGTCCTAGTCTGAAGTGTAGACTGCAGATGGCTTATGTCGAAAGCATAAAGCACAAACATAAACATAAGTTAAGTTCTGGTGGGCTAATGAGGGAAACAGGTGATTGGGTGGACGGGTAACTGCAGAGCAGATGTGAGAACAGGTGTGTTCTTGAATGCAGCAGGGAAAGGGGAAAGGAGGGAAAGTCCGAGGCCATCTGGTGGGACAGCTTGAGAAGGGCAAGTCTGGGGAGTTGGAGGAGGGCCGAAGAGAGGGAGGGAATAGCATTGTGACAAAGACATTCAGTTTACAATGATGTCCACAAGAGAAAAGCAGCACATTGTCACATTTCAGAACATTTCTGAGCAGATAAATATGTTTTGCTTAATAATGGAGCTATTAAAGATATATATATATATATATATATATATATATATATATATATATATATATATATATATATATATATATATATATTTTAACAATGGACTAATTGACTGGGAATTTCAACACACTCATTTCACACTGCAGAGCTAAAAGCCATTATTTGCTCCTTAGGTGCCAGTGTCTGTCTGCAGTGCCAGCTGTCATCCAGGGTCCAGGAAGGCTGTCCGTCGTGGGCAGCCTGTTTGCTGCTTTGACTGTGTACCATGTGACAGTGGCAAAATTAGCAATCAGACAAGTGAGCTTATAACCAATAAATTGCAACCACAATCATCATGCAATATTTGAATATAATATTTAATATTTAAAAACAGCAATATATAAAATCACCATTGTTTTTTCATCCTCTTCCCTGTAGATTCAATAGAGTGCACATTTTGTCCTGAGGACTTCTGGTCAAACAAAGACAGAACAGCCTGCATCCCCAAGAAGGTGGAGTTCTTGACTTATGATGCCTTGGGTATAGCCCTGACAGTGACCTCTGTGGTGGGCGCTTGCCTCACTATAGCTGTCTTTACAGTTTTTTTCTGTCATAGAAACACACCCATTGTCCGTGTGAATAACTCTGAACTCAGCTACTTTATCCTGTTTGCGCTGACTCTGTGTTTCCTGTGTTGCCTGGTGTTTATTGGAAAACCAACATCTTGGTCCTGCATGTTGCGCCACACTGCCTTCAGTATCAGCTTTTCACTTTGCATCTCCTGCATATTAGGGAAGACACTAGTGGTATTGGCTGCTTTCACTGCCACCAGGCCAGGGGACAACATCATGAAGTGGCTGGGGCCCAAGCAGCAGAGAGTCATTATCTTCAGTAGCACTTTAGTTCAGGTGGTTATCTGCACTGCCTGGCTCATTGATGCTCCTCCTTTTGTATCCCGAAATACACAATATGAACGCTCAAAGATCATACTGGAGTGTAGTGTGGGCTCCAGTCTTGCCTTCTGGTGCGTTCTGGGATATATTGGTCTACAGGCCTGTCTGTGTTTTATTCTAGCTTTTCTGGCCCGTAAGTTGCCAGGCAACTTCAACGAGGCCAAGTTCATCACTTTTAGCATGCTGATCTTCTGTGCCGTGTGGCTGGCATTCATCCCAGCTTATATCAGCTCCCCTGGAAAATATGCAGATGCAGTGGAGTCATTTGCCATCCTGGCATCCAGTTTTGGCTTATTGTTCTGTTTGTTTGCTCCAAAGTGTTACATTATTTTACTGAAGCCAGAAAAGAATACAAAGCAGCACCTAATGGGAAAAGAAAATAAGTAATATGCCATAAGTTAACCTTTTGAAAAATATTTAATGTTCAATGTCATTTAAAAGCAGTTACAGAGTTGAGGAAATTATCATTTGTATTGATTTATATTGCCCAATTACATTGTATCACACTTATATTGGTAAGGCATTGATATTTGGTAGCAACATTGCAAATATAGTATAGAGCACAAGGAAATGAATATAATTGAGGTTCAGTAACTGTGATTTTTTGTTTTGGATTAGGATTTCATTTGGAAATGTACACACCAGGCATCTATAATAATTAAGCAATTCACAAAACTTAGACTGACTGGACTGACATTTGTAAAATTATCTGTATTTATGTTTTATACTTTGATCAAGCCCTTGTCCTGAAGACAGAAAAGATAAAATGAGTGACCATTTTCAATTATTAGTAATATTTTTTTGTATATGAATGCAGATTGCCATGAACAAATAAAAAATCTACTTAAAGCATGTTATTGGCCATTCAAATTTATTTTCATGATTTCACGTTAAAAAGTCTATGATTTTCCATTGCTGTCTCCTAAAATATATAGTGACAGGTTTTGCAAATCTTGTCAGAGTGTTTAACTGATTATTGCAGTGAAACAAAATGGCTTTCTCACCATGGTACCTACTGCGCTAAGCCCAAGACGGTGACCAGATGAACATGACCTGTAATTTAAAAGATCAGTCAGCACAGTGCACAGGATGACGTGTATTTGCATGGGCATACACACTTACTTGTGCTATTTCAGTGATCAATAAAACTAAATCAAGACTAACTATCTTAGGATAGGGAGCTGAGAGGTTCAGAGACAGCAGTACCACTCAGGGACAGTTGAGGTGGTTCAGACATAAGATGAATCGAATAAAAATTGTAAGAAATTGTTGTGTAAAAACAAGTTGTCAGGGTGTTGGTTACCTCAGTTGGTAGAGTATCTGCTGGAAGCTACGGAAGTTCGGTCCTTGCCACAGCGGCCCAGGGTTTGAATCCTACCTGTGGCACTTTGCTGCATGTCATTCTCCATCTCTCTTCCCACATTCCTGTCACTTCTTCAGCTTTCCTGTCAAATGAAAAGCTTGAAATATATGGGGTGCCATTTATAAAGTGCCTCACACTGAAAATAACAGCAACATTTTGTCACATTTAGCCAAATCTAAATGTTAAATCTAAATCTAAATGTTAAATCTAAATCTAAATCTAAATGTTAAATCTAAATGTTTCGGGTGAAACTAAATATTTAATTAATATGCAAATTAAAATGGCGGTAACCGGAAGTACCAAAATAAAACCTCGAGGAGGTCAGAGTGTGTTTATAGTGGCAAATAACGAAGAAAACCCATCTTATCCGGGGAAATGGACTCTTGGACATGGATTATCGTGATAATAACTACCTAAAATAACAAACACGTTTGGAGAAACTTTATTTGAAGAGTACTTTGAGTTTTTAGTGTCACTTTTATGATGGGTGCGGGACTTATGACCTGTAGCCACTATAGCCAGTCACGAGGGGGCTCACTTTGACTGATCTGATTGGATTAACATATAATATATTATAATATACTAATTAATAAAGTACATTGGTGCTAGTAGCAAATCTCTACTGGCTACCGTTGGTTTAGTTAAGTTAGCCTTGACAAGAATCCAATGCTACGTGATTTGGAAAACATACTTACCGAGGTGGCCTGTGGTGGCCCTGTGGCGGTTGCTGTCTCTGTTGCCGTCGCTGTGGAAAGATTTTGTATTGCCGCCAGAACGGCTCTGTCGATATTCTCCGCTAACGCCGATTCATTCATTGACATATTTGCAGAGCGACCATGGCCGATAGTAGAGTGTACCAGGTGGAGGCGGCGGGTGTAGGATCTTGCTGGCCCTTATGCAAGCGAACATGACAGATCAGTCAAAGTGAGCCCCCTTGTGGCTGGCTATAGTGGCTACAGGTCATAAGTCCCGCGCTCTTCATAAAAGTGACACTAAAAACTCAAAGTACTCTTCAAATAAAGTTTCTCCAAACGTGTTTGTTGTCTTAGGTAGTTATTATCACGATAATCCTTGTCCAAGAGTCCATTTCCCCGGATAAGATGGGTTTTATTTGCCATTATAAACACACTCTGACCTCCTCGAGCTTTTATTTTGGTACTTCCGGTTACCGGCATTTGAATTTGCATATTAGTTAAATATTTAGTTTCACCCGAAACATTTAGATTTAGATTTAACATTTAGATTTAAATTTAACATTTAGATTTAGATTTAGATTTAGATTTAACATTTAGATCTAACATTTAGATTTAGATTTAACATTTAGGTGTAACATTTAACATTTGGATTTAAATATTTAAAATATCTCTAAGGTGACAAATATTGTTGTAAATGTGCAAAAAAGTGACTCTCAAAAATTCACACCAGTTTTTTTAAACATTGTTTGAAGCTAAATGTGACAAAATGTTGCTGTTATTTTCAGTGTGAGCGCTTTACAAACGGCACCCCATAAAAAAAGACCAAAAAAAAAAAACAAGTTGTGTTGCTTATTGTAAGTAGCCATCTAACATAATCATGATTAGCTAAAACTCTGAAATGCACATGTTGAAAAGAAAAAAAAAAAAAAAGATAGGCTTCTGTCTTCTACATGTCAATCAGCAGGATCAGTATTGACATGTGAAAAACAAAATACTCTAGAGAACTAGGGCTAGGGTTTGTCTCATGGTAGAAAAAGCTATAAATGTCAGTTCCCAGGTCAGAATTGCTTCAGTGAAGGGAAGGGTGAGTCATGATGGGTTGGATCACTATTATCTTATTTACTCTGCTTGCGAGGACAGACTCAGAAAAACAAACATGCAAAGTGATAGGGCAGACAGGGTACATGGAATTTTCAAAAAAAGGTGATCTTATTATAGGAGGGATTTTCTCTATAACTAGTACACGCAAATTGAAAGATAATGGCTACAAGGCACTTCCATATGCATACTGCAAAAAGTAAGTATAATGCCTAAAATGTTAAACTATATATATGCAATGTTACAGGAAAAAAAGCATGTTTTATGTGCCAGTCTGATGTGTTGTAAAATAATCAGCTGTAATTTTTTTAATGAAACACTATGTTTGCAGGTTCAATGACAGGGAATTGAAGTTTGCCCGAACTGTGATGTTTACTGTAGAAGAGATCAACAGAGATACTAACCTCCTTCCTGGAGTGAGTCTGGGCTATCGGCTGTACAATGGCTGTGGGTCTGAAAATCTGATACGTGCAGCGGTAGAAGCTGTAAATGGAGATGATTCACAGGGCTGCAGTGATCGGATCCAGGCTCTCTTAGGCCATTCATCTTCTGGAGTTAGTGAAGACATAAACATCATACTAAGCCCACTATCTATCCCACAGGTGAGAACAAATGAATAAGAAATACCTGCATGTAAATGTTTTAAATATATGCAGATTGGTTGTATTTAACATGTTTTTTTGTTGTTGTTTGTTTGTTTTTCTTTACAGATAAGCCATCTTTCAACCTGTGCTTGTTTAAGTGACAAAAAAGTATACTCCACATTCTTCAGAACTGTGCCAAGTGACCGCTTCCAAATCATCGGTCTGGTGCAGCTTATGAAATACCTTGATTGGCGATGGGTGGGCATTATTTCCACCACAGGTTTGTACTCAGTAGAAGGTACAGCTGAATTCATAAAGGAAGCAAAAAAAGAAGGCATATGTGTTGAATACAGTTTACCTTACTCTAAGATTAAGACTAAACTGTTGGAGGAAATTGTAACGACATTAAGAAAATCCTCATCAAAGGTAGTCCTGTTGTTTATGTCCTTATCTTTCACCAAATCATTCCTTTCAAATATGGAGAAATATAACATAACTGGAAAGCAGTGGGTTGGCAGTGAGTCTTGGATCACACAAACAGACCTGGCTTCTGTCGAGAGAATGAACATTTTACAGGGGGCAATAGGTTTTGCTCTCACTCTGGCATCCATACCAGGTCTTGGTGAATTCTTACTCAGCTTAAAACCTTCTGATGAGCCACAGAGTGGCATAGTTAAAGGAGTTTGGGAGAATTTCTTTGACTGCAGTTTCTCACCATCAAATACCACTGCTATGTGCAGTGGCACAGAGGATCTCAAGACAGTCTCCAGTGACTACACAGATGTGACACAATTCAGGGCTGAGAATAATGTATACAAAGCTGTGTACTTGGTAGCATATGCCCTTCATGCACTATTGCAGTGTGAAAATGGCTCAAATCCCACCACAGGAAAACCCTGTGTGAACAAGAGTGAAGTTCAGCCTAACCTCGTAAGTGCTGATAAATGTATTCAGACACAGTATATTTATCTAATATTTAATGTTTTTTGTGGTTAATACAAACAGTAAAATGTGAGTATTTATTTAGGGTTACAACACTGAATGTCTTAAGTGTATCCCTAAAATATGTTGATTGTCTCTCTATAGGTGTTGGAACACATTAAGTATGTGAACTTTACGACCCAGAATGGGGCTAAGGTTTTCTTTGATGAAAATGGAGACTCAGTTGCCCAGTATGACTTAGTTAACTGGCAGATGAAAGAAGATGGCTCTGTTGAGATTGTAAAAATCGGTCAATATGATACATCTTTTCCAGAGGGCAAAAAATTCCAACTGAAGGACGACACCAACATAGTTTGGGGAGGAAACAGTAATAAGGTAAATTGGATAGAAGTTGGCATGTGTCAAGTGGCAAGACTGTTTAGGCACCCTATGTGTTACTGTGGCCACAACATGTGATCTCATGTCTTGAGGAAGATTTACCTTAGCTGCTCCCATGAGGGTCAGTGTGGTCAGAACATATGGAATATGTAGGTTTTTTTCAATTTTTACTGAATAGGACCTTTGCAAAAGTGCAGTGTCAGTGGCATACAAAACATGTTGCCGTCTTGATTTTGCATGTTGTGTCTAACCAGGTGATAAGGTCTGTGTGCAGAGAACCGTGCCCACCAGGGACTCGTAAGGCCATCAACAAGTTTAAGCCTGTGTGCTGTTTCGACTGCTTTCAGTGCCCTGAGGGAACAATAAGTAATCAGACAGGTGAGTAATCATTGCAGTAGGGATGCATGACAGAGTTAAAGAAATATATATATATATATAAAATATTACTTTTTTTTTTTTTTTTACTATAATGATTGCATTTCAGCATGATTTCACTTCTTTTATAGATTCTCTCGATTGTTTGATCTGTCCACCTGAATTTTGGCCAAATGAAAAGAGAGATCAGTGTCTTCCAAAACCTACTGAATACCTTTCCTACAAAGAGATCATGGGAGCACTTTTAACTGGATTTAGCTGTTTTGGTGTATTTTTATCTCTTTTGATGTCAATCATTTTTTTGACTCATAAAGAGACTCCTATTGTAAAAGCCAACAACTCTGAGCTGAGCTTCCTGCTGTTGTTCTCATTAAAACTGTGTTTCCTGTGTTCTCTGACATTCATCGGTCGGCCCTCTGAGTGGTCCTGCATGCTGCGCCACACAGCATTTGGGATCACATTTGTCCTCTGTATCTCTTGTGTTCTTGGGAAAACTGTAGTAGTGTTAATGGCCTTCAAAGCATCGCTTCCGGGCAGTAATGTCATGAAATGGTTTGGTCCTACACAGCAGAGGCTCAGTGTTCTGACTTTCACCCTCATTCAGGTTGTCATTTGTATACTTTGGTTGACAATCAACCCCCCATTCCCAAAGATGAACATGAAGTACTATAAAGAAAAGATAATCTTAGAGTGTGCTCTGGGCTCAGCGGTTGGATTCTGGGCTGTGTTGAGTTATATTGGACTTCTTGCTGTCCTGTGTTTTGTACTTGCTTTTCTTGCTAGGAAGCTGCCAGACAGCTTTAATGAAGCTAAATTTATCACCTTTAGCATGCTGATATTCTGTGCAGTCTGGATCACATTTATTCCAGCATATGTCAGCTCTCCTGGGAAGTTCACTGTGGCTGTAGAGATATTTGCCATTCTCGCCTCCAGTTTTGGTTTGTTGGGATGCATTTTTGTTCCAAAATGTTACATTATTATCTTCAGGCCAGAAAGAAATACCAAAAAATATCTGATGGGAAAAATACCACCAAGAACTCTGTAATCTACCAAAAATGTTCTCCAAAACAAATAGCCTTAGTGTGACAACAAATAAATCTACTTTACTAAATAGTCTGACAGAAATTTTTGAAACACAAGACATCGTTGTAATGCATAACCTTTTATCAGTTGTGATGTGTTGGATAAATTAAATGCACTAACTTGGGTTTTCTTTCTTTCTTTATTTATTTATTTTTATTTGATAATGACACTTAGTTTGTAACTGCACTATATTCATGTTTACTACAACATTTGTTTCTGTTTAATATTTGTGAATGACATTAAACCAAAATGTTTCAACTTGCAGTCGTATTGTGGGGTAACTTCAGTGTAGGGCAATACCATTCACCGCTCTATCAACAACTGCCATTAAATTGTATGTTAGCAAGCCAGCAACAATAAGGGCATATAAGGATTGTGCAAGGACAGGGTTCCACACTTGAAATCTAAGTAGATTGAATAGGGCTATAGAGATATGAGAGATGATTTATATATTTAATTACAGTTTCACAAGGACTAAATCTTACATAAATGTTGTCCAGCATACGCCATGCTACCTGTAGCAAAGATGTCAGTGATAAACCTGTTTCAGTACAGTTTCTTCAAAATGGTTGAGTAATCTGCCTGCTGCATACACATACAGTTAGCTGAAGCAGCCATGTACTGTACCTGGGTTTGCATGAAAAGAGAAATAGGTGAAATTACAGATGCAAATATTACCTAACAGTCTTTGCATGCATGCATTAATGCATTCCAAGTCATTAACCTCATAATTAAATGTTGTGCTGACATTAGCACTCTACCCTGTCTGTTTCCATACTGAACTCACTTAAGTGTTCTCTGGGGGATACAAAAAAACACCTCAGCTGCTACCTCAAAGACCTCTCTATTCACACAATCCCAATTTCTGGTGCATATTTTACTGAACAATCTTTGCATGCATTAATTAATGCTTTCCATAAGTCATTAACTTGATAATAAAGTGAGGTGATACTTAAGACCAGCTGACACTTCACCTGCATAGCAAAATTACTCTGGCCCAAATCTGGGCCTCATTGACACTTTTATCCGGCCCACATTCCATGTTGAATGATGACACTTGGGTATCCAGCTCCTGTTTGCCAGATCTGGGCCACAAGTAGGCCACAGCATGGATGCATGTCAGCCAAGAATGAACCTGCTACCACAAAGATCTCTCCCACTAATCAACCAGCCAACTTACAATTCACTATTCACACAATCCCCATTACAGGTGCACGTATTACTGAAAAAGCTTTGCATGCATTAATTAAGAAATCATTATCCTGAAAATCCTGTCTTTTCAGATGGGGAGTAATTGACATGCCTCATAATTAATTTTCAATAAAAGGTGAACAGGCAGGACATGACATGTTACACAATGTTACAGTCGGCTCATGCACATGCTCAGACTGCCAAATTTGAATTGTTTTGAACATTTTTCCATGTGATGCACAGTAACTGCTGTCTGGCAGTGACAAACATGAATGAGAAACTGATTCTGGCAACAACAGTATTGTTATGGTCATATATATACCAGTTATCAGGACAGAAGGGCATTTAACATGGCAAAGTATTGGTGCACAACTCAATGTCTTTGGGAGACATTAATTTAAGTTAGGCTTTAAAGTTATGACTATGATACTTTACTTTACTTTAGCTATTAACAATAACAGTTTGGTTGGCATCAAAGACAAGATTGCCACTATGTGTCAACAAATTAACCTGTGATCAGACATATCACCAGCTTAATGTTACATCATTTAACTCTCCTCACTTAACAATAGTTGACATTCGTATCTGTGCTGTTTCCATGGTTACCGCATGTTTGCAGGGTGTTTGTCTGCCTGTCTATTCACAATAGGATCTCATGAGGATGAGAGTTCCAACCAGGTACACAGGCATTACTGACTGTTCCCACACTGAACTCACTATAGTTTGCTCTAGGGGATACAAAAGACCACCTGTCAATCCATCTGCTACCACAAAGACCTCTCCCTCTAATCGACCAGTTAACCTACAATTTAAGACCTACACTCAGGCCTTTTGTGTCATGGTTTTGAATAATTCTTCTGTTATGTTAAAAAGAGTCTTTCCTCAAGTGTCTTGTGTTACTTTATGTTTTTCCCGCCTGTTTTCTTTGTCACCTGTGTCAAATTGGTTAATTACTTCTCTTGTATTTAGTCCATGTGTTTCCCTCTTTCACTTGTCAGGTCTTCTGCATCTGTTCCCCAGTCCTGCATTGTTTCATCTTAGCTGCGGCTGTGTAGCGGGACAGTAAGTCGGTAGACTGAGCAGGTGTGATAGAGACTTGGTGTTGTTTAATAAAGAGAGAAGGCACTTAGGAGTGTGTATAATTGTTGCATCAGGCTGTTATAAGCAACTGAGAAAGTCCGCCTATTAGTAATAAAAAATGATTAATTACAAAGTTAATACATAAAATGTGTCTGAATCTTATATATGGCACCTTCAATGATCATCCCATTAAGCTTGTGCAACAAAGCTACATGTGAATGCTGTGTAATAAAAGCTCATCAGCATATACATGTTTTTCCCATTTCATTTAATTAGTCCACACATACTTATTTGTTAGCTTGTACAATTGGCTTAACGTCTGGAAACATTAAGAGATTACAGGATATCATTAAACTGTGCAGCAAATTGTGGACATGACCTTAAATGACCTTTCACATCTGGCCCGGTCTATCCTGGCTAATCCTGGCTACACTTACACTTAACCGACCTGAAGTGACCTTGACCTCTTACAAGATTTAGTTTTCGGTTATAGGACATATAGGTGGGGCTGTTGATGACCAAGGCCTTGATGATGCAAGAATGAGAAGATCACTGTATATAACTTGCCTATAATAACTTGCTCTCTCTCTCTTTCCAGGGATGTCTAACAATATGACTCTACTTGCCTTATTTCTCTTGCTTTACTCTGTCTGTGTCCTCACTAAACCTTATAACCCAATTTCTAGCATCACCTCCCCTTTGCCATCTGCAGCCAAAGTCTGCATGCTTCAAAATAGCTTTCAGCCAGGCTTTGTGGTCAAGGGTGACTATATTATTGGGGGAATCTTTCCCATTCACTATAACCAGGAGATGCCAGACCTTAACAGCACCTACAAACCACCGCCAGTGAAGTGCAATAGGTGAGTTTAGTAGGAAATCTTAGTTAGAGAACAGACATCTTCTTTTAATGAATAGATTATGCAGCATGTTTTATATATTAGCACAGTTATAATTCAGCTTGACATGTAAAATACATCTTATATACAGTGATATCTTGAACTGACCAACACTTTGAGTTTCAGTTAGAGGGACACAATGAAATGCAAATGCTTTATTTTATGTGTAATTTCCAAATATGTATTTCTTTATTTATTCTGTTCTCTTTTTAGTTTATATTTGTAAAATAGGAATTTGTTTGAGTTCAGATAACATCTTGGAAAATGTTAGACATTATTTGAAAATTTCAATCCTGTAAAATACCAGTAATATTTTGGGAACATAGTATATATCTGCTTTTACTTTTACTTTTATGTCATTGTAGCAATGTTCAATTAATGTGTGTGTGTGTGTGTGTGTGTGCGTCTGTGTCTGCTTGGATACAGCTTTGATCCCAGGGCTTTCCGCTTTGCTCAGACAATGAGATTGGCAGTGGACGAGATAAACCAGAGTACAGACCTATTGCCCAATTACACCCTTGGGTACAAAATCTTTGATTCATGTTCATATCCACTGACCGGACAGCGAGCTGCTCTGGCTTTGTTGAACGGGCTAAGCGAGGATAACTCTCCCATGTGCAGTGGTGCCTCTCCGCTCCTCGCTGTGATTGGGGAATCTGGTTCTTCTCAGTCTATTGTATTGTCAAGAATCCTGCAGCCATTCAGAATCCCAATGGTAATGATGACTCTTTTGAGCCACGTAATCCATCTATGTTACCCACTTAATCGGTTTTACTGTACTCTTTGATTGTATTCTGCTGTATTCACTTTTTTTCTGTCTTAACGCAGATAAGCTACTTTTCTTCATGTGCATGTCTCTCTGACAAAAGAAAATATCCTACATTTTTCAGAGTAATCCCTAATGATGACTATCAGGTGAGAGTTTTGCCTCACATATAAAAGAGTTTAATCACTCTTAAGTGTAGCTGCAAAAAGACACATTTTGAAAATGTTATATAGATCAAAATTTTGTTTCCAAGCTTTAAAAGAAACATGACGGCAATCTGATAAATGTTAGCTGCAGTTAAACAGACCATGCCATAACCAATAATAACCTGTAAGTTTTGTTTATTTACATTAAAATCGCAGGACTAATTATGAGTTAGTCATGTTGTAGGTTTCCATCCATATCATCCATATCCACATCAACATTAATGGCAATGAGCTGCCAAGTGCACCAACTGATGTCAGTTAAATGACTTTTTTCCCACAAAACATCTTATCTGCACTCCTTTCTGTTGAACCCAGGTAAAGGCCATTGCTCAGCTGCTGGTACGCTTTAACTGGACTTGGGTGGGGCTAATCCGAGGAGACCGTGAATATGGGCGCTCTGCTGCACAAGGTTTAATGAGAGAATTAAAGGGTACCAAAGTTTGTGTAGCATATCATGAGATTATCCCTCTGCTCTACAATCGCCAGCGGCTCCTGGAGATCATGCAGGTAGATACATAACCACACTGAATTAAGTTCTTTTTTTAGCATTACAGTTTTTATTTCACCTCAAGAATATTTAGCAGGTGCTGTTTCCAGTCATTCAAAAAAGCTTTTTTGTGGATTTTTTGTGTTATTTTGCTATAAATGGTATGAAATCCTAGTCTAAATTGGTGCAGTCCACATGTTGCTTTCAGGACATTATGTCAGTGTCCCCAGGTTAGATTTATAGAACAGAAGGCAAGGGGTGTGGGTGTCACTTATGCCACTATGACCAGATGTGAAAATGTACAATTACAATACAGTGTTTCACATTATGCACCTGTCTGACTCACTTCACTGTGACTTATTTTTAATGTTTTCTTTTTGCCTTCTTTCCTCCTTGTGAAACTTTTTTCCTCATTCATCATCTGTCTCTCTGTAAAGGTGATACGTAGCTCTTCAGCAAAAGTGTTGGTGTCATTTTCATCGGTGGGGGAGATGACACCGTTCTTGAGAGATTACATGATGCAGAACATTACTGGAATCCAATGGGTGGCTAGCGAGGCCTGGGTCACGGCATCTGTCTTCACAGGGAGCGAGTATTACTACTACATGGGGGGTACCATTGGGTTTGGCATCAGAAAAGGTCATATATCCAGACTCAGTGACTACCTGCAGACAGTAAATCCTAGTATGTATCCCAATAATCTCCTGGTCAAGGAGCTTTGGGAGGCTCTGTATGGTTGCAGTCCTTCTCTGTCCTCTGGCTCCCACTTGCCTCCCTGCACAGGGCAGGAGTCCCTGTTGGAGCACCATTCAGCTTACATGAATACATCCAACCCTAGAGTGGCTTATAATGTCTATAAGGCTGTATATGCGATTGCTCATTCCCTTCACAACCTTCTTCTCTGTCAACCTGGCAGTGGGCCTTTCCAAAACAAGTCATGTGCTCAAAGAAACAATATACAACCCTGGCAGGTACAATCCAGCATTCTTACTGTTACTCTATTACATTAAAACACATTTTTGAGTATTTCATATTATCTATTGGTTTTCAAGCTCCAATACTACCTCCAAGAAGTGTCATTTAACATTGGTGGGGAGAAGGTGAACTTTGACCTGAAGGGTGACTCCGTACCCTATTATGATATCATCAACTGGCAAAGAGGCACAGGCGGGAACATTGAGTTTGTCAGTGTTGGGTTGTTTGATGGAACAAAGCCTGACGGAGAGGAGCTGGTGATCCAGGAGGACAGGATATTGTGGCCAGGGCATCAGAGTGAGGCAAGCTGCTCACACTGTGTTTTTACCTTCATGAGATGCCAACTATTGAGGTTCTGTAGGATGAGGTGGAGATAACTCATGTGAGCTCTGATATGAGTTCCTTGGCATTCATGCAGTAAACAGTAGAAATTCAAAGCCTACCATACAGTTCCTAAATTCCTAATTAGCTTATCTACAATAACCTAATAGTCAGTGTAAATTCAAATTACAATAATCTTTTCCACATTCTTCTTCTTGGATGTATTCTCTAATCAAATAGTTGAACAAAAATACTCAGGTGGCAGTTAATCATGATGATTAGTAAAGAAATTATCATCTATAACATCTGAAAATTGCAACCAAAGATATACAATTTACGGTGATGTCTAATAACAGCACATATTATCAAATTTGATGAGTTAGAACCAGCAAATATTGGTATCTTTGTTTAAACCTGCAGTGTGGAACTTTCATCTCCCTCTTCTGGCAGTGAGAATAATTATACAATCAATGTCGATACATGTTTTTGACATACAGTATGTCTATGCCATATGCTTTGCCATACTTTTGCTGCAGCCTACTCCCACCCTTCAGCTTTGGCAAACCATTGGCAGTTGGTGTAGAAGACACAGGCATGTTGCCATGGACACGATATTTAACTCTTGTATGATACAAAATACAAAGACATTTATCTTCCAGTGATAGGCTTATTCAGCACCATGTGAAAAAAATTGGGTGTAGAAGTCCTTCATTGCAGCTTTAATTATTAAGCAAATAAAGAAGTAATTGTCAAATAAGCAATCAAGCATTGTTTTCTAAAGCCATTATCTGCTCTCCAGGTGCCAGTGTCTGTCTGCAGTGCCAGCTGTCATCCAGGGTCCAGGAAGGCTGTCCGTCGTGGGCAGCCTGTTTGCTGCTTTGACTGTGTCCCATGTGACAGTGGCAAAATTAGCAATCAGACAAGTAAGCTTCAAACTTAGCTAATATGTTATATGGTGTATATATCTAATATATTGGAATATATATCTAATATATTATATTTCAATCAGGTAATATTTCAATATTGGCTATGTGAAATGACCTACTCTTTTGAACCTCTTGTTTTTAGATTCAATAGAGTGCACATTTTGTCCTGAGGACTTCTGGTCAAACAAAGGCAGAACAGCCTGCATCCCCAAGAAGGTGGAGTTCTTGACTTATGATGCCTTGGGTATAGCCCTGACAGTGTCCTCTGTGGTGGGCGCCTGCCTCACTATAGCTGTCTTTACAGTATTTTTCTGTCATAGAAACACACCCATTGTCCGTGTGAATAACTCTGAACTCAGCTTCTTTATCCTGTTTGCGCTGACTCTGTGTTTCCTGTGTTGTCTGGTATTTATTGGAAAACCAACATCTTGGTCCTGCATGTTGCGCCACACTGCCTTCAGCATCAGCTTTTCACTTTGCCTATCTTGCATCCTGGGTAAGACTCTGGTGGTGTTGGCTGCTTTTACTGCCACCAGGCCAGGGGATAACATCATGATGTGGCTGGGGCCCAAGCAGCAGAGAGTCATTATCTTCAGTAGCACTCTGGTTCAGGTGGTTATCTGCACTGCCTGGCTCATTGATGCTCCTCCTTTTCCATCCCGAAATACACAATATGAACGCTCAAAGATCATACTGGAGTGTAGTGTGGGCTCCAGTCTTGCCTTCTGGTGCGTTCTGGGATATATTGGTCTACAAGCCTGTCTGTGTTTTATTCTAGCTTTTCTGGCCCGTAAGTTGCCAGGCAACTTCAACGAGGCCAAGTTCATCACTTTTAGCATGCTGATCTTCTGTGCCGTGTGGCTGGCATTCATCCCAGCTTATATCAGCTCGCCTGGAAAATATGCAGATGCAGTGGAGTCATTTGCCATCCTGGCATCCAGTTTTGGCTTATTGTTCTGTTTGTTTGCTCCAAAGTGTTACATTATTTTACTGAAGCCAGAAAAGAATACAAAGCAGCACCTAATGGGAAAAGAAAATAAGTAATATGCCATAAGTTAACCAAAAATATTTGTCTTCACAAATTATGATTTATTTCACATTCGTCTTGACTGGGCAGTGAAAATTGTATCCATCTGATAGTGCAGCCTTCCAAGTAGCGTTAAAATAAATTAGTATAATTACAGAAAACGTATCACTTTAATGTATAGTTTGAAGAAGTAAAGAGCAGTGAATGTACTTCAGAGTTTCTGAGGTTCATTTTTTTTGGGATGACTTTTTGCTGATCCTACTTTGCCACGCCTCTGTGCTTTTATTTTGGATGCGTCTGAGTTTAGTGGGTTAAGTGAGTTTACACACTGAACAATAACAACAATAACAATTAAGTAATTAATTGTTGCACTGTCCAAATAAACGTTAGTACTGTGTACCAATATTTGTAACATGGTCCGGCTCTTGTTCTGAGAAAACTAAATAAAATATGTCTGGATATTCTTTTAGTTATTAGTTAATTGCTTGTAGAAACCCACAGATTACAACCAATAAATACATCAACAAGACTTTTTATCATGATCTGGGGATGAAATGTACAGGGAGGGAAAATCATAAAGCACAACACAATAATAAAGGCATCATGGCAAGGACCTAAAAGAAGTGGACAAGTACTGAGGGATTTATGCATTTATTTAGCTGACAATATCCAAATTTACTGACACTAAGTGCATTCAATGCATATAACCATAAATTTGCAAACACATAATTTTCCTCAAATATGCTGAACTGCTTCAAGTGCTGAATTTGGAGCCAATATGAACAGATGAGTTTACAATCTGCAACAAAAGACGTGTACAGTTTGTTTGCTACCTGGGTTTGTGATCAGGTGTAAAAGAGAATTAGATGCATGTCAGCTGCTGCAGTAGGAAAAGCCATGTGCGTGAATAGCAGAGCTAACTTGGTGTTTAGATAAACGAAAAGGTGCTCCAGAACAGAGCCCTGAGGTACCCAGTAGTGAGTCTACAGGGTTTAGACACAGATGCTCTCTAAGTTACCCTATAAATGTGACCAATGAAATAGGATGTGAATAGGAAGAGTGCAAAGCCTGAGAAACCCAGTTCTTATACTGTAAAGAGGAACATCTGATGGTCCACCATGTCAAACACTGCTAAAAGGTCACACAGAAAGATGACGTGAGGATTGAAATAGATTGTTAGTTGTTAACAAGAACCAGTGAAGGATATAATGGTACCTCTTTTCTGATTGCAACTCTCACCCCTTGAAGCCTCACCGTCCCCTTACACTCATGTAAGATAACTATAGTGGCCACATAACACGTGAAAAAATGTGAAAGGTCCTGTTCCGATCAACAGTCAGTGATTGGTTTGTCCATCTGAGTTACTGTAGAAACATGGCAGTCTCTGTTGAAGAGGACCCACGGTGTCTGTATATAAAAGTTCATTCTAAGGTAACAAATATATGATTATTTTTTTTCGCATGACTATAAACTTGTGAAAATTTAGATATTAGATATAATATTATTATATTATTATAATTCTTCCATATTCTGTGAATACAGCCACCTAAATCTTACACACTGGGCCTTTAGGTCACAAGCTATTGTTAATTCCTAATAGTTTATAAAGTACTCCATAAAGAAATTCATTCTTTTTCATGCATGCAGTTATTTTTGTATCATCAAATTTGAAAATTTGTCCTGTACAAAATAACATACTTTACAGAATGCTCTTGCAATATATTCAATATTTTACTGCGTTAAAAGTATCTGTGTTGATTATCGCAGCAAAGGTAAATCAGGCCTGTGCAGTGACATGTGAAAACTATAATCATTTGAGAATTGAGAGTGTCCTCACGGTCGCTGGTTGTTTCTCTTATGGTAGAAAAAGCTATAAAGGTCGGCTCCCAGGTCAAAATTGCTTCAGTGAAGGGAAGGGTGAATCGCGATGGGTTGGATCACTATTATCGTATTTACTCTGCTGACAGTGGCAGAGTCAAAATACCAAACATGCAAATTGATCGGACAGACAGGGTTCATGGAATTTTCAAAAGAAGGTGATCTTATTATAGGAGGACTTTTCTCTATGAGTAATATACACTTAATGATAGAAAGTGGGGACCAGGGACTTCCATATACATACTGTAAAAAGTAAGTCACTATGCTTAAAATTATGTAAAAACTGTATGCATGTTTGATGAAAATAGTATATTTTATTTGCTGATCTGATGTGATTCGAAATCATCAGCCGTAATAATTTGTTCATCAGTTTTGTGTCAACATTTAACACTACGTTTACAGGTTCAATGACAGGGAACTGAAGTTTGCTCGAACAGTTATTTTTACTGTGGAAGAAATTAACAGAGACACTAAGCTCCTTCGTGGAGTGAGTCTAGGCTACAAGCTGTATAATGGCTGTGGGGATGAAAACATGATACGAGCAGCCTTAGAGGCTGTAAATGGAGAGGATTCAAAGGGCTGCAGTGGTAAGATCCAGGCTCTCATAGCCCATTCATCTTCTGGACTGAGTAAAGCCATAAACATGATACTAAGCCCACTGTCAATTCCACAGGTGAGAAGAAATTATTTGCATTTTCTGCATTTTCGTTATGCATATTTCCAGCTTTACAAAACTATATCTAGAGATTATATTAAATTTAACTTGTTTTTTTGTTTGTTTTTCCTTTAAAGATAAGCCATTTTTCAACCTGTGCTTGTTTAAGTGACAAAAGACTATACCCCACATTCTTCAGAACAGTGCCAAGTGACCGCTTCCAAATCATCGGTCTGGTGCAGCTTATGAAAAACTTTGACTGGCGATGGGTGGGCATTATTTACTCTGAACTCTTGTACTCAGAGGAGGGTACCGCTGAATTTATAAAGGAAGCAATGAAAGCTGGAATATGTATTGAATACAGTTTACCTTACTCTAAGACATCTCAGCTCGTCTCAAAGTTGAATGCAATTGTAACGACATTAAGAAAATCCTCATCAAAGGTGGTCCTGTTGTTTATGTCCTTATCTTTCACCAAATCATTCCTTTCAAATATGGAGAAATATAACATAACTGGAAAGCAGTGGGTTGGCAGTGAGTCTTGGATCACACAAACAGACCTGGCTTCTGTCGAGAGAATGAACATTTTACAGGGGGCAATGGGCTTTTCCCTCCCTCTGGCATCCATACCAGGTCTTGGTGAATTCTTACTCAACTTAAAACCTTCTGATGAGCCACAGAGTGGCATAGTTAAAGGAGTTTGGGAGAATTTCTTTGACTGCAGTTTCTCACCATCAAATACCCTTGCTATGTGCAATGGCACAGAGGATCTCAAGACAGTCTCCAGTGACTACACAGATGTGACACAATTCAGGGCTGAGAATAATGTATACAAAGCTGTGTACTTGGTAGCATATGCCCTTCATGCACTATTGCAATGTGAAAATGGCTCAAATCCCACCACAGGAAAACCCTGTGTGAACAAGAGTGAAGTTCAGCCTAACCTCGTAAGTGCTGATAAATGTATTCAGACACAGTATATTTATCTAATATTTAATGTTTTTTGTAAAAAAACAGTAAAATGTGAGTATTTATTTAGGGTTACAACACTGAATGTCTTAAGTGTATCCCTAAAATATGTTGATTGTCTCTCTACAGGTGTTGGAACACATTAAGTATGTGAACTTTACGACCCAGAATGGGGCTAAGGTTTTTTTTGATGAAAATGGAGACTCAGTTGCCCAGTATGACTTAGTTAACTGGCAGATGAAAGAAGATGGCTCTGTTGAGATTGTAAATATCGGTCAATATGATACATCTTTTCCAGAGGGCAAAAAATTCCAACTGAAGGACGACACCAACATAGTTTGGGGAGGAAACAGTAATAAGGTAAATTGGATGGAGGTTGCATGTGTAACACAGGTTCTCTGAGTGGTGAGACCATTTAGGCACCATATGACTTACTGTAGCCACTACAGATGATGTGTCTTAAAGAGTGTCTATGTTAGCTGTCCTCATGTGGGTCAGTTTCCACTCATATACAATATGCAGGGTGGAGCTGCAGTCTCAACACAATAGTCATGTCATTCTGATTTAATTTTGGTCCTTGTACAAGTGAAGTTTGCAACAATTTCATTATCACTGACATATAAAACATATTGGATTCTTGATTTTTCATGCTGTGTTTTTTGTCTGACCAGGTGATAAGGTCTGTGTGCAGAGAACCGTGCCCACCAGGGACTCGTAAGGCCATCAACAAGTTTAAGCCTGTGTGCTGTTTCGACTGCTTTCAGTGCCCTGAGGGAACAATAAGTAATCAGACAGGTGAGTAACTATTTCAAAATGTGTAATTTATGTTCATTGCACGAAGAGAGAATTGATAGAAATGTATGTATAAAAAAAACAAAACTGATTTAATTTAGTGTAATGATTGCATTTCTGCATGATTTCACTTCTTTTATAGATTCTCTCGATTGTTTGATCTGTCCACCTGAATTTTGGCCAAATGAAAAGAGAGATCAGTGTCTTCCAAAACCTATTGAATACCTTTCCTACAAAGAGATCATGGGAGCACTTTTAACTGGATGTGGCTGCGTTGGCGTATTTTTGTCTTTTCTGACATCAGTTATTTTTTTGACTCATAAAGAGACTCCTATTGTAAAAGCCAACAACTCTGAGCTGAGCTTCCTGCTGTTGTTCTCATTAAAACTGTGTTTCCTGTGTTCTCTGACCTTCATCGGCCGGCCCTCTGAGTGGTCCTGCATGCTGCGCCACACAGCATTTGGGATCACATTTGTCCTCTGTATCTCTTGTGTTCTTGGGAAAACTGTAGTAGTGTTAATGGCCTTCAAAGCATCGCTTCCGGGAAGTAATGTCATGAAATGGTTTGGTCCTACACAGCAGAGGCTCAGTGTTCTGACTTTCACCCTCATTCAGGTTGTCATTTGTATACTTTGGTTGACAATCAACCCCCCATTCCCAAAGATGAACATGAAGTACTATAAAGAAAAGATAATCTTAGAGTGTGCTCTGGGCTCAGTGGTTGGATTCTGGGCTGTGTTGAGTTATATTGGACTTCTTGCTGTCCTGTGTTTTGTACTTGCTTTTCTTGCTAGGAAGCTGCCAGACAGCTTTAATGAAGCCAAATTTATCACCTTCAGCATGCTGATATTCTGTGCAGTCTGGATCACATTTATTCCAGCATATGTCAGCTCTCCTGGAAAGTTCACTGTGGCTGTAGAGATATTTGCCATTCTCGCTTCCAGTTTTGGTTTGTTGGGGTGCATTTTTGTTCCAAAATGTTACATTATTATCTTCAGGCCAGAAAGAAATTCCAAAAAATATCTGATGGGAAAAACACTACCAAGAACTCTGTAATTCAAACATGTCCCAAAAAAACAAATGTAACAACAAATAAACCAACTTTACTGCATGGTCTGATAGATAATGTTGAAACACAAGACATTGTTGTAATGCATGACCTTTTACTTGTTATGATGTATTGAATAAATAAAATCCACTGACTTATGATGGTTTTGTCTTGATTTCTATTTGATAATTTTACACCTGGTTCACGCTTATTTTGCATATTTTAAAGTAAAACTCGGTGATCAAGACAAGCCATGGGGCCCTCACAAAGTGTGCAAGCAGTGTGTCGAGAGTTTACGGATGTGAACCAAAGGAACACGTGAAAAGTTGGCATTCGGTATCCCCATGGTTTGGCAAGAGCAAAACATATCATTGCACAGACTGTTACTTTTGTTCAGTGAAAACAAGCACATATCTGTTAAGTAGAGTATTTTTCATATTTTTTTAAGAAAACGGGGATCCTATAGTTCAAAAACTTGACGTAATAGAGAGAAACTGAGATCAGTTTCGGATCCGCACCCAAAAATGAGTTAAAAACAGCTGTCAGACCTAACTCAACAAAAATTGTGTTCCCCAGTGTAATATGAATGAATGTTTGAGAATTGCTGTTTTTATTAATGGTTAGTTTGAAAAGAGTTTATAGTAAAAAGTTTGTTCTAACAGAGAAGTGCAGCACCTGACCCACCCCCTAACTACTTCATCAAAGATTGTTGTGCCCTGTGGGAAATAAATCAACCTTTTATGAAGAGAGCACATCAACATGTATCTATGCAGTTGTTATAAGAGCTGTGTCCTCATTTCTTCAAAGGAAAACAATGCCTAGCAAACATGCATGCACTGCAGAAAACTGTTATCATATCTCTGTTTGTTCTTGACCTGTACAGAGTTTCTGGCTGTGAGGTATTAGGTCGCTTTGACATGCCAAGTTTGTTCAAGCTGGGAGACATAATGATTGGGGGGATTTTCCCGGTTTTCAGCAAAGATGTAAGTAAGACTTCTACGACATTCGAGAGCGAGCCACCTGGAGTGAAGTGTGCACGGTAATATATCTGACTTAATACATGCTTCTCTCCTCTTGTCTAACAAACCTGTGATTGTATGCACATGTACTGCAACAGCTTTGTAATCCTACACCAAAATCTTTTTAGGTTTTACTTATGAGCTTTTCGGTGGACCCAAGTGATGATATTTGCAATTGAAGAAATCAACAAAGATCCTGCTCTCCTGCCAAATGTATCTCTAGGTTATAGGATCCTAAGCTCATGTTCATCTCCTACAAATACATTACGTGCTACACTTACAATGGCTAGTAGACCAGAGGAGAAAGAACTGACATCCCCATGTCCTCCAGCTATATCTGCCCTCATAGCAGAGTCAGGATCATCTCAGTCTTTAGTTGTGGCTGGAACTCTTGGACCATTTCAAGTGCCAGTAGTAAGAGATTAAATGTTTTTTTTTTGTTGTTTTTTTTTTTTTTTTTTTTTTTTTTTTATTGCATAGGTGTTCTGTGATGCTTTTAGTAGTACTTGTTTTGTGCCATTTTTTTCATACTTGTTTCTGTGTTCTTTTTATAGGTAAGTTACTTTTCAACATGTGCCTGCCTGAGTGACAGAGCCAAATATCCTACATTCTTTCGAACAATCCCCAGCGATTACTTCCAGGCTAAAGCTTTGGCAGCTCGTCAAGCTTTGGCTGGCAGTGGATTGAGCTATACAGTCAGACAATGACTATGGGCGTAATGGGATCCTGGCTTTTACTGAAGAGGTTAAAAAGTTTGGGGTTTGCATTGCATTTGTTGGGACAATTCTACGTACATACACTATGGATAAAATACTGGATGTTGTGGAAATGATCAAGCAGTCAACTGTGAAAGTCATTCTTGCTTTTGTTCCAGAGGGTGACTTTTACCCATTGATGAAAGAGGTTGTGAAACAGAACATTACAGGAATTCAGTGGATTGCTAGTGAGGCCTGGATAACAGCACCTCGACCTTCCACACCTGAAATGTACAGAGCTTTTGGTGGAGCCCTGGGGTTTGTGGTGCAAAAGATGGCCATTCCAAATCTAAAACCATTTCTCACAGGCATTAGCCCTTACACTGATCCACGTGCAGATTTCGTGAGGGATTTCTGGGAGATCATGGTGGGTTGTAAACCTGTTTTACCTGGGGAACACACAGGTACAGAGACAACAAATAAAATATGCACAGGCAACGAAACATTAATGAATTCCCAGGATGTGTTTTTCAATGTCACACAGCTCAGGGTCTCCTATAATGTGTATTTATGCTATTGCACATGCCCTCCATCAGCTGGTATTCTGCCAACCAGTAGGAGAAAAAACTTTAAGGTCATGTTTGAATATATCAGAAATCCAGCCCAAACAGGTGAGAAATCATGAAAATGAAATCCACAGTAACACAAATTGTCCAGTCTGAAACATTTAATAAACAACTGGTGTCTTTTCACAGGTCACTGAACATTTACAGAGGGTGAATTTTAGAAATCAGTTTGCAGATAATGTGTTTTTTGATGCCAATGGTGACCCTCCTGCTTCTTATGATATTATTAACTGGCACCTGATAGATGGGCAGGTTCAACATGTCACATTGGGTCATTTTGCCTCTGCTGCTAATGGTGATTATAAACTCAGCATCCAGGAGGAAAAAATTGTGTGGAGGACGGGGAAAAGGGTAAGCGTTAAGACTAATTGCTAAAAATGAGATAAGATTTCAAGTTAAAGTTTTGGATCAAGTGAATATGTCTGCACTATTCTTACATTGTTTAAACTTGCTGTTTCAGGTTCCAACATCAGTGTGCTCTAATGTTTGTCCAGTAGGAACCAGGAAAGCTCAAATAAAGGGAAAACCCACCTGCTGTTTTGACTGCATCCCATGTGCTGATGGAACTATAGCCAACTCATCAGGTATGAAAAGCATGTATGCCATATACTAAACAATAATACATGATCCAATATAATAGCAGGCATTTAGTGTTTGTATGTTTATGTTTAAAAATGTTAATAATATTGTCACTGCTCCATGTTTTTTTTGTTTTCAGTGTTTTACTTGAGTATGATTTTATTTTCTGCAAATGTAATATTCGCAGACAGAACTAATTCTGTCTTTTCATGTTCATGTACAGGTGCTGCAGACTGCACACCCTGTCCACAGGAATACTGGTCCAATGAGAAGAAAGATGAGTGCATTCCCAAAATAATTGAATTCCTGACATATCACGAGCCAATGGGAATAGCTCTCGCAGTTGTATCCCTGCTTGGAGCGTCTCTGTCACTGGCCACGATGGTGGTCTTTATCTGCTACAGAGAAACTCCTGTGATAAAGGCCAGCAACTTTGAGCTGAGCTGTTTCCTGTTGTTTTCTCTTTTTTTGTGTTTTCTCTGTCCCCTCACTTTCATTGGCAGACCCACAGTCTGGACATGCATGCGTCACACAGCTTTTGGACGTTTGCATTTTGTATTTCCTGTGTCTTAGGAAAGACTATTGTTGTTGTTACAGCTTTCAAAGCCTCAGTTCCTGGCAGCAAAGTTGCAGGAAAGTTTGGTCCTGCACAGCAAAGGATCATAGTTTGCTCCTGCACTTTGATTCAGATATTGATATGTATTTTGTGGCTTAAGTTAAACCCACCTTTCCCAGACATGGCTTTCAAATACAGCAATAAGAAGATTGTTTTAGAATGTAACACAGGCTCTGAGGCTGCTTTCTACGCAGTGCTGGGGTACATCGGGATCCTTGCAATAATATGTTTGGTGCTGGCATTTCTAGGAAGAAAGTTGCCTGATAATTTCAATGAAGCCAAATTTATCACATTTAGCATGCTGATATTCTGTGCTGTCTGGATCACCTTCATCCCAGCATATGTCAGCTCTCCTGGGAAGTTCACTGTAGCAGTGGAAATATTTGCAATTTTGTCTTCAGCATTTGGCTTATTGCTTTGCATTTTTGCACCGAAATGTTATATAATATTGATCAAGCCAGAGCAAAACACTAAGAAACATGTCATGGGAAAAGCTGTGAATAAAACATAATGATTTTTTTTTACTTTTAAAAGATGATGCTACTGTTACTGATGTGCTGTTCTCTTCAGTTACTTTTTACATAATAAACTGTAGAAACAGTAACATAAATCAAGCTATTTAATCTTTCAGAGTTTGTATCTTTCTAAACCTTAATTATTAAATGTTCTATAAAAATTATTTATCAAAATACAGTTTTTTAATTACAGCAAGAAAGTCCAATAATCATAAGGATGATATGAGTTGCTTATTTTTCAGGACAAACTTAAATTAATTAAAAATCCAATGTATATTTTGCATAAATGGAAAATGATATGTTTTCAGTAGTGTATAACCATTTCAAATTGAGGTTCCTATATCTACAGAGGGAGCAGATCGTCTCACATGAAGTCCGTTATATGGAACCGCCACATGTCAACAGTAGCCCAGAATGGACAATTGTAACACTGGTTCCAGAGAGGGCCTGTTGTATATTTAGCGAGTTTCACAGCCATCATAATGTGTCACATTTGTCATATATGTTTTAAAGGAGGTTGTGGAATGAGGGGTATTCACTTGGCTGCAATCTGTAGCTTAACCACTAGATGTCACTAAATCTTAGACACTGGACCTTTAAATGTACCTGCATGCCTGTATGTCAAATGCATTTCATACAAATAATTAATCACCATTTAGTACTATTCAGTCATTTTCATTTGGTTTATTAAAAGGAAAAAAGAAAACAATCTTGCCTTGTCTTGATCTGATAGTGTTTTATTTCGAAATACAATTTAATAATGACTTGACTTATATAACCTATAATAACCTATATTTATATTTTATAAATATAAATATTTAATGAATACACTTTAAGCTTTAAAACATCTAACTATGAATAAAATATATTCCACATTATTTAATATTTTATGCAATACTGTTTAAAAATCTAATTGAATGTGTACAGTTTTAATTAGTTGTAAAATAATGTCAATATTGGCATAATGAGAGACAAGCGTTTCAAAGTTTAGCAAGCACTGGAGCAACAGCATTTCAAAAAAGTTTGGTTTATTGTATTGATGAAAAGTATAAGGTGTGCACAGTTCCAAATCTTAAACATGGTATCAGGCGCACAAAATAAACAGGATTCCAGCACATTGGCAATTTTGCTCTTCTTTTCTTTCCTTTTTTTTATATGAGCAAAAACAGAACAAATCAGCAGCAAATTCCATTTGAAAATGGATGAGCTTGTCTATTTTACGTGGCCATTTCTGCAGATTTTATGTACATCAAACATAAATTGTAATGTCATTTGTATCTCTGCATCATAGTTTTCTTACTATTTTTTCTGGCTTTAGAATTATTATGTAGCACTTTGGAGCAAAAATACAAAAAAGGAGACCAAAAGCTGAGGCTAAAATAGCAAAAATATGGACAGCCACTGTGTATTTTCCTGCTGTGCTCACATAAACTGGGATAAACGTTATCCACACTGCAAAAAATATCAGCATACTGAAGGTGATGCATTTTGCCTCATTAAAATTATCAGGCAGCTTCCGAGCCAAAAAAGCCATTAGGAAGCACATGCAGGCCAGGATGCCGATGTAACCAAGAACACACCAGAAGCCAACTTCTGAGCCAGGAACACACTCAACAATGATAGTAGCACTGTGGTAATCTGTATTGTTGTTGGCATGAGGTGGACTGTGAGCAGCAGCAGCAAGATTTTAATTTTCAATTTGAACAGTTAAAAAAATATTTATAAGTTTGACTTATGGGAAGTGTCTACCTGGACAGTTGTTCCTAAAAATGCACTGGCTCTCTGCTGGTGGGGTCCAAACCACTTCATGACATTGCTTCCTGGCAGTGTGGACCTAAAAGCCATCAGGACCACTGCTGTCTTGGCCAGTAGGCATGAAATGCACAAGGCAAAACTAATCCCAAATGCTGGGTACCTGATACGACAAAGCCCGTCTGAAGGTTCACCAACAGGCCAACAAGGTAACAGATAGCATAAGTATATGTATATATATTTATAAGTATAGAAAATGGTGAGGATGGAGATAGAAATGCACGCTCCGAAGACAGATAGAACACACAACACAATACCCATTAACTCATAGTAAGACAGGAACTCAACAGTCTTTCACCTTTAGCATGCTGATATTCTGTGCAGTCTGGATCACATTTATTCCAGCATATGTCAGCTCTCCTGGAAAGTTCACTGTGGCTGTAGAGATATTTGCCATTCTCGCTTCCAGTTTTGGTTTGTTGGGGTGCATTTTTGTTCCAAAATGTTACATTATTATCTTCAGGCCAGAAAGAAATTCCAAAAATATCTAATGGGAAAACACTACCAAGAATGCTGTAATTCAAACATGTCCCAAAAACAAATGATGTAACAACAACTTTACTGCATGGTCTGATACATGATGTTGAAACACAAGACATTGTTGTAATGCATGACCTTTTACTTGTTATGATGTATTGAATAAATAAAATCCACTGACTCATGATGGTTTTGTCTTGATTTCTATTTGATAATTTTACACCTGGTTCACGCTTACTTTGCATATTTTAAAGTAAAACTCGTGATCAAGACAAGCCATGGGGCCTCACAAAGTGTGCAAGCAGTGTCGAGAGTTTACGGATGTGGACCAAAGAAACACGTGAAAAGTTGGCATTCGGTATCCCCATGGTTTGGCAAGAGCAAAACATATCATTGCACAGACTGTTACTTTTGTTCAGTGAAAACAAGCACATATCTGTTAAGTACAGTATTTTTCATATTTTTTAAGAAAACGAGGATCCTATAGTTCAAAAACTTGACGTAATAGAGAGAAACTGAGATCAGTTTCGGATTACCAAAAATGAGTTAAAAACAGCTGTCAGATCTAACTCAACAAAAATTGTGTTCCCAGTGTAATATGAATGAATGTTTGAGAATTGCTGTTTTTATTAATGGTTAGTTTGAAAAGATTTTATAGTAAAAAGTTTGTTCTAACAGAGAAGTGCAGCACCTGACCCACCCCCTAACTACTTCATTAAAGATTGTTTTGCCCTGTGGAAATAAATCAACCTTTTATGAAGAGAGCACATCAACATGTATCTATGCAGTTGTTATAAGAGCTGTGTCCTCATTTCTTCAAAGGAAAACAATGCCTAGCAAACATGCATGCACTGCAGAAAACTGTTATCATGTCTCTGTTTGTTCTTGACCTGTACAGAGTTTCTGGCTGTGAGGTATTAGGTCGCTTTGACATGCCAAGTTTGTTCAAGCTGGGAGACATAATGATTGGGGGGATTTTCCGGTTTTCAGCAAAGATGTAAGTAAGACTTCTACGTCATTCGAGCGAGCCACCTGGAGTGAAGTGTGCACGGTAATATATCTGACTTAATACATGCTTTCTCCTCTTGTCTAACAAACCTGTGATTGTATGCACATGTACTGCAACAGCTTTGTAATCCTACACCAAAATCTTTTTAGGTTTTACTTGCGAGCTTTTCGGTGGACCCAAGTGATGATATTTGCAATTGAAGAAATCAACAAAGATCCTGCTCTCCTGCCAAATGTATCTCTAGGTTATAGGATCCTAAGCTCATGTTCATCTCCTACAAATACATTACGTGCTACACTTACAATGGCTAGTAGACCAGAGGAGAAAGAACTGACATCCCCATGTCCTCCAGCTATATCTGCCCTCATAGCAGAGTCAGGATCATCTCAGTCTTTAGTTGTGGCTGGAACTCTTGGACCATTTCAAGTGCCAGTAGTAAGAGATTAAATGTTGTTTTTTTTTTGTTTGTTTTTTTTTTTTTATTGCATAGGTGTTCTGTGATGCTTTTAGTAGTACTTGTTTTGTGCCATTTTTTTCATACTTGTTTCTGTGTTCTTTTTATAGGTAAGTTACTTTTCAACATGTGCCTGCCTGAGTGACAGAGCTAAATATCCTACATTCTTTGAACAATCCCCAGCGATTACTTCCAGGCTAAAGCTTTGGCAGCTCTGGTCAAACGTTTTGGCTGGCAGTGGATTGAGCTATACAGTCAGACAATGACTATGGGCGTAATGGGATCCTGGCTTTTACTGAAGAGGTTAAAAAGTTTGGGGTTTGCATTGCATTTGTTGGGACAATTCTACGACATACACTATGGATAAAATACTGGATGATGTGGAAATGATCAAGCAGTCAACTGTGAAA
Source organism: Miichthys miiuy (assembly GCA_036365135.1). Classification (NCBI taxonomy): domain Eukaryota; kingdom Metazoa; phylum Chordata; class Actinopteri; family Sciaenidae; genus Miichthys; species Miichthys miiuy. The sequence goes on along the minus strand of CM071607.1, from coordinate 9,999,121 downwards.
GTCATTCTTGCTTTTGTTCCAGAGGGTGACTTTTACCCATTGATGAAAGAGGTTGTGAAACAGAACATTACAGGAATTCAGTGGATTGCTAGTGAGGCCTGGATAACAGCACCTCGACCTTCCACACCTGAAATGTACAGAGCTTTTGGTGGAGCCCTGGGGTTTGTGGTGCAAAAGATGGCCATTCCAAATCTAAAACCATTTCTCACAGGCATTAGCCCTTACACTGATCCACGTGCAGATTTCGTGAGGGATTTCTGGGAGATCATGGTGGGTTGTAAACCTGTTTTACCTGGGGAACACACAGGTACAGAGACAACAAATAAAATATGCACAGGCAATGAAACATTAATGAATTCCCAGGATGTGTTTTTCAATGTCACACAGCTCAGGGTCTCCTATAATGTGTATAAAGCGGTTTATGCTATTGCACATGCCCTCCATCAGCTGGTATTCTGCCAACCAGTAGGAGAAAAAACTTTAAGGTCATGTTTGAATATATCAGAAATCCAGCCCAAACAGGTGAGAAATCATGAAAATGAAATCCACAGTAACACAAATTGTCCAGTCTGAAACATTTAATAAACAACTGGTGTCTTTTCACAGGTCACTGAACATTTACAGAGGGTGAATTTTAGAAATCAGTTTGCAGATAATGTGTTTTTTGATGCCAATGGTGACCCTCCTGCTTCTTATGATATCATTAACTGGCAACTGATAGATGGGCAGGTTCAACATGTCACATTGGGTCATTTTGCCTCTGCTGCTAATGGTGATTATAAACTCAGCATCCAGGAGGAAAAAATTGTGTGGAGGACGGGGAAAAAGGTAAGCGTTAAGACTAATTGCTAAAAATGAGATTAGATTTCAAGTTAAAGTTTTGGATCAAGTGAATATGTCTGCACTATTCTTACATTGTTTAAACTTGCTGTTTCAGGTTCCAACATCAGTGTGCTCTAATGTTTGTCCAGTAGGAACCAGGAAAGCTCAAATTATGGAAAACCCACCTGTTTTGACTGCATCCCATGTGCTGATGGAACTATAGCCAACTCATCAGGTATGAAAAGCATGTATGCCATATACTAAACAATAATACATGATCCAATATAATAGCAGGCATTTAGTGTTTGTATGTTTATGTTTAAAAATGTTAATAATATTGTCACTGCTCCATGTTTTTTTTGTTTTCAGTGTTTTACTTGAGTATGATTTTATTTTCTGCAAATGTAATATTCGCAGACAGAACTAATTCTGTCTTTTCATGTTCATGTACAGGTGCTGCAGACTGTACACCCTGTCCACAGGAATGGTCCAATGAGAAGAAAGATGAGTGCGTTCCCAAAATAATTGAATTCCTGACATATCACGAGCCAATGGGAATAGCTCTCGCAGTTGTATCCCTGCTTGGAGCGTCTCTGTCACTGGCCACGATGGTGGTCTTTATCTGCTACAGAGAAACTCCTGTGATAAAGGCCAGCAACTCTGAGCTGAGTTGTTTCCTGTTGTTTTCTCTTTTTTTGTGTTTTCTCTGTCCCCTCACTTTCATTGGCAGACCCACAGTCTGGACATGCATGCTGCGTCACACAGCTTTTGGTGTGACGTTTGCATTTTGTATTTCCTGTGTCTTAGGAAAAACTATTGTTGTTGTTACAGCTTTCAAAGCCTCAGTTCCTGGCAGCAAAGTTGCAGGAAAGTTTGGTCCTGCACAGCAAAGGATCATAGTTTGCTCCTGCACTTTGATTCAGATATTGATATGTATTTTGTGGCTTAAGTTAAACCCACCTTTCCCAGACATGGCTTTCAAATACAGCAATAAGAAGATTGTTTTAGAATGTAACACAGGCTCTGAGGCTGCTCACTTGCAGTGCTGGGGTACATCGATCCTTGCAATAATATGTTTGGTGCTGGCATTTCTAGGAAGAAAGTTGCCTGATAATTTCAATGAAGCCAAATTTATCACATTTAGCATGCTGATATTCTGTGCTGTCTGGATCACCTTCATCCCAGCATATGTCAGCTCTCCTGGGAAGTTCACTGTAGCAGTGGAAATATTTGCAATTTTGTCTTCAGCATTTGGCTTATTGCTTTGCATTTTTGCACCGAAATGTTATATAATATTGATCAAGCCAGAGCAAAACACTAAGAAACATGTCATGGGAAAAGCTGTGAATAAAACATAATGATTTTTTTTTACTTTTAAAAGATAATGCTACTGTTACTGATGTGCTGTTCTCTTCAGTTACTTTTTACATAATAAACTGTAGAAACAGTAACATAAATCAAGCTATTTAATATTTCAGAGTTTGTATCTTTCTAAACCTTAATTATTAAATGTTCTATAAAAATTATGTATCAAAATACAGATTTTTTAATTACAGCAAGAAAGTCCAATAATCATAAGGATGATATGAGTTGCTTATTTTTCAGGACAAACTTAAATTAATTAAAAATCCAATGTATATTTTGCATAAATGGAAAATGATATGTTTTCAGTAGTGTATAACCATTTCAAATTGAGGTTCCTATATTTACAGAGGGAGCAGATCGTCTCACACGAAGTCCGTTATATGGAACCGCCACATGTCAACAGTAGCCCAGAATGGACAATTGTAACACTGGTTCCAGAGAGGGCCTGTTGTATATTTAGCGAGTTTCACAGCCATCATAATGTGTCACATTTGTCATATATTTTAAAGGAGGTTGTGGAATGAGGGGTATTCACTTGGCTGCAATCTGTAGCTTAACCACTAGATGTCACTAAATCTTAGACACTGGACCTTTAAATGTACCTGCATGCCTGTATGTCAAATGCATTTCATACAAATAATTAATCACCATTTAGTACTATTCAGTCATTTTCATTTGGTTTATTAAAAGGAAAAAGAAAACAATCTTGCCTTGTCTTGATCTGATAGTGTTTTATTTCAAATACAATTTAATAATGACTTGACTTATATAACCTATAATAACCTATATTTATATTTTATAAATATAAATATTTAATAAATACACTTTGAGCTTTAAAACATCTAACTATGAATAAAATATATTCCACATTATTTAATATTTTATGCAATACTGTTTAAAAATCTAATTGAATGTGTACAGTTTTAATTAGTTGTAAAATAATGTCAATATTGGCATAATGAGAGACAAGCGTTTCAAAGTTTAGCAAGCACTGGAGCAACAGCATTTCAAAAAAGTTTGGTTTATTGTATTGATGAAAAGTATAAGGTGTGCACAGTTCCAAATCTTAAACATGGTATCAGGCACAAAACAAACAGGATTCAGCACATTGGCAATTTTGCTCTTCTTTTTCTTTCCTTTTTTTATATGAGCAAAAACAGAACAAATCAGCAGCAAATTCCATTTGAAAATGGATGAGCTTATCTATTTTTACGTGGCCATTTCTGCAGATTTTATGTACATCAAACATAAATTGTAATGTCATTTGTATCTCTGCATCATAGTTTTCTTACTATTTTTTCTGGCTTTAGAATTATTATGTAGCACTTTGGAGCAAAAATACAAAAAAGGAGACCAAAAGCTGAGGCTAAAATAGCAAAAATATGGACAGCCACTGTGTATTTTCCTGCTGTGCTCACATAAACTGGGATAAACGTTATCCACACTGCAAAAAATATCAGCATACTGAAGGTGATGCATTTTGCCTCATTAAAATTATCAGCCACTGTGTATTTTCCTGCTGTGCTCACATAAACTGGGATAAACGTTATCCACACTGCAAAAAATATCAGCATACTGAAGGTGATGCATTTTGCCTCATTAAAATTATCAGGCAGCTTCCAGCCAAAAGCCATTAGGAAGCACATGCAGGCCAGGATGCCGATGTAACCAAGAACACACCAGAAGCCAACTTCTGAGCCAGGAACACACTCAACAATGATAGTAGCACTGTGGTAATCTGTATTGTTGTTGGCATGAGGTGGACTGGTGAGCAGCAGCAGCAAGATTTTAATTTTCAATTTGAACAGTTAAAAAAATATTTATAAGTTTGACTTATGGGAAGTGTCTACCTGGACAGTTGTTCCTAAAAATGCACTGGCTCTCTGCTGGTGGGGTCCAAACCACTTCATGACATTGCTTCCTGGCAGTGTGGACCTAAAAGCCATCAGGACCACTGCTGTCTTGGCCAGTAGGCATGAAATGCACAAGGCAAAACTAATCCCAAATGCTGGGTACCTGATACGACAAAGCCCGTCTGAAGGTTCACCAATGAACAACAGGCCAACAAGGAAACAGATATAAGTATATGTATATATATTTATAAGTATAGAAAATGGTGAGGATGGAGATAGAAATGCACGCTCCGAAGACAGATAGAACACACAACACAATACCCATTAACTCATAGTAAGACAGGAACTCAACAGTCTTTCACCTTTAGCATGCTGATATTCTGTGCAGTCTGGATCACATTTATTCCAGCATATGTCAGCTCTCCTGGAAAGTTCACTGTGGCTGTAGAGATATTTGCCATTCTCGCTTCCAGTTTTGGTTTGTTGGGGTGCATTTTTGTTCCAAAATGTTACATTATTATCTTCAGGCCAGAAAGAAATTCCAAAAAATATCTAATGGGAAAAACACTACCAAGAATGCTGTAATTCAAACATGTCCCAAAAAAACAAATGATGTAACAACAACTTTACTGCATGGTCTGATACATAATGTTGAAACACAAGACATTGTTGTAATGCATGACCTTTTACTTGTTATGATGTATTGAATAAATAAAATCCACTGACTCATGATGGTTTTGTCTTGATTTCTATTTGATAATTTTACACCTGGTTCACGCTTACTTTGCATATTTTAAAGTAAAACTCGGTGATCAAGACAAGCCATGGGGCCCTCACAAAGTGTGCAAGCAGTGTGTCGAGAGTTTACGGATGTGGACCAAAGAAACACGTGAAAAGTTGGCATCGGTATCCCCATGGTTTGGCAAGAGCAAAACATATCATTGCACAGACTGTTACTTTTGTTCAGTGAAAACAAGCACATATCTGTTAAGTAGAGTATTTTTCATATTTTTTTAAGAAAACAGGGATCCTATAGTTCAAAAACTTGACGTAATAGAGAGAAACTGAGATCAGTTTGATTCCACCAAAAATGAGTTAAAAACAGCTGTCAGATCTAACTCAACAAAAATTGTGTTCCCCAGTGTAATATGAATGAATGTTTGAGAATTGCTGTTTTTATTAATGGTTAGTTTGAAAAGATTTTATAGTAAAAAGTTTGTTCTAACAGAGAAGTGCAGCACCTGACCCACCTCTAACTACTTCATTAAAGATTGTTTTGCCCTGTGGAAATAAATCAACCTTTTATGAAGAGAGCACATCAACATGTATCTATGCAGTTGTTATAAGAGCTGTGTCCTCATTTCTTCAAAGGAAAACAATGCCTAGCAAACATGCATGCACTGCAGAAAACTGTTATCATATCTCTGTTTGTTCTTGACCTGTACAGAGTTTCTGGCTGTGAGGTATTAGGTCGCTTTGACATGCCAAGTTTGTTCAAGCTGGGAGACATAATGATTGGGGGGATTTTCCCGGTTTTCAGCAAAGATGTAAGTAAGACTTCTACGACATTCGAGAGCGAGCCACCTGGAGTGAAGTGTGCACGGTAATATATCTGACTTAATACATGCTTCTCTCCTCTTGTCTAACAAACCTGTGATTGTATGCACATGTACTGCAACAGCTTTGTAATCCTACACCAAAATCTTTTTAGGTTTTACTTGCGAGCTTTTCGGTGGACCCAAGTGATGATATTTGCAATTGAAGAAATCAACAAAGATCCTGCTCTCCTGCCAAACGTATCTCTAGGTTATAGGATCCTAAACTCGTGTTCATCTCCTACAAATACATTACGCTACACTTACAATGGCTAGTAGACCAGAGGAGAAAGAACTGACATCCCCATGTCCTCCAGCTATATCTGCCCTCATAGCAGAGTCAGGATCATCTCAGTCTTTAGTTGTGGCTGGAACTCTTGGACCATTTCAAGTGCCAGTAGTAAGAGATTAAATGTTTTTTTGTTTGTTTGTTTTTTGTTTTTATTGCATAGGTGTTCTGTGATGCTTTTAGTAGTACTTGTTTGTGCCATTTTTTTCATACTTGTTTCTGTGTTCTTTTTATAGGTAAGTTACTTTTCAACATGTGCCTGCCTGAGTGACAGAGCTAAATATCCTACATTCTTCGAACAATCCCAGCGATTACTTCCAGGCTAAAGCTTTGGCAGCTCTCGTCAAGCGTTTTGGCTGGCAGTGGATTGGAGCTATACAGTCAGACAATGACTATGGGCGTAATGGGATCCTGGCTTTTACTGAAGAGGTTAAAAAGTTTGGGGTTTGCATTGCATTTGTTGGGACAATTCTACGTACATACACTATGGATAAAATACTGGATGATGTGGAACTGATCAAGCAGTCAACTGTGAAAGTCATTCTTGCTTTTGTTCCAGAGGGTGACTTTTACCCATTGATGAAAGAGGTTGTGAAACAGAACATTACAGGAATTCAGTGGATTGCTAGTGAGGCCTGGATAACAGCACCTCGACCTTCCACACCTGAAATGTACAGAGCTTTTGGTGGAGCCCTGGGGTTTGTGGTGCAAAAGATGGCCATTCCAAATCTAAAACCATTTCTCACAGGCATTAGCCCTACACTGATCCACGTGCAGGTTTTGTGAGGGATTTCTGGGAGATCATGGTGGGTTGTAAACCTGTTTTACCTGGGGAACACACAGGTACAGAGACAACAAATAAAATATGCACAGGCAACGAAACATTAATGAATTCCCAGGATGTGTTTTTCAATGTCACACAGCTCAGGGTCTCCTATAATGTGTATAAAGCGGTTTATGCTATTGCACATGCCCTCCATCAGCTGGTATTCTGCCAACCAGTAGGGGAAAAAACTTTAAGGTCATGTTTGAATATATCAGAAATCCAGCCCAAACAGGTGAGAAATCATGAAAATGAAATCCACAGTAACACAAATTGTCCAGTCTGAAACATCTAATAAACAACTGGTGTCTTTTCACAGGTCACTGAACATTTACAGAGGGTGAATTTTAGAAATCAGTTTGCAGATAATGTGTTTTTGATGCCAATGGTGACCCTCCTGCTTCTTATGATATCATTAACTGGCAACTGATAGATGGGCAGGTTCAACATGTCACATTGGGTCATTTTGCCTCTGCTGCTAATGGTGATTATAAACTCAGCATCCAGGAGGAAAAAATTGTGTGGAGGACGGGGAAAAAGGTAAGCGTTAAGACTAATTGCTAAAAATGAGATTAGATTTCAAGTTAAAGTTTTGGATCAAGTGAATATGTCTGCACTATTCTTACATTGTTTAAACTTGCTGTTTCAGGTTCCGACATCAGTGTGCTCTAATGTTTGTCCAGTAGGAACCAGGAAAGCTCAAATTAAGGGAAAACCCACCTGCTGTTTTGACTGCATCCCATGTGCTGATGGAACTATAGCCAACTCATCAGGTATGAAAAGCATGTATGCCATATACTAAACAATAATACATGATCTAATATAATAGCAGGCATTTAGTGTTTGTATGTTTATATTTAAAAATGTTAATAATATTGTCACTGCTCCATGTTTTTGCTTTGCTTTTTTGTTTTCAGTGTTTTACTTGAGTATGATTTTATTTTCTGCAAATGTAATATTCGCAGACAGAACTAATTCTGTCTTTTCATGTTCATGTACAGGTGCTGCAGACTGCACACCCTGTCCACAGGAATACTGGTCCAATGAGAAGAAAGATGAGTGCGCTCCCAAAATAATTGAATTCCTGACATATCACGAGCCAATGGGAATAGCTCTGCAGTTGTATCCCTGCTTGGAGCGTCTCTGTCACTGGCCACGATGGTGGTCTTTATCTGCTACAGAGAAACTCCTGTGATAAAGGCCAGCAACTCTGAGCTGAGTTGTTTCCTGTTGTTTTCTTTTTGTGTTTTCTCTGTCCCTCACTTTCATTGGCAGACCCACAGTCTGGACATGCATGCTGCGTCACACAGCTTTTGGTGTGACGTTTGCATTTTGTATTTCCTGTGTCTTAGAAAAACTATTGTTGTTGTTACAGCTTTCAAAGCCTCAGTTCCTGGCAGCAAAGTTGCAGGAAAGTTTGGTCCTGCACAGCAAAGGATCATAGTTTGCTCCTGCACTTTGATTCAGATATTGATATGTATTTTGTGGCTTAAGTTAAACCCACCTTTCCCAGACATGGCTTTCAAATACAGCAATAAGAAGATTGTTTTAGAATGTAACACAGGCTCTGAGGCTGCTTTCACAGTGCTGGGGTACATCGATCCTTGCAATAATATGTTTGGTGCTGGCATTTCTAGGAAGAAAGTTGCCTGATAATTTCAATGAAGCCAAATTTATCACATTTAGCATGCTGATATTCTGTGCTGTCTGGATCACCTTCATCCCAGCATATGTCAGCTCTCCTGGGAAGTTCACTGTAGCAGTGGAAATATTTGCAATTTTGTCTTCAGCATTTGGCTTATTGCTTTGCATTTTTGCACCGAAATGTTATATAATATTGATCAAGCCAGAGCAAAACACTAAGAAACATGTCATGGGAAAAGCTGTGAATAAAACATAATGATTTTTTTTTACTTTTAAAAGATGATGCTACTGTTACTGATGTGCTGTTCTCTTCAGTTACTTTTTACATAATAAAGTGTAGAAACAGTAACATAAATCAAGCTATTTAATATTTCAGAGTTTGTATCTTTCTAATACTTAATTATTAAATGTTCTATAAAAATTATGTATCAAAATACAGTTTTTTAATTACAGCAAGAAAGTCCAATGATCATAAGGATGATATGAGTTGCTTATTTTTCAGGACAAACAAAAAGGGAGCAGATCGTCTCACACGAAGTCCGTTATATGGAACCGCCACATGTCAACAGTAGCCCAGAATGGACAATTGTAACACTGGTTCCAGAGAGGGCCTGTTGTATATTTAGCGAGTTTCACAGCCATCATAATGTGTCACATTTGTCATATATGTTTTAAAGGAGGTTGTGGAATGAGGGTATTCACTTGGCTGCAATCTGTAGCTTGACCACTAGATGTCACTAAATCTTAGACACTGGACCTTTAAATGTACCTGCATGCCTGTATGTCAAATGCCTGTATGTCAAATGCATTTCATACAAATAATTAATCACCATTTAGTACTATTCAGTCATTTTCATTTGGTTTATTAAAAAGAAAAAGAGAACATTCTTGAGTCTTGATCTGATAGTGTTTTATTTCAAATACAATTTAATAATGACTTGACTTATATAACCTATAATAACCTATATTTATATTTTATAAATATAAATATTTAATAAATACACTTTGAGCTTTAAAACATCTAACTATGAATAAAATATATTCCACATTATTTAATATTTTATGCAATACTGTTTAAAAATCTAATTGAATGTGTAGAGTTTTAATTAGTTGTAAAATAATGTCAATAGTCGATAATGAGAGACAAGCGTTTCAAAGTTTAGCAAGCACTGGAGCAACAGCATTTCAAAAAAGTTTAGTTTATTGTATTGATGAAAAATATAAGGTGTGCACAGTTCCAAATCTTAAACATGGTATCAGGCGCACAAAACAAACAGGATTCCAGCACATTGGCAATTTTGCTCTTCTTTTCTTTCATTTTTTTTATATGAGCAAAAACGGAACAAATCAGCAGCAAATTCCATTTGAAAATGGATGAGCTTATCTATTTTTACGTGGCCATTTCTGCAGATTTTATGTACATCAAACATAAATTGTAATGTCGTTTGTATCTCTGCATCATAGTTTTCTTACTATTTTTTCTGGCTTTAGAATTATGATGTAGCACTTTGGAGCAAAAATACAAAAAAGGAGACCAAAAGCTGAGGCTAAAATAGCAAAAATATGGACAGCCACTGTGTATTTTCCTGCTGTGCTCACATAAACTGGGATAAACGTTATCCACACTGCAAAAAATATCAGCATGCTGAAGGTGATGAACTTTGCCTCATTAAAATTATCAGACAGCTTCCGAGCCAAAAAAGCCATTAGGAAGCACATGCAGGCCAGGATGCCGATGTATCCAAGAACACACCAGAAGCCAACTTCTTAGCCAGTAACACACTCAACAATGATGGTAGCACTGTGGTAATCTGTATTGTTGTTGGCATGAGGTGGACTGGTGAGCAGCCAGATTAGACAGATTATTACCTGGGAGGAGGGAAAACAAGATCTTAATTTTCAATTTGCACAGTTAAAAAAATATATTTATAAATTTGACTTATGGGAAGTGTCTACCTGGACAGTTGTTCCTAAAAATGCACTGGCTCTCTGCTGGTGGGGTCCAAACCACTTCATGACATTACTTCCTAGCAGTGTGGACCTAAAAGCCATCAGGACCACTGCTGTCTTGGCCAGTAGGCATGAAATGCACAAGGCAAAACTAATCCCAAATGCTGGGTACCTGATACGACAAAGCCCGTCTGAAGGTTCACCAATGAACAACAGGCCAACAAGGAAACATATAGCATAATTATATGTATATATTTATAAGTATAGAAAATGGTGAGGATGGAGATAGAAATGCACGCTCCAAGACAGTCTCAACAGTCTTTCACCTTTAGCATGCTGATATTCTGTGCAGTCTGGATCACATTTATTCCAGCATATGTCAGCTCTCCTGGAAAGTTCACTGTGGCTGTAGAGATATTTGCCATTCTCGCTTCCAGTTTTGGTTTGTTGGGGTGCATTTTTGTTCCAAAATGTTACATTATTATCTTCAGGCCAGAAAGAAATTCCAAAAAATATCTGATGGGAAAAACACTACCAAGAACTCTGTAATTCAAACATGTCCCAAAAAAACAAATGATGTAACAACAACTTTTCTGCATGGTCTGATAGATAATGTTGAAACACAAGACATTGTTGTAATGCATGACCTTTTACTTGTTATGATGTATTGAATAAATAAAATCCACTGACTTATGATGGTTTTGTCTTGATTTCTATTTGATAATTTTACACCTGGTTCACGCTTATTTTGCATATTTTAAAGTAAAACTCGGTGATCAAGACAAGCCATGGGGCCCTCACAAAGTGTGCAAGCAGTGTGTCGAGAGTTTACGGATGTGGACCAAAGAAACACGTGAAAAGTTGGCATTCGGTATCCCCATGGTTTGGCAAGAGCAAAACATATCATTGCACAGACTGTTACTTTTGTTCAGTGAAAACAAGCACATATCTGTTAAGTACAGTATTTTTCATATTTTTTTAAGAAAACGAGGATCCTATAGTTCAAAAACTTCACGTAATAGAGAGAAACTGAGATCAGTTTCGGATCCGCACCCAAAAATGAGTTAAAAACAGCTGTCAGATCTAACTCAACAAAAATTGTGTTCCCCAGTGTAATATGAATGAATGTTTGAGAATTGCTGTTTTTATTAATGGTTAGTTTGAAAAGATTTTATAGTAAAAAGTTTGTTCTAACAGAGAAGTGCAGCACCTGACCCACCCCCTAACTACTTCATTAAAGATTGTTTTGCCCTGTGGGAAATAAATCAACCTTTTATGAAGAGAGCACATCAACATGTATCTATGCAGTTGTTATAAGAGCTGTGTCCTCATTTCTTCAAAGGAAAACAATGCCTAGCAAACATGCATGCACTGCAGAAAACTGTTATCATATCTCTGTTTGTTCTTGACCTGTACAGAGTTTCTGGCTGTGAGGTATTAGGTCGCTTTGACATGCCAAGTTTGTTCAAGCTGGGAGACATAATGATTGGGGGGATTTTCCCGGTTTTCAACAAAGATGTAAGTAAGACTTCTACGACATTCGAGAGCGAGCCACCTGGAGTGAAGTGTGCACGGTAATATATCTGACTTAATACATGCTTCTCTCCTCTTGTCTAACAAACCTGTGATTGTATGCACATGTACTGCAACAGCTTTGTAATCCTACACCAAAATCTTTTTAGGTTTGACTTGCGAGCTTTTCGGTGGACCCAAGTGATGATATTTGCAATTGAAGAAATCAACAAAGATCCTGCTCTCCTGCCAAATGTATCTCTAGGTTATAGGATCCTAAACTCGTGTTCATCTCCTACAAATACATTACGTGCTACACTTACAATGGCTAGTAGACCAGAGGAGAAAGAACTGACATCCCCATGTCCTCCAGCTATATCTGCCCTCATCGCAGAGGCAGGATCATCTCAGTCTTTAGCTGTTGCTGGAACTCTTGGACCATTTCAAGTGCCAGTAGTAAGAGATTTTTTTTTTTTTTATTGCATAGGTGTTCTGTAATGCTTTTAGTAGTACTTGTTTTGTGGCATTTTTTTTCATACTTGTTTTGTTGTTCTTTTTATAGGTAAGTTACTTTTCAACATGTGCCTGCCTGAGTGACAGAGCCAAATATCCTACATTCTTTCGAACAATCCCCAGCGATTACTTCCAGGCTAAAGCTTTGGCAGCTCTGGTCAAACGTTTTGGCTGGCAGTGGATTGGAGCTATACAGTCAGACAATGACTATGGGCGTAATGGGATCCTGGCTTTTACTGAAGAGGTTAAAAAGCTTGGGGTTTGCATTGCATTTGTTGGGACAATTCTACGTACATACACTATGGATAAAATACTGGATGTTGTGGAAATGATCAAGCAGTCAACTGTGAAAGTCATTCTTGCTTTTGTTCCGGAGGGTGACTTTTACCCATTGATGAAAGAGGTTGTGAAACAGAACATTACAGGAATTCAGTGGATTGCCAGTGAGGCCTGGATAACAGCAAGTCAGCCCTCCACACCTGAAATGTACAGGGCTTTTGGTGGAGCCCTGGGGTTTGTGGTGCAAAAGATGGCCATTCCAAATCTAAAACCATTTCTCACAGGCATTAGCCCTTACACTGATCCACGTGCAGGTTTCGTGAGGGATTTCTGGGAGATTATGGTGGGTTGTAACCCTGTTTTACCTGGGGAACACACAGGTACAGAGACAACAAATAAAATATGCACAGGCAATGAAACATTAATGAATTCCCAGGATGTGTTTTTCAATGTCACACAGCTCAGGGTCTCCTATAATGTGTATAAAGCAGTTTATGCTATTGCACATGCCCTCCATCAGCTGGTATTCTGCCAACCAGTAGGGGAAAAAACTTTAAGGTCATGTTTGAATATATCAGAAATCCAGCCCAAACAGGTGAGAAATCATGAAAATGAAATCCACAGTAACACAAATTGTCCAGTCTGAAACATCTAATAAACAACTGGTGTCTTTTCACAGGTCACTGAACATTTACAGAGGGTGAATTTTAGAAATCAGTTTGCAGATAATGTATTTTTTGATGCCAATGGTGATCCTCCTGCTTCTTATGATATCATTAACTGGCACCTAATAGATGGGCAGGTTCAACATGTCACATTGGGTCATTTTGCCTCTGCTGCTAATGGTGATTATAAACTCAGCATCCAGGAGGAAAAAATTGTGTGGAGGACGGGGAAAAAGGTAAGCGTTAAGACTAATTGCTAAAAATGAGATTAGATTTCAAGTTAAAGTTTTGGATCAAGTGAATATGTCTGCACTATTCTTACATTGTTTAAACTTGCTGTTTCAGGTTCCGACATCAGTGTGCTCTAATGTTTGTCCAGTAGGAACCAGGAAAGCTCAAATTAAGGGAAAACCCACCTGCTGTTTTGACTGCATCCCATGTGCTGATGGAACTATAGCCAACTCATCAGGTATGAAAAGCATGTATGCCATATACTAAACAATAATACATGATCTAATATAATAGCAGGCATTTAGTGTTTGTATGTTTATGTTTAAAATGTTTTTAATTTTGTCACTGCTCCATGTTTTTGCTTTGCTTTTTTGTTTTCAGTGTTTTACTTGAGTATGATTTTATTTTCTGCAAATGTAATATTCGCAGACAGAACTAATTCTGTCTTTTCATGTTCATGTACAGGTGCTGCAGACTGCACACCCTGTCCACAGGAATACTGGTCCAATGAGAAGAAAGATGAGTGCGTTCCCAAAATAATTGAATTCCTGACATATCACGAGCCAATGGGAATAGCTCTCGCAGTTGTATCCCTGCTTGGAGCGTCTCTGTCACTGGCCACGATGGTGGTCTTTATCTGCTACAGAGAAACTCCTGTGATAAAGGCCAGCAACTCTGAGCTGAGTTGTTTCCTATTGTTTTCTCTTTTTTTGTGTTTTCTCTGTCCCCTCACTTTCATTGGCAGACCCACAGTCTGGACATGCATGCTGCGTCACACAGCTTTTGGTGTGACATTTGCATTTTGTATTTCCTGTGTCTTAGGAAAAACTATTGTTGTTGTTACAGCTTTCAAAGCCTCAGTTCCTGGCAGCAAAGTTGCAGGAAAGTTTGGTCCTGCACAGCAAAGGATCATAGTTTGCTCCTGCACTTTGATTCAGATATTGATATGTATTTTGTGGCTTAAGTTAAACCCACCTTTCCCAGACATGGCTTTCAAATACAGCAATAAGAAGATTGTTTTAGAATGTAACACAGGCTCTGAGGCTGCTTTCTACGCAGTGCTGGGGTACATCGGGATCCTTGCAATAATATGTTTGGTGCTGGCATTTCTAGGAAGAAAGTTGCCTGATAATTTCAATGAAGCCAAATTTATCACATTTAGCATGCTGATATTCTGTGCTGTCTGGATCACCTTCATCCCAGCATATGTCAGCTCTCCTGGGAAGTTCACTGTAGCAGTGGAAATATTTGCAATTTTGTCTTCAGCATTTGGCTTATTGCTTTGCATTTTGCACGAAATGTTATATAATATTGATCAAGCCAGAGCAAAACACTAAGAAACATGTCATGGGAAAAGCTGTGAATAAAAATGATTTTTTTTTTTTTTTTTAACTTTTAAAAGATAATGCTACTGTTTCTGATGTGCTGTTCTCTTCAGTTACTTTTTACATAATAAAGTGTAGAAACAGTAACATAAATCAAGCTATTTAATATTTCAGAGTTTGTATCTTTCTAATACTTAATTATTAAATGTTCTATAAAAATTATGTATCAAAATACAGTTTTTTAATTACAGCAAGAAAGTCCAATGATCATAAGGATGATATGAGTTGCTTATTTTTCAGGACAAACAAAAAGGGAGCAGATCGTCTCACACGAAGTCCGTTATATGGAACCGCCACATGTCAACAGTAGCCCAGAATGGACAATTGTAACACTGGTTCCAGAGAGGGCCTGTTGTATATTTAGCGAGTTTCACAGCCATCATAATGTGTCACATTTGTCATATATGTTTTAAAGGAGGTTGTGGAATGAGGGGTATTCACTTGGCTGCAATCTGTAGCTTAACCACTAGATGTCACTAAATCTTAGACACTGGACCTTTAAATGTACCTGCATGCCTGTATGTCAAATGCATTTCATACAAATAATTAATCACCATTTAGTACTATTCAGTCATTTTCATTTGGTTTATTAAAAGGAAAAAAGAAAACAATCTTGCCTTGTCTTGATCTGATAGTGTTTTATTTTGAAATACAATTTAATAATGACTTGACTTATATAACCTATAATAACCTATATTTATATTTTATAAATATAAATATTTAATGAATACACTTTAAGCTTTAAAACATCTAAATATAAATAGAATGTCTTCCACATTATTTAATATTTTATGCAATACTGTTTAAAAATCTAATTGAATGTGTACAGTTTTAATTAGTTGTAAAATAATGTCAATAGTCGCATAATGAGAGACAAGCGTTTCAAAGTTTAGCAAGCACTGGAGCAACAGCATTTCAAAAAAGTTTGGTTTATTGTATTGATGAAAAGTATAAGGTGTGCACAGTTCCAAATCTTAAACATGGTATCAGGCGCACAAAATAAACAGGATTCCAGCACATTGGCAATTTTGCTCTTCTTTTCTTTCCTTTTTTTTATATGAGCAAAAACAGAACAAATCAGCAGCAAATTCCATTTGAAAATGGATGAGCTTATCTATTTTTACGTGGCCATTTCTGCAGATTTCATGTACATCAAACATAAATTGTAATGTCATTTTCATCTTTGCATCATAGTTTTCTTACTATTTTTTTCTGGCTTTAGAATTATTATGTAGCACTTTGGAGCAAAAATACAAAAAAGGAGACCAAAAGCTGAGGCTAAAATAGCAAAAATATGGACAGCCACTGTGTATTTTCCTGCTGTGCTCACATAAACTGGGATAAATGTTATCCACACTGCAAAAAATATCAGCATGCTGAAGGTGATGAACTTTGCCTCATTAAAATTATCAGGCAGCTTCCGAGCCAAAAAAGCCATTAGGAAGCACATGCAGGCCAGGATGCCGATGTATCCAAGAACACACCAGAAACCAACTTCTGAGCCAGTAACACACTCAACAATGATGGTAGCACTGTGGTAATCTGTATTGTTGTTAGCATGAGGTGGACTGGTGAGCAGCCAGATTAGACAGATTATTACCTGGGAGGAGGGAAAACAAGATTTTAATTTTCAATTTGCACAGTTAAAAAAATATATATATATAAATTTGACTTATGGGAAGTGTCTACCTGGACAGTTGTTCCTAAAAATGCACTGGCTCTCTGCTGGTGGGGTCCAAACCACTTCATGATGTTACTTCCTGGCAGTGTGGACCTAAAAGCCATCAGGACCACTGCTGTCTTGGCCAGTAGGCATGAAATGCACAAGGCAAAACTAATCCCAAATGCTGGGTACCTGATACGACAAAGCCCGTCTGAAGGTTCACCAATGAACAACAGGCCAACAAGGAAACAGATAGCAAGAAACACCAAGAGAAGGAAGCTCAATTCCATGTTGTTGGCCCGAACCAGTGGTGTGTTTTTATAAGTATAGAAAATGGTGAGGATGGAGAGAGAAATACACGCTCCGAAGACAGACACAACACACAACACAATACCCATTAACTCATAGTAAGACAGGAACTCAACAGTCTTTGGGATGCAGAGATCTCTGGCTTTATTGGGCCATGTTTCCTTTGAGCAGCGCAAACACTCTAAAGAATCTGGAGATGGGGGAGAGAAGATAGCTTTTTAGTGTAGAGAAGCCACATTTGGAAATGCAGACAAATTCATATTTGGATAAGATGGGAGAAAGGGTGATAAAAGATAGAACATAACACACCAGTCATATTACTAACTTCTCCCTCAGCACAGGTGACACAGTCGAAACAGCAGATGGGTTCCCCCTTTCTCCTGGCAATGCGGAAACCCGGAGGACAACTGTCGCTGCACACAGACCGGGAAGCCTGAGAGGCAAAGTTCAGCCACTCAGAAAGACACTGATTTCAATCAATTTCATCATATTTTCTATGTTTTCTGTCTCTCCTCTCTAGACTCTATTATAGATATAGAGTAAAAGGTGAATCTAGCGTGATCTATAAAGCCGTGATGCAACTATGAACAAACTATTATTGTAATAGATAATTAACAGGATAATAAGGGAATAAGAGCATAATTGTAAATATTTCACAAAGAGTGAATTCTTTTAATCACCAGGCGATCAACAAGGAACTGATCCCTTAGTCTGGTGTAATTCAATTTCATTTCAGGTCATTTTCAATTTAATGGTGACATATAATCAGGTAATACAGGTAAATCAAATAATATCGAAAACTACTGTATTTCTAGTATTATTTAGGAAATTAATCGTTATCACAGTATTAGGTTATTAATGGTGTTATGTTTGCAACATTCATATTTATTTGATTTAAGCTTGAGTAGGTTACATTTGAAGGTGATATTTTCTAATGTTTTTCTAACAATAAAGTACTTTGCATACTAATGAGAACAAATGACGTGATGTGTTGATCAACAGTACATACAACAGCCTAAGAGGTGAACATGGTCTCAAGCCAGTTTGCAGAGAACACACCTGCTTCCCAACAGGCCACTGAATCACTGACTCATTTATGACCAGGCTGCGTCCAGAAGGTGAGGAGGCATCATAGAAGCCTACTTTAACCAAATCTAGTGAGCCATCAGGCCTCCTTTGCCAGTTCATGAGATCATAATAAGCAATGGGGTCACCGTTTTCATCAAAATTGACTTTCTCCCCAAGTGTAGAAAAATTAGCACGTTTCATGTAGTGGATAAGCTGAGGGAGGAAGGAGAACAGGTTAAATAAACACACAACTGTGGTCACCCTTTGGTGGTTTTATTTTATTTTTCATTAAAAATAAGATTAAACCGCTCAGTCTCACCTGCCATGGTTTAAAGTTTTTTGGGTCTGCACAGGTGCCATTAAGTAAAGGCCCCTGTCCGACTATGCAGTTACTCATATCTTGCAAGGCATGGGCCACCAGATACACAGCCTTGTAAACGTTATAGGACACTCTTAGCTGTGTCACATCAGAATAAGGTGAGTAAACATCCTTTAAATTCTCCGTCCCTTTACATGGTAATCTGTCGAGGTAGTTGTCACCATCATGAGAGTGGCTGTTCACTGACCCGTTCAGTCGACAGCTGAACATCTCTTCCCACAATTCTGCTAAAAAAGCTGATTCATAAATCTCAGATGGTCTGAGACTAGTCAGGTGTTGTTTCAGTCCAGGAATCACATCAGCTCTTCTGATGGCAAATCCCAATGTTCCCATCAGGAGATCTCCAAACTCTTCCCAGAGGTATACTGAAGTAGACCAGGCCTCACTGGCGATCCACTGCAGACCGGTTATATTCCGAAGTCGGATCTCTCTCAAAATATTCTCCATCTCAGACTCACCACAAAAGTTAATGATTACCTTTGAGGATGACATCTAAAGAGTAATAGTTAGATATAGTTAATTTAAACATTTTTAAGACCTTCAGTTAAGTCATATTGAGTTGAGAATATATATAATAACAATCACCTTAAAGCACTTTAAAAATTTTAAATACTTCAAAATACTGCACAATTATTAACAAAACATTACTCGATAATGTAGTCCAGTATATCAGCCTGAAATGCTTCAAATGCAGTTGTGTCAGAAAGATGCTGAAATAATTTTATCATATTTTTTTAGCAGACATAGTTCATTAATTGTCGCAATATTAACCTTGCAAATTCCTCATTGATTATATGACGATTTCAAATTGTATTATTGAATTTAATGAAACAAAACAATGAATTATATTTTTTTAGGATTATAGATTAAATACATATTGAGAACTTTTAATTTGCAAGGAAAATATAAATGTACAAATGATAACTATTCCTATTACCTTGAATATTTAGTCAATGTCCCCAGATTACCTTGGAGTTTAATGCAACAAACAGTTTAATGCCAGGGTTCATGTTATTTTCTTTACCACCTGCATATGTGTAAAAATAATACCAACACATAGGTCTACCTGTATAATATCCAGAAGCACATCTAGAGCCTGCTGAGTCAGAACTATAGGGTAGAAGTGAGTGTAGGCAGCACACACACCGTACTGAACTGACTCCTGTAGGAAGAGCTGGATGGCAAAGCGAGCATAATCAGAGTCCAGACCAATGACTCCCACCCAGGTCCAGCCAAAATAGCTAACCAGCCGGGCCAGGGCCCTGACCTGGAAAGCATCACTTGGCATGGTGCGCATGAATGTGGGGAACTCCTTTTGATTACTCAGACAGCTGCAGGATGCGAAATAGCTCACCTGGTATTATAGCAAACAATAGTTAATCTTCTGCACAATTTCACTTACTGAAAAGGCTGTTGAACAAGCATCAAATTTCACCAGACAATATGACCGTCTATACAAGCATTCAGTGTTTCCCTGCAGTTTGGAGGTTGGAGTGGAGACTTAACTACTCATTTGTAAAAATGGAAGATGAGGTGATCAACATTTCAAAATGTGGAAATTTGAATTTGTTAGAAATGCCTGAATCATTTTGTCATGTCTACACTGTAAGTTTATATATACATAATATATATATATATATATATATATATATTTAAGGATTACATGTTGTTGTTGTTTTTTATACAATGTGAAGATTCCTCCTTTTTAATCTAAATAAATGATTTTAATTATCTGATAAAGGACAGTAACTGCGCAGCACCTCATTTATAGAAAGAAACTGTAAATGACTGCTTTAACATTGCAAAATGCACATATTATTACCATCATCACAACAAAAGTACTCAGACAGTCAGACGGTCTCACCAGGGGGATATGGAAAGAACCCAGGCTTCTCATCAGAGCCATGGACACTCCAGAGGCAGGACCTCCTATGATTACAGGGGACACAGTCCTGTGTACAGCAGCACAGCCTAAATTAGAACCAATGTTACTTTCTGGACCTTTGTCTCTGTCCAGACTCTCTGGCTGGCCGTTGAGCAACAGGAAGGATTCTCTCAGAGACACAGGAATGTCATAACAGCCGTCACGGATGTGGAAACCCAGCTTGAGCTGTGGCAGGAGGTCACTGCGCTGGTTGATTTCTTTGATTGCAAAAGTCATGGTCTGCATCCATTGCAAGGCAAAAGAGTTGAAACTGTGCAGAAGTCAAAAGGAGTTCATCATGCTTTACAAATATATACATATATTTAAAACCATCAACACAAATTCAATAAAATGAAATTTTCCGTGTACTACACAAGCCAACTACTATAGTCACTTACTACTTATACATAATAGGTGTTGGTTTAGTCTTGTACGTTGGAAGAGAAGACACAGGGCTGTAGTGTACAGGGAATAAGCCCCCTATAACTACATCTCCATCTTCATACAGACTGTTTTTCTCCTCTTCCCCCAAGAAAACACAATTATCCAAAACAGCAGCTAAAACAGGTTTGCCCCAAAAGAGAGAAAGAAAACAAAAGAACAAAAGAAATTTTGTTGTTGGTACTGCCATAGCTGGCCCCGGGTATGAGAGTAATGTAAAGCCCCAGCTCAGTAATGTTAAGTATTCAACTCACTGGATACAAAAGATTAGTTGCCCTTGGAATGGATTATACAGATGGTTTATATATTGTAGTTAGCACAAATACAGTAAAGCACAGGGACCGCCCAGATGCAGTAGTTGTGACATCATGAAAGGTAAAACCTTGTGCTGAGATAGGGTGAATATGCAGTAGCATATGAAAAAAAAAAACTCCCATTCAGCTGTTGAGGTGTTGATTTTTATATATATATATATATATATATATATATATATTCTTAATTAGAAATATATATCATATATACTGAATTTGTCTATTTGTTTTTTCTTTTAATTGGTTTATCAGTTACTATACAAGTTATGTGTTAAGTGTTGTAATGTTGCATTGAGATAAGCAAATTAAGTCATATACAAAAGGGGGAAAAATTGCAGTAGTATGGCCTGCAGAGACAGATGAATTGGACAGGAATGTTGTTGTTTTCAGTCACCCTAGTAGCTCACCTGGTCAAGTGCCCCGTGGAGGCCTTGTGTACAACAATGGCCTAGGTTCAATTCCAGCCGTGGTCCTGGCTGCATATCTGTCCCTCATTAAATTAACCCCCATCTAGAAAGTAACCAAGGTAAACTTGGAGCCGGAACACAGGGAGAAGGAGCAAGCAGGTGGACCACCTGCAGGTATGGCAGAGGCTAAGAACCAAAACCTTAGGTCTGAGGACATTGACAGGACTGCTAAGGAGGATCAGGACCAAGAGAACAGCTTGAATGAAATTCACCTTAAGAATGCTACCGCATTGGAGGAGGGCAGAGGGATAATTCATGAAGTAAATACAAAAGAAATTGTCCTCTATAATAGAACCCACTGAATTACAAAGAGGGGGGGATATTGAAAGAAAATATACCAAAGGGAGTTTTCTGAATGGACTCTTGATACACTTCTTGGGCTTGGGCCAAGACTTGGGCCTCAATGAAGATTTTGAATTAGTGTGGTTGCTGTAACCTAATATGTTCCTAAATTTCTAATTAGGAATTTCAATATTTAATCTTAAAATTTAATAATTTATGATAGTTCTCACCTGATATCCTGTCATAGTTTTCTATTCTATTTTTTTTTTTTTTTTACTTTTTGTTCTAAAATGATTCTTTTTTATAGATATGTGGGATCTCTGACTTAAGATGACGCAAGCCTGATCCATCGCAAAGCTCCATTTACTGGGTGATGAAATTGTATAAAACTATAAGGTGCTTTCCTGGTTGTATATGTTTTTACCACAGCTGCCTGTCGATTGTTGAATTATGTATACTTGGATGAGGGTCTGACAGATTGAAAGCTGAAAATATAGTAAAACACTACATAGATCTGAGTTTGCGGAAATTTCGTCTATCTGCTTGGACTCACTGATGCTACCAGCACCATAGGAAAGATGTAAATCGTTCATAGATTAAAGTCAGAAAAATGTGGTAGCAAGCATTGGGGCAACAGTATTTCTAAAACATGTGCAGTCATGTATTTCCATCATTAATCTTTATTATGATAACACAAACATATTTCAATAAAATGTATTTCTTATGCATGTACAATCTTTATCAGCACACTTGTACTGTCATATTCATCTTTGCATCATGTTTTTCTTACTATTTTTTTCTGGCTTTAGAATTATGATGTAGCACTTTGGAGCAAAAATACAAAAAAGAAGACCAAAAGCTGAGGCTAAAATAGCAAAAATATGGACAGCCACTGTGTATTTTCCTGCTGTGCTCACATAAACTGGGATAAACGTTATCCACACTGCAAAAAATATCAGCATGCTGAAGGTGATGAACTTTGCCTCATTAAAATTATCAGGCAGCTTCCGAGCCAAAAAGGCCATTAGGAAGCACATGCAGGCCAGGATGCCGATGTATCCAAGAACACACCAGAAGCCAACTTCTGAGCCAGTAACACACTCAACAATGATGGTAACACTGTGGTAATCTGTATTGTTGTTGGCATGAGGTGGACTGGTGAGCAGCCAGATTAGACAGATTATTACCTGAGTGGAGGGAAAATAGGATGTTCATTTTCAATTGACACAGCTGAAAAAAAAGTTTATAAAGGTGACAAAGTATTTCTACCTGGACAGTTGTTCCTAAAAGTGCACTGGCTCTCTGCTGGTTGGGTCCAAACCACTTCATGATGTTACTTCCTGGCAGTGTGGACCTAAAAGCCATCAGGACCACTGCTGTCTTGGCCAGTAGGCATGAAATGCACAAGGCAAAACTAATCCCAAATGCTGGGTACCTGATACGACAAAGCCAGTCTGAAGGCTCACCAATGAACAACAGGCCAACAAGGAAACAGATAGCAAGAAACACCAAGAGAAGGAAGCTCAATTCCATGTTGTTGGCCCGAACCAGTGGTGTGTCTTTGTATGTAAAGAATATGATGAGGATAGAGAGGGAAATACAAGCTCCAAGGACAGATACAACACACAGCACAATGCCCATCACCTCATGGTATGAGAGGAACTCAATAGTTTTTGGGATGCAGAGATCTCTGGCTTTATTGGGCCATGTTTCCTTTGAGCAGCGCAAACACTCTAAAGAATCTGGAGATGGGGAGAGACGACAGAAGCCACATTTAGATATGAGCAGGTATATATATATATATATATATATATAAGATATACAAGAGAAAGGGTGATAAAAGATAGAACATAACACACCAGTCATATTACTAACTTCTCCCTCAGCACAGGTGACACAGTCGAAACAGCAGATGGGTTCCCCCTTTCTCCTGGCAATGCGGAAACCCGGAGGACAACTGTCGCTGCATACAGACCGGGAAGCCTGAGAGGCAAAGTTCAGCCACTCAGAAAGACACTGATTTCAATCAATTTTATCATATTTTCTATATTTTCCGTCTCTCCATAGACTCTATTATAGATACAGATGAAAAGGTGAAAGTATCCAAACCAAATTCAGCTTGATTTATAAAAGCTGTGATACTGTGATGTGCAAAGCTTTCAACACAGCAAAGGTGGCTACTTTGAAACTACCATGTAACATAATTTGTTTTGTTTACACTTCTTTTGTTCACCACATAATTCCACGTTACTTAATAGTTTTGTGATGTCTTTAGTGTTAATCTATATTGTAGAAAATAATAATAATAATAATAATAATAATAATAATAATAATAATAATAAAAAACATTGATAGGAAGTTTTGACTGGAACTATACATTGTACTCTAAATAAATACAACACTGTAAGAGGAGAAGTGCAGAAAACACACCTGCTTCCCAACAGGCCACTGAATCACTGAGTCGTTTATGATCAGGCTGCGTCCAGAAAGTGAGGAGGCGTCATAGAAGCCTACTTTAACTAAATGTAGTGAGCCATCAGGCCTCCTTTGCCAGTTCAAGAGATCATAATAAGCAATGGGGTCACCGTTTTCATCAAAATTAACTCTCTCCCCAAGTGTAGAAAAATTAGCACGTTTCATGTAGTGGATAAGCTGAGGGAGGAATAAAAACATGATATTTAAACACAAATGATGGTGTTTTCAAATTGTTTCTCATCTTTTAGTTTTTTTTCTTATAATCAATATTTAATAAGTCTCACCTGCCATGGTTTAAATTTTTTTGGGTCTGCACAGGTGCCATTGAGTAAAGGCCCCTGTCCGACTATGCAGTTACTCATATCTTGCAAGGCATGGGCCACCAGATACACAGCCTTGTAAACATTATAGGACACTCTTAGCTGTGTCACATCAGAATAAGGTGAGTAAACGTCATTTAAATTCTCTGTCCCTTTACATGGTAATCTGTCGAGGTAGTTGTCGCCATCATGAGAGTGGCTGTTCACCGATCCGTTCAGTCGACAGTTGAACATCTCTTCCCAAAATTCTGCTAAGAAAGCTGATTCATGAATATCGGATGTTTTGAGACTACTCAGGTGATGTTTCAGCCCAGGAATCACATCAGCTCTCCGTATGGCGAATCCCAGTGTTCCCGTCAGGAGATCTCCAAACTTTGCCCAAAGTGATTTGGCAGTCGCCCAAGCCTCACTGGCGATCCACTGAAGACCGGTTATATTCCGACGTCGGATCTCCCTCAGAATACCCTTCATCTCTGACTCACTACAAAAGTTTATGATAACCTTTGACGATGCCATCTAAACAGTGAAAATAAGGATACAGTTATTAAATAGTAAATTAGTAAATTTAAAGTTTTGAATTTTTTTTTCATACAAAATTACATGATCAAGTACCAATAGATTCGATAATTTAAAATACTTCACTAACTTCAGCACATATTTTGGCAGGTTGCAACAATTTGTGAGCTGAAGCTTTCATTGATGACATGATATACAATACAAAAAAACTTTATGACTGATCATCAAAGCAGCAAACTGCTCAGTATAACATTTCTATTTCTTTGTACTTAAACTCATGGTAGAAACATAGACCAACATTTTTTATTATTATTTATTTTTTTACCAGCATGTTCTTAAAATTACACATAGTTAGGCTACCTGTATAATATCCAGAAGTTCATCTAGAGCCTGCTGACTCAGGACTACGGGGTAGAAGTGAGTGTAGGCAGCACACACACCGTACTGAACTGACTCCTGCAGGAAGAGCTGGATGGCAAAGCGAGCATAATCAGATTCCAGACCAATGACTCCCACCCAGGTCCAGCCAAAATAGCTAACCAGCCGGGCCAGGGCCCTGACCTGGAAAGCGTCACTGGGCATGGTGCGCATGAATGTGGGGAATTCCCTTTGATTACTCAGACAGCTGCAGGATGCGAAATAGCTCACCTGGTATTATAGCAAACAATAGTTAATCTTCTGCACAATTTGACTTACTGAAAAGGCTGTTGAACAAGCATCAAATTTCACCAGACAATACAACCATCTTTACAAGCATTCAGTGTTTCCCTGCAGTATGGAATAAAAAGGGAGTCTGTTTGGAGACTAAAACGTGTTTTTTTGCTAAATTCATGTAAATAAAATTATAATTTATGTTTTATATGTTATATGTTAAGTTTATGTTACAAGTTTTAAAAAATTAATTATCAGTCAACTTTTGACATTTTAGAGAAACACAGCAACAATTTGCAAGTAGCATATCATTTTGAAGAAACTGTAAACTGATTTAACATTGAAAAATAATAATAATAAAAAAAAATAATATTATCATCATCACAAAAAAGTACGCAGACAGTCAGTCATTCTTACCAGGGGAATATGGAAAGAACCCAGGCTTCTCATCAGAGCCATGGACACTCCAGAGGCAGCACCTCCTATGATTACAGGGGACATGGTCATTTGTACAGCAGCACAGCCTAAATTACTTTCTGGACCTTTGTCTCTGTGCACACTCTCTGGCTGGCCGTTCACCAACAGAAAAGATGCTCTCAGAGACACAGGAATGTCATCACAGCTGTCACGGATGTGGAAACCCAGCTTGAGCTGTGGCAGGAGGTCACTGCGCTGGTTGATCTCTTTGATTGCAAAAGTCATGGTCTGCATCCAACGCAAGGCACGAGAATTGAAACTGTGCAGAAGTGAAAAGTTCATCACACAGCACAAAGATGATATATACAATTAATAAACACAATAACTTTGCAACAAAATACCCTAAAACAGTAACATAAAATTCCCTGTGTAACACACAAGCCAATTATTATGAAATATACTAATATAGTGACTTACTACTTATACATATTAGGTGTTGGTTTTGTTTTGTATGTTGGAAGAGAAGACACAGGGCTATAGTGTAAAGGGAATAAGCCCCCTATAACTACATCTCCATCCTCATACAGACTGTTTTTCTCCTCTTCCCCCAAGAAAACACAATTATCCAGAGCTGCATCTGAACAAGATTTGCCCTGAAAGAGAAAAAGAAACATAAGAAGCTTGGCAGCCAGCATTGTCATGACTGGCACAGGTTTGAAGAAAAGCTCCAGCAATGGCTGAATATATAAGAACAGCTGTCCTGTATGGTTAGCAAACATAAAGCTGAGGGGACCGCCCAGATAAAGTAGTTATGACATCATGAAAGGCAACACCCTGTGTTTTCTGGTG
The DNA here is from genome assembly GCA_036365135.1 of Miichthys miiuy. Classification (NCBI taxonomy): domain Eukaryota; kingdom Metazoa; phylum Chordata; class Actinopteri; family Sciaenidae; genus Miichthys; species Miichthys miiuy. Next base: position 9,972,123 of record CM071607.1, on the reverse strand, counting down.
TAGCATGTCAGTTGTTCGATAATGTAACATTGTTTTACCAGCATATGATTTACTGTATTATTCTGTTCAATTTGTTTAATCGTTTGTCAGTATTCAAGTTTTACAATATAATGTTGTAATATTGTAATAATACTAATTGTTAATTCATTGTGATACAACTTGCTCTGCTCCTGAAATTCTGTTTGTTTTTGGTTCTCGTTTAGTGTTTTATTTTTTAAGTGACCCCTTGTTTCTGTCATTTTAATTCCTGCATTTGTGTGTTTCCTGACAGTTTTTAATATACTATACTGTTACCTGTGTGCCTTTTTCCTTGCGTCTATGAGTTGTTTTGTGTCAGTGGCATTCCGTCTTTGTCTGTCAAACATTCATGCCATTTTCTAGTGTTTCTCAGTGTTTATCTTGATGTCTTAGATCTCAGGTCCGTTGTATGACTTTTGGATTTTGCCTTCTCTCTTCCCTATTTGCATCCCCTGGTCTGGGTCAGTTTTGACCCAGTCCAAGAAAATTCTCATAAAAAGTGTCTATACCAAATTGTTAACTATACATCTATTTAGAATATATGAAAACCTAGCTGACATTAACACATTTATTATTAATCCTTAATTTATGATTTAGACAGCATGAGAGTGTTTTTTATGTTCACTCGTTTTTGGAGAAAAAACACCTACCGTAATTTTCGGACTATAAGCCGCTACTTTTTTCAGTGAGACAGACGTGGGGAAAGATTATGCGCCGAAGAAGACACTAGTTTTGATTTTGATTTTGAACTGTCATTTTGCGCATCATGTACACACCCTCATCATGGAAAACACACAAAGAAATACATATGATGTAGCTTTTAAGTTAAAGGCAATCGATCTGGCCTTCAAAGAAGGAAATAGAGCCACTGCACGTAATCTTGGCATCCCGTGTTGATGCCGTACTGCCAATTTTCAGGCACAGTTTGAAAAAAAGTGTCTTAAATTAAAACAAACAAAAAAATCTTCTGTGTACCGTCTTTCTGTGTAAATATCTCATGTTACAACATGAAAACCTGCGGCTTATATTCAAGTGCAGCCTATATATATATACAAAATTTATTTTCTTTTAAAATTTAGCTGGCTTATATTCAGGTGCGCTCAATAGTCCGAAAATTACGGTATATCACACTATATAATGACCTGTTTTACCTAAGACATGAAAACATAACAGCCACAATAATTTGAATATGTTTTATTAATAGTGAAAAAAACCACACTAGTGTGTCTAAAATCCATCTCAATAGATCCGGGTCAAATTTGACCCAGAACAGCCTCAATGTACAAAAATTTGTAGCACCTGTAGCAAATGACTGTAGCAAAGTCATCAAAACTTTAACTTAAATTTAACTTGCCTTAACATTGTTTTTGTTTTTTTCGTAGGGCATTCTGTCTCTCGTACAATTGTCCTGTTGCATCATTTCAATCAACCCACATTAGTAAATCAGGTGGTGCTACCCAATGTCTTGATTATGCAAGGATGTCACCTCCGTTATATAATTTGCCTGCATCCTTGTTCTCTCTCTCTCTCTATCTATCTTTGGGCATGTCTAACAATATGACTCTACTTGCCCTATATCCCTTGCTTTACTCTGTCCTCACTATAACTTATAACCCACTGTCCAGCTTCACCTCTCCACCCCCATCTGCAGCCAAAGTGTGCATGCTGCAAAACAGCTTTCAGCCAGGTTTTGTGGCCAAAGGTGACTATATTATTGGGGGGATCTTTCCCATTCACTATAACCAGGAGATGCCAGACCTCAACAGCACATACAGACCACTGCCAGTGAAGTGCAATGGGTGAGTTTAATACATACGGATTAGGTTGGAAATCTTATCTTGTTTAGTGTTATTTTGTATAAAAAACATGGTGTAAACATATTTAATGAATGGACTGATTATACAGTATATATTTTAGAATAGAGTGGTAATTTAGCCTGACATGTGATAAAACAATCAGTGATAGCTTGAACTAACTTGTTTTCTGAATTTGAGTTAGATAGGTTCAAAAAGTTCCAGAGGGACATTATTAGTTTTTTTTAAATTATTTATTTTTCAAATCACAACATCATCACTGCCTGTAATTTGATTTTTTTTACATACAATGTTCAGTGTGTGTTTTATGTGAATTTGTGTCTGCTGAACTGCAGCTTTGATCCCAGGGCTTTCCGGTGGGCTCAGACTATGCGGCTTGCAGTGGAGGAGATCAACCAGAGTACAGACTTATTGCCCAATTACACACTTGGATACAAAATCTTTGATTCATGTGCATATCCACTGACCGGCCAGAGAGCTGCTCTTGCTGTGTTGAACGGGCTGAACGAGGATAACTCTCCCATGTGCAGCGGTGCCTCTCCTCTCCTCGCTGTGATTGGGGAATCTGGTTCTGCACTTTCTATGGTGTTATCAAGAATACTGCAGCCATTCAGAATACCAATGGTAATGATGACTCTCTAAATGACTTAACTTGCAAAATGAAATCTAATATTCATAACTATGTTCTCATTACTATATAATCACCTCAAAATACTAAGTGTTTTTAATATCTCAGTAACAAAGACATGCGGCACACAATCCAGAATATCACAGGCTGTTAGGGATGAAGCGTATCAGAATTCATGAGAGAAAAAAAAAAGACTATATATTATGCCACCACATGTGTCATTATTGCAAGTATATATTGCAGTTATAGGTGACATAAAATATATCATAGCAGTTTATTTATATAAGGTCTACCATTTTTATTATTTTCGATTATTCACATCTAATTAGTGTCAGTCTATTTTCTTTCTCTCTCTCTCTGCAAAAGAGAAGTGTTAGGTGTTGTACCAGGTTAGGAGAACCTACTGGTTCAGTTTACTTAGCCCTAAGCCAATATACCACACGACATGCCACAGTGCCATGTGTCTCTACATGTAACTAAAAATGTTCTAGAAGTGTTCTATTTTCAAAGTGGATTGTGAGATGCTGCTCAATACAGCAGTCTTAACTTTGACTAAGTTAATTTTCTTATGTCAAGGGTAAAGTAAGTGTGCCATATATGTGCATACTCTAAAAGGTGTATAAAGATGAATAAACCCCATTTTTGTGATTGACTTCATAGGAGCATTATTTATTTCATACCGTCCTATTGTGCCTCTGGTTAGTCTTTGTTGCCTTGTTTTGGTTTGCTTGTTAAATTTAGGGGTATGGGTAGAATTAGCCAATCACCAGCAGAGTCAAGGCAGATTTTCATGGAGTATGTGGGATTAAATCTTTCCCAGACTAAACAAATAAGGCTCCTCACCATGATCAAATGCTATTTCATCATCCGCACCTATCACTTATTAATCTATATTGTGCTAGCCCCTGTAATGCTTTGCCCTCTTTTCCCATCTTCACACAGATAAGCTACTTTTCTTCCTGTGCATGTCTCTCTGACAGAAGAAAATTTCCTACCTTCTTCAGAGTAATCCCTAGTGATGACTATCAGGTGAGAGTTTTGCATCAGTTTTAAAAGCCCTAATAACCTTTCACTACTATAGCAGTAAAATCTATGATATCTTTCAAAAATGTGATATATTTCCATGCAGTCTGTGTGTTATTTAACACTCCTAAATTAAAATTCAGTCAACTACAATCAACAAATGATAACACATGTTAACACACATTTCTGCTGAACCCAGGTAAAGGCCATGGCTCAGCTGTTGGTACGCTTCAACTGGACTTGGGTGGGGGTGGTGCGAGGGGACCGTGAATATGGGCGCTCTGCTGTGGCAGGTTTACTGAGAGAATTAAAGGGTACCAAAGTGTGCGTAGCATACCAGGCAATTATCCCTCTGCTCTATAATCATCAGAAGACACTGGAGATCATTCAGGTAGATGACATATTGAATTTATTTCCCTTTAAGACCCTTTTTAGTAGGTGCTGTTTCCACATCAGTGCCAATTTCTATATTTGTTCATCATAAAAATAAGACAATCCTTGTGAAAACTGTGAACATTTGTTTGCCTCTCTGTAAAGGTGATGCGTAGCTCTTCTGCAAAAGTGGTGGTGTTATTTTCATCTGAAGGAGAGATGAAACCATTCTTGAGAGATTACATGATGCAGAACATTACTGGAATCCAATGGGTGGCTAGCGAAGCCTGGGTCACAGCATCTGTCTTCACAGGGAGCGAGTATTACCCTTATCTGGGGGGTACCATTGGATTTGGCATTAGAAAAGGTCATATATCCAGACTCAGTGACTACCTGCAGACAATAAATCCTCATATGTATACCAATGATCTTATGGTTAAAGAGCTTTGGGAGGCTCTGTATGGTTGCAGTCCTTCTCTGTCCTCTGGCTCCCAGTTTCCTCCCTGCTCGGGGCAGGAGTCCCTGTTGGAGCAGCATTCAGCCTACATGAATACATCCAGCCCTAGAGTGGCTTATAATGTCTATAAGGCTGTATATGCGATTGCTCATTCTCTCCACAACCTTCTTCTCTGTCAACCTGGCAGTGGGCCTTTCCAAAACAAGTCATGTGCTCAAAGAAACAACATACAACCCTGGCAGGTACAATCCAGTATCCTTACTGTTACAGTATTGCATTAAAATCGTGTTTGTTTAAAGAGATTTTCGTATTATATATTGGTTTTCAAGCTCCAGTACTACCTTCAGGAAGTGACATTTAACATTGGCGGGGAGGAGGTGAACTTTGACCTGAAGGGTGACTCCGTGCCCTATTATGATATCATCAACTGGCAAAGAGGCACAGGCGGGAACATTGAGTTTGTCAACGTTGGGTTGTTTGATGGAACCAAGCCTGCCGGAGAGGAGCTGGTGATCCAGGAGGACAGGATAATGTGGGCAGGGCACCAGAGTGAGGCAAGCTGCTCACACTTTTGTAATACAAAATGTAGACACTGAATTTACAGTGATATTCAAGAGAGAAAAGCACAACATTTAAGAAGCTGGAACAAGCAAACATTGGTGTTTTTGATGTCATGTTCATGTTATTATTATTATTATTATTATTATTGTTGTTATTATTAATTTCATTTGCCTTATAATTTCACCACAATTCACACTGCAGAGTTGAACGCAATTATTTGCTCCTTAGGTGCCAGTGTCTGTCTGCAGTGCCAGCTGTCATCCAGGGTCCAGGAAGGCTGTCCGTCGCAGGGAGCCTGTTTGCTGCTTTGACTGTGTACCATGTGACAGTGGCAAAATCAGCAATCAGACAAGTGAGCTTAAAAAGTAGTAAGAAAAGTAACATTTCCAATCTAATATCTTTTAGTAAAATCAGATAATATTTGAATACTAGATATTTGAAATTAGCTACTCTTACTTTGACCTTCTTCCCTGTAGATTCAATAGAGTGCACATTTTGTCCTGAGGACTTCTGGTCAAACAAAGACAGAACAGCCTGCATCCCCAAGAAGGTGGAGTTCTTGACTTATGATGCCTTGGGTATAGCCCTGACAGTGACCTCTGTGGTGGGCGCCTGCCTCACTATAGCTGTCTTTACAGTTTTTTTCTGTCATAGAAACACACCCATTGTCCGTGTGAATAACTCTGAACTCAGCTACTTTATCCTGTTCGCACTGACTCTTTGTTTCCTGTGTGCCCTGGTGTTCATTGGAGAGCCAACATCTTGGTCCTGCATGTTGCGCCACACTGCCTTCAGCATCACATTTTCACTTTGCTTCTCTTGCATCCTGGGTAAGACTCTGGTGGTGTTGGCTGCTTTTACTGCCACCAGGCCAGGGGACAACATCATGAAGTGGCTGGGGCCCAAGCAGCAGAGGGTTATTATCCTAAGTAGCACTTTAGTTCAGGTGGTTATCTGCACTGCCTGGCTCATTGATGCTCCTCCCTTTCCATCCCGAAATACACAATATGAACGCTCAAAGATCATACTGGAGTGTAGTGTGGGCTCCAGTCTTGCCTTCTGGTGCGTTCTGGGATATATTGGTCTACAAGCCTGTCTGTGTTTTATCCTGGCTTTTCTGGCCCGTAAGTTGCCAGGCAACTTCAACGAGGCCAAGTTCATCACTTTTAGCATGCTGATCTTCTGTGCTGTGTGGCTGGCATTCATCCCAGCTTATATCAGCTCTCCTGGAAATTATGCAGATGCAGTGGAGTCATTTGCCATCCTGGCATCCAGCTTTGGCTTGTTGTTCTGCATGTTTGCTCCAAAGTGTTACATTATTTTACTGAAGCCAGAAAAGAATACAAAGCAGCACCTAATGGGAAAAGAAAATAAGTAATATGCCATGTGTTCATCTTTTCATCTTATTTAAAACAAATCTATTATGATATCATGATATTTCACATTTCTATTGCCTGGCCAGTGACAGTTGTAGGCAACTGATAACACAGCATCACAACTGTGTGTGTGTACAGTGTACAATAAACTAAGTATAATAATAAGAAGCTTGTAACTTTCATGTGTAGCATATTTTGAAGAAATAAAGATATTTAGTGCTGAATGTTGGAGTTTCGGAGACTCATTGTCTGGGGAAAAAAAACTCTGCTGATCATCAATCTTGTTATTGAGATGTTTGCAAAGTATTGTGTGCAAATGTATTGGAACATGGCCAGGTTCTTGTGATAAAGGAACTAAAGACAAACATGATTCAGTTAATACGTATTTGCTTGTAGAGAAACAAGGATTTTCATCAATTAATAAACAAGGCTTTGAGATCAAGATCTAAAATGCACAGAAGGGAAGGAGCATGGAACTCAACACAGGGATACAGACACCACCGAAAGGGCCAGTGCACAAAGATGATCATGATTAAAGGTGGGACTGACTTAATTGAAAGTGTTAGCTCCTTACACCAAACTGTTAATAATGTTAATGATTGTTCCATTGCATATTGCAGGAAGGTCTCAACAATTCAGAATACATGCTTTGTTTGTGTAGAACAGTTTTATTTAAGACACAATCAACTCGATTCCTGCATGTCTTGTATACAGAGTAATTGTGGTGAAGGCCATAAAGTATCAATGCTTTACAGTGTGTAAAATGTACGTCGTAAAGGATAACATATCATAACAACCATATCAAGGTCCAGCAACACACAAAGGCCAAGAGGCCGAAGGGCTGCTCAAGTTAGCCTTATGCAGGGTTACACCAAAGAGCGAGGGAGGCGGTGATGCAGCCTGGGACAGCACTGTCTCCAGCAGCTCTGCCTACCTCTCCATTTGGAGTGGTTTCAATACTACTGACCAAAGTCACTAAAAGGAGCCTTCATACCCCTGCACAGGTTCTTAAGTCTTAGGTAAAGGCCTCAAGAGGAGAGATACCGGCACTCAGCCTACACTGTAAAGTAGAACATATAATTTTTGTTATGATTTCAGTCAAAAGAAGTTTAATAAAGAATTAACTTCTTACTAGATAATGGATTATAGTCTAAGACACATTATTCAATGAAAGAAAAAGTATCCACACACTCTAATTTATAGTAATGAGGCAAACTTTTAGTAATGCATTTTAAGAAAATCAAAACATGGAAACACATTTCTTGTTGTTTTTTATTTTATTTTGCTTCACATTAAAATATACAAACTTTTTTTTCATTTTTTAATGTTCAGTATGAAAATGTAATTTCATAATTGATCTGTAAAAGTGTGTGCTTCTGTTTGCTTGATGGCCACTTTGGATGACTACCTACAAATGTTGAGTTCATCTGGGATATTTTCCAGTCATGCCTTTCTTAGTGTTTCTCTCAGGCCGCAGTAAAATTATATAACATTTGGGTACAAAAATACATACTAAAAGTCCAAAACTAGAGGCTAATATGGCAAATACTTCCACAGCCACAGTGAATTTCCCAGGAGAGCTGACATAAGCTGGGATGAAAGAGATCCACACAGCCCAGAAGATCAGCATGCTGAAAGTTATTAACTTCGCCTCATTGAAGGTATCAGGAAGCTTACGTCCCAGAAATGCCAGGAGGAGGCAGAGGAAGGCCAGTAGCCCAATGTAGCTCAGGACCAGATAAAATCCAGGAGGCCATGGCTCCTTACACTCTACAACAATCTAATAATGTCCAACAATACATTCAATCAATACATTTGGTTCAATTTGCAACTGTCAAAAAGACATGTCTTATCATCATATCATTCTTACTTTTCCAGTTGAAGCTTGGTAGGCTGAGTTTCTGAATGGGAAGGGAGGTGCTCCTAACAGCCAACCAGCACAGAGACAAACCTGATGACAAGATATGAATATAGGCAAATATTTAGAACATGCACAAAAGAATTGTTCAAGTTGTGTTAAAATTGTCAGTGTTTGAGGTTAAGGTTGTATAGCCATCCCACCTGAGGAGCTGTGGTGCAGAGGATCAGAGTCCTCTGTTGAGAGGGACCGAACAGCTTCAGAGCCCTAGAGCCAGGTACATTGGTTCGGAAGGCTAACAAAACTACAATAGTCTTAACAAGGAGGCAAGACAGACAGAGCACAAAGCTGATCCCGAATGCTGCCTGACGGAGCCTACATGTCCACACGGACGGCTGGCCAATGAAAACCAGAGAACACAAGAAGCAGAGCTTGAGTGACAGGAGAAGCAAAAAACTTAATTCAGAGTTGTTGGCCTTGACAATCGGTGTGGCACGGAAATGGTGAAAGACAGTGGTTATGATGGCTGTCAGGACGACACCCAGCAGTGTGAGAGTGACCAGGATGATGCCCATGGTGTCATAGAAAGACAGAAATTCTTCCACCCCGGCCACACATTTCACCTTGTCTTTGTCTGACCAGTAGTACTCAGGGCATTTTGTACACTCCGTGGAACCTTTGGGGACATACAGTTGACATACACTGTAAATACACACAATAACACTTTTCATCCGTAGTACATGCCTTTTAATTGTCTTCTGGTTCTTACAGAAGTTAGACAATATATAAATAAACAACACATGTATGGTCTACCAGTCTGGTTGCTGATCTCTCCATCTGCACAGGGCAAACAATCAAAGCAGCAGTGGGGCTCTCCTGGACGTCTGGCCTGCCTGCTGCCAAGGGAACATGGAGCACTGCACTGAGATATAGGCACCTGAACAAAAGGTGTAAGATTACAAACCGAGATTTCGCTTTGCTGCAGACTGGAACAAACAGGTTTTACAGGACTTTGAAATTAACTATAATCATGTGTCTCAGGTAGTATTTAAAATATCCTGAAAAAAGAACTGACATTATTTTTAGGACATGAAATTTAAGTGATTTATGACACACCTGTGACTGTCCTTCTGTCCATACAATGGTGTTCAGTTTCATCTGCAACTGTTGTCCCAATGGAGCAGAGCCATCATAGCTTCCCACATTGACAAATCTAAACAGACATTTCTATCAGCCAAACAGTATGTGTGACAGTTTTGCATCATAACTTAGCTGAATGCTTATATAGGCAAAACAAACACAAATAATGCTTCCTGATCACAATTTAAGTATAATATTCCACCTAATATGACCCTTGCTGTCCTTCTGCCAGTTAATGATATCATAAAGAGGGACTGGCTCTCCATTGGAGTCAAAATATACCTTCTCGTTAAACTGGTTGGTGAAATTCACCATCTTCAGATGATGCAATAACTGTATGAAAGGAGGAAGAAAAGAAAAAAAATATGCAGAACAATGGGTCAAATTTAAATAACAAAATAATAAATACTTGATTTATATATTTTGTAGCTGTTAAACGTACCTGCCCAGCAGTAAATGATTCATGTTTTTCACACATTCCTGTGTTGTCTCCTCTAGAATCACAGTTCAATAAAGTGTGCAGACCATGGGCGATGGCGTATACAGCTTTGTAGACATTATAGGATATTCTGACCTCAGATACATCCGTATAGCCACTGTCAGTGTTACTCAGATCCTCTAAACCAGTGCATAGAGGCTTTCCACCAGCAGCTTTACTGTTTTCATCAACTGACCCCTTGAATGTACTTATTTTTCCTATAATAGACCTGACAAAGGAACCAGAATTGTTTTGTGACTCCAGTCCCATGAAATTATCTGCAGCATATGCTTCTTTTTCTTTCAATATGTCTTCTTTAAACTCAAGTCTACAACCAAACAGCTCTTCCCAGAACATGTTGACAAATTCCATCCCTGGTTTGGGAGAGGGGCGGACATTCAACAGGAACTCTTTTAAGCCAGGGATCCTAACTCCAGGGAAGGAGAAGCCCAGTGTGCCCTCTAATAGAGGGTGGAATTGGGGTGATGTCAGCAGACTAGCAGTCACCCATGCTTCACTAGCTACCCACTGGATCCCTGTCACGTTTCTCTGAGCCAACTGGAAAATATATAAACAAAAATTTGATGATAAGATGACAAGCAAATACCACGAGCACTGATATTCTCCTAACAAACTGCATGTTGCCATATTTTATACCTAGGCATATACATGAACTGAGATGTAGAGTGCTTACCTCTAAGAGCAGATCCAGCAGCTGCCCCTCTGTGGCAAAGACCACCACTACGTGTGCAGTTGAACTATGCAGCCTGTCTGCCATTTCTTGTATCTGAGCTTCTGTGGGTGATTTGGGGATTGTCAGATGAAATGCCAGACACCCACCTTGTTGTTTAAACTGATTAGAAAATGCTTGGATGCCATAATGACTGTAGTCATCCTGAAATACATGGAGAAAGGTCTTGTAAAATATGCTGGGGTGTTAAACTGCATGGTGGGGTTAAAAAGAATTATTTTATCTCACCGTGGTCCCTATTGTGCCCACCCAGAGCCAGCCTAAGAAGGTAACCAGCTGAACAAGACCTCTAACTTGAAAGAGATCACTTGGGACAGTCCGCAAGAATGATGGGTACATATGCTTGTCAGTAAGACAGGTACAAGTGGCAAAATAACTCACCTATAGATAAGCCAAAAACATTATTACATATTTTTAAACATTGTTGTGTGATTAATTGCAAAAAAACAACAACAAGTGGTGGAAGGGAGGACAACCTGTTCACTCCTTTCTTACCAGTGGGAGGTTCAAAGGGCCAAGTGTGTGAGCTACAGCTCTTGTAGGGGATGAGGATGCAAGGCCGATCACAGCAGGCACAGGAGAATCAGCCAGACACGAGGACAATGTTTCAGATCGTGCACTCCTATCCTTTCTCGCATCTGTTTCATTTTCCTTTGTGTAATTTCCATTATTTTCAAGACTGTGAGGCATTTCTGTACTAATTCCATTGCCTCTATTTTTCACTGTGGTCAGCATCATTTTCTGTCTTGTTTTTTCAACTGTCTTTACCTCTTTCATTCTAGTACTCCTGTCCTTCAGCATATCTAATCCTTTTTCAGTATTTTCCAAGTCTTTCATCTCACTCACCACTGCTTTGGAGTGACTGACTAAAGAGAAAAGAGCTTGCAGGCTGGTGTGGACATGGTCACAGCTGTCCATGATCCGATAGCCCAGTCTAACACCTGGTAACAGGGTTGAATTACGATTAATTTCCTCCACTGCAAACACCATGGTCATCATCCAGCGGAAGGCTCTGTGGTCAAAGCTGCAGAAAAGTAAATACAGATGTATGCTGTCTATGTAATTGATAATGAGACAGACAACACAGTATCAGAGCACAATTTAAATCAGAACAGGTAAACATTGTATGAGCAACATAGAGGTGTAATTACAGCATGATGAAATGATTTCAGTCACTTATTTTGTGATTTTTTGTTAACATGGGACCATAGCAGATATCAAGAGTATCCTCACCCGCTGCAAGATGTAAGCTGAGGTTTGCTATGGTAGCTGTGCTGTGGCTTAGGAGCCACATAATGCAGAGGGAAAAACCCTCCAATTACAACATCCCCTCCTAACTGCAGGGCCACAGGCTCACTGTCGGTCAATTTCACACACTGAAGTAAGCTAGAAGCAACACGACTCACTCCCTCTATCTCCAAACCACTCAACTGCTCCGTCATAATCTCTTCTTCTTTTAAAACACCTATCTTTTCTCCTTTCCTCTCCAACCTTAGTTCTTTCCTTTCCTTGGGACTTTTTGCAACATCTGAAAACACTGATAAAAGAAGGCCAAATAATGCCCAAAGAAGCAGCCTTTGAGAAGCTCCAACAAGGGTTGAATGCAGTGTCCATACTGACCCCATAAAGACTGTGCGTGTGCCGGAGACTCTAACATAGTCTCTGAAAGGCTAAAGAATTAGACTATATAAAAACTGTGGTGCTTGCTACGTTTCATAGGTCATATGAGTCATATGAGTAAAGCTGTGGATCAGCCAATCACAATGAAAAGGAACAGAACACGATAGAGAACAAGTGGCTCACATGAACTATCAGTACTGCTGGAGATGACTATAATAAAATATAACAAAAGAAGAAAGTCACAATCTTCTACCTTCTTCCTGTTCTTTTTAAACAATCACTGCAATTTTATCAAAGATTTATAATAAACACATAAAGGCAATGAATGATTAGGCTTGAATTGTGGGTCTTAAGTGTGAGTCCATTTTGTAATCTAAGACCTAGGAATACTCAAATGCAAAACTAAAACTAGAACAGTGGAGTATAACATAAATTAAATAATAATAATAATAATAAAAAAACTCTTATTAATAACTGTGCATTTAATTACAAATTACAATTAACTTCAAATGGACTTTGAAATGTTGCATTTAAAGACTTATATGAACCTTTGACCAAACAATGGCATGAAAAACATATAGTAGTTAGAGAAGTTAATATTAGTATTTTGGTGAAATCATACTGTAGTTACAATTACATTTTTTTTTTTTTTTTTACAATTATTAGGGAAGAATTTGGTATACTGCTACCACCTACTGGACATCATATAGTAAAGCTGCTGTGCGTGTCATCAAGTTACACACATTCTTCTGACTCAAAGCTGTGCAACGTTGTCCTGCAGTTGCAGTCTGCAGTGTAAACTGTATAAAATTTGCATGCATCGAAACTAGCATGGTTTTCTATTTAAAATAAATTAGACTATTCAGTCACCAGTGTATTTTATTTTCCAGAAGAAAAACATGATGTTCTCGACCCATTTGAAACCTAATAACAAGAAGATTGAAATATATTTACCTTTACTTATTCATAATTACATGCAGTCACACTTCTTGGAAGATGTGAGTTAAAATATTAAAATAAAAAATAAAATAATTATTTGAAATACAAAAGTAAAGTGTTTGCGATCCATAGCACAAAGTCAGAAGTCCAATAACAAGGCACCACATCAATCTAGATAGAGAACACTGGGCCTCCCACTGACAACATTCAAGTTTTTAACATTTCTTGAGGACATCAGCCACAGAATCCAAAATAGCTTGCCTAAGCAAAGACAAAGACATAAAGGTGACCATTGCATTCTTTTGGGAGAAGTCCCAATACACTGGTGCTCTGCTGGCAGCTCCTGAGTATCCCCACACCTATCAAACACCTTGCTTCTGACGTGGCCCATGCTCCAGATTCTGTGAATCTTTCAAAGATATTATAGCTTGTAAATGGTGAAATCTCCAAATTTCTTGCAGTTGAGAAATGTTTTTGGACCATTTTCCACACACTTTTTCAATGGTGAACCTCCCCACCCTTTTCAGGATTCCTGTTTCATACCCAATCATGACTATCACCTGCTACAAATTACCTATTTACTTTATTTTATATTTTCAGGACATGATGAAAGAAGACAATAACTGTTATATTAAAAGGAAATTCACAAAATGATTGAGACAGTGCTGAATGTGTACAACAAGAATTATAAATTATATGTTGCCATTTTAGCTACCTAATCTCTTGATTGATTTTTATTCATTAAATGTTTCTTGGTGTTCTTTTCTGGCTTAAACAATATGATGAAACACTTTGGAGCAAATATACACAGTATCAGTCCAAAACTGGAGGCCAGAATGGCAAATATCTCCACAGCCACAGTGAATTTCCCAGGAGAGCTGACATACGCTGGAATAAAGGTGATCCAGACTGCACAGAATATCAGCATGCTGAAAGTGATAAATTTGGCTTCATTAAAATTATCAGGTAGTTTCCGAGCTAGGACAGCTAACACAAAGCAAAACACAGCCAGTAGGCCAATGTACCCGAGCACAGCCCAGAACCCGATAGCTGAACCTAATGCACACTCCAAGATGATTCTCTCCTTGTATACAGTTAGGTTTTTCATTGGAAAAGGTGGACTAACAACCAGCCAAATAATACATATTAAAACTTGAACAAATGTGAAAGACACTACAGTCATTCTTTGTTGTGGAGGACCAAACCATTTCATGACATTACTACCAGGAAGTGTAGCTCTGAAAGCCATTAACACTACTATTGTTTTTCCGAGAACACAAGTAATGCAGAGTACGAAGGTGATCCCAAACGCTGTGTGGCGCAGCATGCAGGACCAGTCAGAGGGTGCTCCAATGAAAGTTAATGAACATAAGAAACACAGAGTCAGAGAGAAGAGCAGCAGGAAGCTCAGCTCAGAGTTGTTGGCTCTGACAATCGGGGATGTCCTGTGATGAAAGAACACAGCCGCTGTAAAAATGGCAAGACAGGCACCACCAACTGAGAATGCAGCCAGGACGATTCCTAGGACCTCGTCAAAGGAAAGAAACTCCACAGGCTTGGGTAAACAAGTGTCTCTCGCTGCATTAGGCCAGAACTCCTTGGGACAAGGGAAACAATCAAGGGAATCTGAAAAAACAAAACAAATAAAAGGTTCTTTTAGAAGTTAGCTTTTTAAGGTTTTAAGTTGAAGAAAAATAAGAGGGGAAAAACAATTAGAAAAAAAATGACTACCTGTAGCATTGCTAATCTCTCCCTCAGGACATGGTATACAGTCATAACAGCAGATGGGTTTTCCTTTCTGCAGCACTTTACGAGTTCCTGGAGGACAGGTGTCACTGCACACTGACACAGGCACCTGGAACAGAGATACAAACAAACATACATATATTATACCTATATTACACGTATAATTGTACATAACATACATATTAGTTTAGAAGCGTAGTTTCACATTTTATGTCTGGTTAAATCTGTCTGTGTACATGTATTTAAAATGCTATTGGTCTTTCTAATCAGTGCTCTTGTAAATACTGGCCTTCTTCACTTTTGCGTGTCTTTTTTTAAATTTTCAGAGTTAGACAAAGTCATTTAGTCATTAATTGTTTAGCCAGTCTAAGACTGCTTTAGTTTGATTAAGAGTGATTACTTTTGTGCTTCTTACTTGTGTGCCACCATCCACCCAGGTGAGGTTCTTGTTGATACGGAACTCCTGGCCCACCGGCAGTGATGCGTCATAGTGTCCTACTGTCACCATCTCAATGCTGCCACTCTCACTTTTCTGCCAGTTAACCAGCTCATATTTGGCAACAGGGTCCCCGTTGACATCAAATGACACATCATAACCATTTTGGGAAAATTTTACTTTCTTCAGCTGAGTAAGAACCTGTGAGGATGAAGTAGAGTAAACCAATGAAGGAAAGTGAGGAGTGAGTTATTTTAAAGAGTGCATTGAGTTGTTGACTCATTCATTTTGACTGACCTGTTTGGACTCTATCTTCATGAATTTGTCACATTGTGTTGTAGATTTCTTGTCCTGACACACTGCATTATGAATGGCATGTGCTATTGCATAAACAGCCTTGTACACCATGTTAGTAATTCGGAGCTGAGATGTGTCAGTGTACTGGCTCTGCAGCGTCTGTATATCTTCAGTTCCATCACACGCTCTCTGGTCAATGGCCATATCTAAAAACACACAGAGACACAGGAAGGTGTTATTTAGGTTTGACATTATGTAACCTACCAGATGTGCCAAACAGGAACTCATGTCTATAGTCCTTTTTTTTTTTTTTTATCTTCATGAAAACCAACTAATAAACAATAACTCATGAAAATAAGTCATCAGACAATTAATCATGTTCATTTTTTAATCAACAAAGGACCTAATGTGTTTAAAATGTATTAAATGATCTGGAATCACTGTTAGTAACCAATACAAGCTATGAAGTACAATTATTAATACATATTAAGCTTGAAGGCCTAGAAATTGTCTGTATACCATGGATTTGTGTTTATGGCTTCAGTATTCAGTGCTGGGAAACCACTACAGCCAAGTTGAAACAGAGGGAGGAGGGAAACAGAGGGAAATAAACTTGACTTGAAACCATCAAGTGTGATGATTCACAACAATGCACCTCATGTCCACCTTGTGTCTTTGTTCAGTATGATTAGATTTTTCATCACAATAGAAATCTTATAATAGCTGCTGACTTTTTTATCACAGAAACTCTACAACGATACGATAAGGACCCAACCGTGAATGTCAACTCACTTTTTCCCAACCTGCAGTTAAAGGCGTCTTCCCAGAACTCAGTAAGCACTGGTGATGCAGCTACTTCAGTGGGAGAGAGATCAAGCAAGAATTTTCTCAGTCCTGGGATGACTGACTGCTCAATGCCAAATCCGATGGCTCCAGCACAGAAGCTGTACCTGAGCAATACTGGGTTGGTTACCCAGGACTCACTGCCTATCCACTGGCGTGGTGGAGAAGGCTCACTCGACAGCTCCTTAAGCAGAATCTTCATTTCTCCAAAGGATACAAATGCCACAACAACCACAGCTGTTGACCTGGAGAGACATTATATTGCATGTGATATCAATATAAACACAAACATGAGGAATACTTTCCTCAAAAATTGTGAGTTTAATGTAGTCTTGGTCTCACTGAATATACAGTGTCTGTAATATATACGGGAGAAAAAAAAACATATACACATACAACAAATGACTGAAAAAAACCCAACATTTTTTGTGGTTTTGTGTGCAGAGGTTAGGGTCAGTACAGGCAACAAAAGCATAATCAGTGATGTACAAACCTGCGGATAACATCAGCTACTCTCTGGATCCTGCTGTGTGGGTGGGACCGATGAAAAGATTCAGAGTACTCCACACAGATCCCCTCCTTCTGTGCTGCGTCCAGGAAAGAAGCCATGCCATTATTGCCATAGTCTGAATCCGACCGGACAGCACCTATCCAAGTCCAGCCAAAGTGTTTTACCAGCTTAGCCAGCACATCAGCCTGGAACTGGTCACTGGGGATTGTTCTGAAGAAAGTGGGGTACTGCTGCTTATCAGACAGGCATGCACAAGTGGCAAAGTGGCTCACCTAAAAAAAATCAAAACTGTAATTATTTAATGGTCCGCACTATCCTATATGAAATGTATAGTTTGCCAGAATCTCAAAATATTTACTTGAGGAATGTTAAAGGACCCCATGATGCGTGACATGCTGATGGATGGCGTGGACCCAGATTCACCGACGACTGCCATCACCATACCAGATTGTGAGCATTCATTGCCGGTGTAAAACACTGGGTCCAGGCCATTTGACAGCTGGAAAGCCACATGCACCGCGATGGGCACTGAGGCACATGAGTCATGGATATGATAACCGAGCTTGATGCCCGGCAGCAGCTCTGTGCTGTTGTTAATCTCCTCGATGGCAAAGACCATTGCACGTGAGAAGCGCAGTTCACGGGAGTTGATGCTGCAAACAGACACTTAAAATTTACATATGATGAGGACAATTTTACCAGAAAACTCAGAATATAGTTATGGACAGTAACTGGTAACTGAACTGCATATGTGAAATAATATACCTAAAGGAAATTATTAAAAATAGTGAAAATTGTATTGTTATTGTGTTAAACAAAATTTCATAACAAAAAACAAACAAACAAACAAAAAAACACAAAAGCTTGTTTAATTCAGTCAAGCTCTATTGCCTACTGATTATATTACTTGCAATTTAAATTAATTTGTGCTTGCATTAAAATGAGCAAATTATTTGGCACTTAACGTCAGCCTAAATAAATAGAAAAGGGCATTTTTCAAGGGCACAAAAAACTTTGCAAAACAATTCTAAGCACATCGTGTACAAATATATATATATAATTTCTATTCCCACACAGTCTAACATCCTCTTACAACCACATGCACACTCATGTCACTATTAAAATTTACACATGATGAAAAAAAAAATCACACTTTTAACTGAAAACACACAATTAAGGAGAACTGCAATTTATAGTTATGGATAAGAACTAACATCTGTAATGCATCTGTGAACAAACATACATCAATGAGTTACCTGAAAAGACATTTATTTTACCTGCAATTCAAATGACCAAATACTCATTTGGCACTTAATGTAACTCTAAATTAATAGATTTTTTTTTTTTTTTCAATCTCTAAAATAAATTTAAAAAAAAAAGATTTGCAACAACATTTTAAGCACATCATACAAATCAAATCATTTCTGTCCCTACATAGTCTAATATCCTTTTTACATTCTCCCTCTTACTAACCTTCCTGTGCACTTTACCGGCTCAGGCATGGTGGTGTAGTTATGCTTCACTGTTTGCATGTAGGTGTGTATAGAGAAAACACCCCCAATAACATAGTCACCATCCATTGAGAATGCAGGTTGACGAACAGTACCCTGGAGCTTACATTCTGTTCTGTTCCTGTTCTGTGTTAGCTCAGCCCATTGTTTCAAACCATTCCCAGAATGATTAAAAGTAAGAGCTGAGTAGTTCAGCTGACACAAACGCAGAGACAAGATCAGGCCAATCATAAGAGCTGAGATGTCCATCCCTCAAGTGTCTGTATGTGGGAATACAGTTTGTGGGTTTTCACTGGTTTATACATTCTCAGACACGAGAACCCCTCCTTTTACTTTACGTCAGCTTACTATAAATCAGAGAGAGGATGCCCCCTACCGAATGGTTTTTGACCCATGTCTGAAGGCCCTTCCAAACTTGGGGACTGTGGGTGATTCTTAGCAATTCTCCACCTCTGATGGGATAGGTATACAATTACACTTGCTTATGGACCCAAACCAAATTTACAATGAGCCAAAATTTATGCTTTAAATTTATAAACTCATCAAGTATATATTATGTGTTTTCTAGCATATTAACAGGTGTTTTAATAAAACATTTGACCACAGACTCTACTAACTATAATTTGTTTGATGTTTTGTACTGAGTAGACTGTTTGTTACACATAACTAAACAAATAATATATTCATCAAATTAATAAAATAAAATGCAATGAGCAGACACTGATATTTGCCATCTTTCGTCCATCCGTCCATTTTCTTCCACTTATCCAGGGACGGGTTGCTGTGGCAGCAGATTTTAGGAGGGCTCCCCAGGCTTCCTTCTCCGCAGCAATGCATTCCAGCTCCTTCTGGGGGATCCAGAGGCATTCCCAGACTAGATGGGCTATAAGTGTGGCAACTCAAATGTCAATACTTTTATTGAAATGTTGATACAAAATTCAGTATTACACATTTTTAAAGGAATTTTGTCTTTATTGATTTCCTATATTTTATGTTTTCAACTTAGGAGCAAATATTTGTAAAATAAGACAATAATTACATTAAAGGGACATACACAAAATGATGAAATAAATAATAAATTAATATAAAACAAATGTCTTTATAACTTCAATGTATTTCCGAGGAAAAGTCTATACTAAATGCGCACAACCTAAGTTTTGAAGAAAATTTTCCCATTTTAACTATTTCCAAACCCCAAATGTCTTAGGACTGATTTTTGTTCATTAAATGTTTCTTGGTGTTCTTTTCTGGCTTAAACAATATGATGAAACACTTTGGAGCAAAAATACACAGTATCAGTCCAAAACTGGAGGCCAGAATGGCAAATATCTCCACAGCCACAGTGAATTTCCCAGGAGAGCTGACATACGCTGGAATAAAGGTGATCCAGACTGCACAGAATATCAGCATGCTGAAGGTGATAAATTTGGCTTCATTAAAACTATCAGGTAGTTTCCGAGCTAGAACAGCTAACACAAAGCAAAGAAAAGCCAGTAGGCCAATGTACCCGAGCACAACCCAGAACCCGATAGCTGAGCCTAATGCACACTCCAGGATGATTCTCTCCTTGTATACAGTTAGGTTTTTCATTGGAAAAGGGGGACTGACAACCAACCAAATAATACATATTAAAACTTGAACAAATGTAAAAGACACTACAGTCATTCTTTGCTGTGGAGGACCAAACCATTTCATAACATTACTACCTGGGAGTGTAGCTTTGAAGGCCATTAACACTACTATAGTTTTTCCAAGAACACAAGAGATGCAGAGGACAAAGGTGATCCCAAACGCTGTGTGGCGCAGCATGCAGGACCAGTCAGAGGGTGCTCCAATGAAAGTTAATGAACATAAAAAACATAGAGTCAGAGAGAAGAGCAGCAGGAAGCTCAGCTCAGAGTTGTTGGCTCTGACAATCGGGGATGTCCTGTGACGAAAGAACACAGCTGCTGTCATAATGGCAAGACAGGCTCCACCAACTGAGAATGCAGCCAGGATGATTCCTAGGACCTCGTCAAAGGAGAGAAACTCCACAGGCTTGGGGAAACAAGTGTCTCTCTCTGCATTAGGCCAGAACTCTTTGGGGCAAGGGAAACAATCAGTGGAATCTGGAAGAAAATGTAGCAAAAATTACTTTTATCAGTCATATACTGGACCTTGTAGATATTTATTGGAAAGAAAATTACCTGTAGTATTGCTAATCTCTCCCTCAGGACATGGTATACAGTCATAGCAGCAGATGGGTTTTCCTTTCTGCAACACTTTACGAGTTCCTGGAGGACAGCTATCACTGCACACTGACACAGGCACCTGGCACAAAGAAACAGACAAACTCACACATATTCAGGTGTGCCATGCAGCTCTTAGGATCAAAACATAGGTAGGTAGGCTCTAGGTAATAGCAATCTCCCATCACAAGCATCTATGTGCTCATTGAAAATTTGTGTAGCCAGCTAACTGAGACATTGCTACCGATACATGTGCAACAACATATATAATGATGTGTGATCACTGGTCAGCGTCCGACAACCTCTTCAGCGGGCGATGAGGGCCCATTGTTAGAGGGCTCTACCTGTGACGAGGGTTACAATATCCAATCTCATACAGAGACCATCCTCTGCTGGACTATTATATACATTGTAGGGATAGTAGTAGTAGTAGTAGTAGTGATAGTAGTAGTGATATAACATTTCTCCAAAAGAACATTGCAACTGAAGAAAGAAGATAATAGATCCTACAGAATGAGTACCCTTTCCCTGCACCAACAATAGAATCCCAACTCAATTGCCTTGTAGCCGGCAACGATGGAGCCTATTTTCTCTGCCTGGATGGTCTGTAACTGTACTGCCCAGTCTGGAGAGGTTGTCCCAGTGTGGGCATTGCACCTAGCATTTCCACTTTCTGTGAGAGCTCCTCAGACTTGGAGGGTGGTTCAGGGCTGGCTTGGTAACATCCAGGTCATTTTGGCATACCATGATTTTAGGCAACCAAATTGTCCTTCAACCATTCCTGTCATACTCCAGCAGAGCAGGAATGAGACAAAGAGGAGGCAAGGCATAAAACAGCTTTCTCCATGGCCCAATGTTTCTCTTGACAGCAGGCAGTTAGTGTTAAATTGGTTGGTAAACAGATCCACATTTGATCTGTCAAACCAAGTCTAAATCTGCTTCAATGCATTAAAGCTGCCACTCATCTGGCTCTTAACATAAGTTTGGTACCCAAAGGTTGTTCAGAAACAAAGGCGCTCTAAGACCCACAACCAGAGATTCTCTACCAGATTCAACAGGGATGTGAACCAAACTCCACTTTGCCTGTTTATGAAAGCCCCCATGGCGTCTGCATTCTGACAGGGACTCCTGCAGCTTGAATGAATCGAGCACAACTTCCAGATATTTAATCTATTGGTGTATCATTATTCTTCCAGTTGATCTAAACCTGGTTAAGTGAAAAATCAACCGTGTTATGTGAAAAATGGCCCAGTATTTCAACTTGGATATGGAAATAAGGCCAAATGGTAGCCTCTTGTAACTGTAAGCAACTCCCTGAAAAGTGCAGAAACTCCCTATGTTTCCAAGCCAACTTAATATGAAAGTACCCATCTTTCAGGTTGATAGTAGGGAATGAGTTGCCAGGCTGGATTACTTCCAGTAACCTCTTGATGGAACATAATGATGTCTTGTGGCCAGTGTACCTGTTAAGGATCCAGATCCAGAAAGGTCTAACACCAGTGCAGTTACCCATTTCTCTACATATCGAAAATCTATCTCCTCATGGGAGAACATGGTCCAGTGTCTCAAGCCTGGCCATGGTCGCGACAAGGGCAATGATGTTGTGCATCTGGTGGCCCATGGGGATCGTCTTGTCAAGTTCACTTTCATTGCAGCAAAGCATCAACTCACAAACACAAGTGGTCTAGCCACAGACACCTTCTTATGAGGAGAAGCACTTGGAACTCCCTACAGGGTGGAAGCTGCTCAAAAGCACTAAAAGCATAAGACATCCATGGCTTTGATGAGGCCTTGACATGTTGGACACTGATGAGCTTCTTCAAGTATTGACTCAATTTGTGGAGAAAGATAGAGCAATGAAAAGGAGAAGGACACTGAACAGTGACCATATATCCTAATATATGGTGTCACACATGTATCAGATGCGACGTCCAGATTGGCTGGCTACACACATACACATTTTCAGTGGACAAATGGATTTGTGTGTGATTGAGTGCTATTACCTATAGAGTCCAGTAGAGGATGGAGCCTAAGTGAGATAGAACCATTTAAATGTAAGTTTAATCTGCCAGGGACTGAATATAAAGTACTCTGTCTAAGTCTGTCTTAAAACAATACTTACATGCCAATATGTGTGTTAAAAGTGTTATAGATCATTGTTATCATTTATTTACTGTTGGATGGGCAAAATCCAAAGAACTCATAAAAATAAATAAAAAAAACTAGGTTATCAGAGTTAAAGTGGTTATCTTCCAAACAATCTTTAATTATAAATTTTCTCTTTTTCTCATCTCTCCTTACAGCTTAAAACAGTCATAGAAAATATATAGATTTTTTTTTCATACTGAAAATACTGTTATTTTGGAAGAGACCACTTATTTTTTGCTGCTGCCAAAGTCTAATATCATCTCTGACTGAAGGTGAAGGGCCATTTTTGCACAGAATGACAGAATGAATTAAATTGTATCCTTTGAGTTCACAAAATTTGAAATTTGAAGATGTTAAATTATTACTTTTGTTCTCCTTACTTGTGTGCCACCATCCATCCAGGAGATGTTTTTGTTCATATGGAACTCCTGGCCCTCCGGCAGTGATGCATCATAGTGCCCAACTACCACCATCTCAATGCTGCCACTTTTACTTTTTTGCCAGTTCACCAGCTCATACGTGGCCACAGGATCCCCGTTGGCATCAAATGACACATCATAACCATTTTGGGAGAAATTTACTTTCTTCAGCTGAGTAAGAACCTGTGAGAATGAAGTAGAGTAAGGTAATGAAAACAGAAGGAAAATTAAAAATAAGTGAACTAAAATGACTATTTAATTTAATAAAAGATACATTATAGTGAATAAAGAGCATTAGAGTGCCCATTCATTTATTTTAACTGACCTGCTTGGACTCTATCCTGCTGAATTTGTCACATTGAGTTGTGGAATTTGTGTCCTCACACACTGCATTATGAATAGCATGTGCTATTGCATAAACAGCTTTATACACCATGTTAGTGATTCGGAGCTGAGATGTGTCAGTGTACGGACTCTGGAGCGTCTCTATGTCTTCAGTTCCATCACACACACTCTCATCTATTGCTTCACCTTAAAATGATAATGACAATGATATCAGGCCTACATTATCATTCTTTCTGATGTTTTTGTTGTTGACATTTATTTTTGTCATATACCTAATATGCCTTGAAAACAACTAGTATATATTGCCTATATTTCTCATATTCATTTATAAAACATGTTTATTTTCCATTATATTACAAAAGACCTGTTATGCAAACATACTTTGATCTCCTTTCTTTTAAACAGCAGTTGTTTCCATTTATGTCTGGACCAGTTGTTGCTATTATTATTATTATTATTATTACGACGGAGTATTAGCGCCACATTTAAATATTTCTTTTTGGAATTAATTACGAGAATAAAGTCGTTATTAAATATAGCGAGAATTAATTACGAGATTAAAGTCGTTATTAAATATGGCGAGAATTAATTACGAGATTAAAGTCGTTATTAAATATGGCCCTAATACTCCGTCGTAACTATGTGATGCTGATGTGCCAAAAGATTAAGTATCTCCTTGTTTGTGAAACCTATGCTATAGAGGCACTATAAGCGTGCCAGTGTAGGTGTAGGTGCATGCAGGTGTAAATGCATAACACAGCCAATGTCCAAGCATTACTGATTATATGTTGCAGGTTTATTAGGCTACACACAGCCGACTCAAAAGTACTCACTTTCACAATAACACACAATTCTGACCTGCGGCGTTACACGCCATGGCACGGTCAAAAACCGTGTGGATTCCTCAGCGTGCGCCCCTGCGCTGATTAACTCACCTACCTATATAGATTCAAACAATGGCCTAAATAGATACTGCCACCTACTGGCACAAATGTGTACAACACTCATGAACACAGAAAATGACCAAACTGGCTCCTACATATGCTAAAGTACAATTCCACGAAATGCTCCACGGCCCTCATTTTAACAACTTTCCTCCTCTAAAACAACAGGATAGAATATTTACGACTTTATTCTCGTAATTAATTCTCGCCATATTTAATAACGACTTCAATCCCGTAATTAATTCTCGCTGCCATATTTAATAACGACTTTAATCTCGTAATTAATTCCAATTTTTTATTTATTTAAATGTGGCCCTAATATTCCGTCATTATTATTATTATTATTATTATTACCTAAATGTATACAAACTCATGTTAATACCACTCAACTTCTTCATTTACGTAAATTATCTGAAATCACTATCAGTATTATAATCTAATTAGACCTACACATACTGTAATTGATTAATACTCATATGCACAATATTTGTCTTTATTCTACTTGGTGACTATCTATATATACTGTGTGCTAAAGTGTATAAAGTATATAGTATTCAGTGTTGTACTGTGAAACAAAATCTTCTCATCAGGAGCCCTAAACCTGAGCTGAAAAATCATTAACTGACATTATTCAGTCAGATTCACAATATATCTATCTTGTGTCTTTCCTCAATACCAATAGATTTACCTTTCAAGAGAAATCTGTACACTTTACTTGGATAGTCCATCTACAGAGTATATAACTGTAGCGTTTCAGAATCTTATTACTGGGATTCACCACTGTGGTTAAGTTTAGGAACAAATATATCTTGGTTAAGGGATGTTCATGAACTGTTACATTTCAAATGTTACAAATACTTTATATATGTTTTATACTATCTCTAGGTTGGTTAGTATTATAAGGTGATACTAAAATTTGGGGTTTGACAAAACAGCTACATAGAACCAAGCGTGAGTGGCATCTATGTTAAAAATCAGCAGAACTTTCTCACTTTTTCTCAGCCTGCAGTTGAATGAATCCTCCCAAAACTCAGTCAGCAGCGGAGAGGCAGCCACTTTAGTGGGAGAGAGATCGAGCAAGAATTCTCTCAGACCTGGGATGACAGATTTCTGAATGCCAAATCCAATGGCTCCAGCACAAAAGCTGAATCTCAGCATGACTGGATCAGTTACCCAGGCCTCACTGCCTATCCACTGGCGAGGTGGAGAGGGCTCACTTGACAGCTCCTCTAGCAGAATCTTCATATCTCCAGAGGCGACAAATGCCACAACAACAATAGCCGTTGACCTGAAGGGATATTGTAGGGCAAAAACAAAAATAAAATAATCTTTCATCTTCATCATTTTTAGGGGTTTTGTCTGCAGAGTCAGTGTCAGCACAGGAAACAAAATCACTGATACAAACCTGCGGATAACATCAGCTACTCTCTGGATCCTGCTCTGTGGGTGGGTGCGATAGAAAGATTCAGAGTATTCCACACAGATCCCCTCCTTCTGCGCTGCATTCAAAAAAGAAGCCATTCCATTATTGCCATAGTCTGAATCTGACCGGACAGCACCTATCCAAGTCCAGCCAAAGTGTTTTACCAGCTTGGCCAGTGCATCAGCCTGGAACTGGTCACTGGGGATTGTTCTGAAGAAACTCGGATACTGCTGCTTATCAGACAGGCATGCACAAGTGGCAAAGTGGCTCACCTAAAGGAAAACAAGAGTGCAATTTTTTAATGGAACAGAAAAAAAAAACTCAGTTCTGGCCTAAACACATAGTTTATCAGAAACTCCAAATACTTACTAGAGGAATGTTAAATGACCCTAGGAGGCGTGACATGCTAATAGATGGTGTGGACCCAGATTCAGCAACAATAGCCATCACCATACCAGAATGCGAACAATTATCACTGGTGTAAAACACTGGGTCCAGGCCATTTGAAAGCTGGAATGCCACATGCACTGCCATGGGCACTGAGGCACATGAGTCATGGATCTGATAACCGAGCTTGATGCCTGGAAGCAGTTTTGTGCTGTTGTTAATCTCCTCGATTGTGAAGACCATTGCACGTGAGAAGCGCAGTTCACGGGAGTCAATGCTGCACACAGAAATTCATGTCACTATTGAAATAACATATATATATATAAAGATAAATAGATATACTAAGGACAATTTACAGTTTTAACAAAAAACACACAGGAGAGGAGAACTGCAATTCATAGTTATGAACAATAAGTGACATCAGTGAACCAAATATTATTCACAGATTTACCTGACCATTAAAATTCAAAATATAAAATTAGTCCAAAGTTCAAGGGAAATGATTACATTTAATACACATTATTAAAAATAGTAAACTAAATCTTAATGTAGTTTCATCATGTTTAATATTTATAAAACTGTTTTTTAAATACAGCTATATTTTCAGTAAATAAAACACAATAAATGCTTATTTTTTCAAATAGTCACACTCTCTTCTCTTTATTTCTGAAATTATGACACCTATAATATACAATAAAAAAATAAAATAAAAATTCATATTCAGTATTATGCAAAAGCTTTGTAATGCAACTGTAAGTACATCATACAAATCAAATCCTTTCTAACATCCTCTTAATGACCACGT
Organism: Miichthys miiuy; assembly: GCA_036365135.1. NCBI lineage: Eukaryota > Metazoa > Chordata > Actinopteri > Sciaenidae > Miichthys > Miichthys miiuy. The sequence continues at coordinate 9,945,045 of CM071607.1, read as the reverse complement.
CTCCCTCTTACTAACCTCCCTGTGCACTTTAGTGGTTCAGGCATGGTGGTGTAGTTATGCTTCACTGTTTGCATGTAGTTGTGTATGGAGAAAACACCCCCAATAATGTAGTCACCATCCGTTGAGAATGCAGGTTGACGAGTGGTACCCTGGAGCTTACATTTCATAGATGAGGCCTCAGTGCTGACACCAGCACCAGTCCTATCCTCTGTTAGCTCAGCCCTTTGTTTCAGACCAACCCCAGAACCGTTCAAGGCCAGAGGTAAATGCAAACCCAGCGAGAAGATAAGGCCAAAAAAGAGAGCTGACATCTCCATGCCTCATGTGTCTCTATGGGTGCATACTGTGTCTTCACTGGTTTATATAGATTTTCAGACAGAAGCCTCCCTCCTTTCATTGTACGTCAGTCTTCAGACATTGAAGAGTGGATGCTTGTCTTTAATGAACTCTTGTACAATTCTTTGCTTTTTTTTTTTTTTTGCTTTTTCTACATTGTCTACACTACTACAAGTGTCCCTGTCTCTTTTCTCCTCTTGTAAACATATTGTAAACACCAGATGGCTTCTTAATGTCATACCCATAAATCTGTTTTCCTTTGTTTTACCTCATATTACAGTTAAAGGCCCTTTCAGACGTATCACAATTTGAGCGGCACTCGCCATTGGATTCAACACAATGAGTTTGAACTATATAGTATCCACATTGTTCATTTCAACAAAAAAACATCACGGCATGGTGTAAGGGTTTAAAAGGCACATAAACCTAACAAATGTGCCCCTTCAATGTGTTGTCTGTGTGGTTCAATCTTTATTTTTAAATAAATCACAGGATCATTTTTTTTTCACTATGGTATATTTGAAAATAACTTCCTGTTAGTCCTATACTAATGCTATTACACAACCTGCCAGCTAAAACCCAATTAATGTCGGAAAAGTAATTCTGATTGGAGGTTACAGGGTTCCAAAATTCTCAATAGGCTACCTATACTGTAGATGACATGCAGAAAACGGTACCGACCATTGTTTCCTCCCTTTATCACTTCGAGTGGATCTGTACATCTATGTAATGCCAGAGGTCAAGCAGGAAATTATCAAAAAATCAACACAGAAAGAGCAGGGACATTTCCTTAGCATTTAGAGAATTTGAACAGCCCTTATCATTGCTGCCACACACATAATTCTGGGTCTTTTCATTCGATAGGAATCTTTCTAAGCAAAAAAGACTTTTGCCAACCATAGCCAATGGCAATGAGTATAGGGAAATATCACTGGCAACAGCTCTGCTCCAGTAGTGCCACCTCATGCCCTAGTTGGATGGCACACTGAATTGCTGCTGAGGAGAAAAACCCGAGCTCAGGAATTTTATTTTAAGAATACAAAAGCCTGAGATGGCAAAGCATCTCAAGGTTCACTGCCGAGCATCATAATATTTATAACATATGTCACAGGTGGAGGTTTACCCATTCTCTATGGGCTATTGATGTTGGCCATACACCCCTCTCAATTGGTCACCCAAATCATTCAAAATAATAAATGATGACGCCATTCTTTGAAAATAAACATCCACATAGAAGTCTTAGCAACTTTCCACCATAGGATGTTTCTAACCTCAGGCTTGAATACAATGTTGATAAGACTGTGTAGGCTCTAGCGTATGCCCTCGATAACACACTGTGCTGTCTGCCAGGGACAAGGCCTGTCAGATGGTGCAGCTGTGCTGCTTTGCAAAGACTAGAGCCATGGCAGGTGTGATATCTGTTTACTCTCCACCTGGTGGTGTTTACTCAAATAGATTTTAGAAAAAGAAGACATGATTAATTATGACATCAGTAGGCCAGATTGAATCTCTTGATTGTCTTTTAATAGATGACAAAATCTTTAATTCTAGAAGCTGCAAAGTAAAATTCCCTTTATAGTTTGATTGAGTAAATAGAGCTAACCTTTCACAAAGAGATGCATTGACAGGACAGGATGCAAACATTCAAAAACTCAACAGAGTCAACAAAGTATACTATATGTAATATTCTATAGCTTCCTCATTGTTTATCAAACTTCTAATCATTTAGATTTTTCAGTCATACAAAAATATTGTTCAAATTTCATTTTTTTAAATTTGAATTTAATTTTATCAAAATGTTGGGACAGAAATTTAATAACACATTTTTGTTTTAGAAATGTGACTTTAGAAGATAATGAAAATGTTTCTATAACAATAACATGTTGAAAGCATATGCAATAATATATATAAAAACATACATATACATTAAATAAAATATTTAAAAAAAAGTATGTATGTAAAGGTTTAAATCAACTAGGTGTTGAATGGCCACAGAATAAAATCTATATTTTATGTTGCTATGTTATTATGTAACTATTTCCAAACCCCAAATGTCTTAGGACTGATTTTTGTTCATTAAATGTTTCTTGGTGTTCTTTTCTGGCTTAAACAATATGATGAAACACTTTGGAGCAAATATACACAGTATCAGTCCAAAACTGGAGGCCAGAATGGCAAATATCTCCACAGCCACAGTGAATTTTCCAGGAGAGCTGACATACGCTGGAATAAATGTGATCCAGACTGCACAGAATATCAGCATGCTGAAGGTGATAAATTTGGCTTCGTTGAAACTATCAGGTAGTTTCCGAGCTAGGACAGCTAATGCAAAGCAAAGAAAAGCCAGTAGGCCTATGTACCCAAGCACAACCCAGAACCCAACAGCTGAGCCTAATGCACACTCAAGGATAATTCTCTCCTTGTATATGGTTAGGTTTTTCATTGGAAAAGGTGGACTAACAACCAACCAAATAATACATATTAAAACTTGAACAAATGTGAAAGACACTACAGTCATTCTTTGCTGTGGAGGACCAAACCATTTCATGACATTACTACCCGGGAGTGTAGCTTTGAAGGCCATTAAGACTACTATAGTTTTTCCAAGAACACAAGAGATGCAGAGGACGAAGGTGATCCCAAACGCTGTGTGGCGCAGCATGCAGGACCAGTCAGAGGGTGCTCCAATGAAAGTTAATGAACATAAGAAACACAGAGTCAGGGAGAAGAGCAGCAGGAAGCTCAGCTCAGAGTTGTTGGCCCTCACAATCGGGGATGCCCTGTGACGAAAAAACACAACCGCTGTCACAATGGCAAGACAGGCTCCACCAACTGAGAATGCAGCCAGGATGATTCCTAGAACCTCGTCAAAGGAGAGAAACTCCACAGGCTTTGGGAAACAAGTGTCTCTCTCTGCATTAGGCCAGAACTCTTTAGGGCAAGGGAAACAATCAGTGGAATCTGGAAGAAAATGAATCAAAAATTACTTTTAGTGACATGTGCTTGATGCTGTAGATATACATAGAAGACAGAAAAAAAAGGACTTTCATCAGTTATGTATTTGATGATGTAGATATGCCTTAGAAAAATGAGTACCTGTAGCATTGCTAATCTCTCCCTCAGGACATGGTATACAATCATAACAGCAGATGGGTTTTCCTTTCTGCAGCACTTTACGTGTTCCTGGAGGACAGCTGTCACTGCACACTGACACAGGCACCTGGAACATAGAAATACAAATACTCACACATATTCAGGTTTGCTTTACAGCTGTATTATGAATGGCACTGTACATACCGGTATGTACAAGGGGAGGAATTACAGCAAGCAAAAACTTTAAATGTAGACATATTGTTCCCTTTAATATCACAAAATGTGAAAGTAAACTATGGCAACTTATTACTTTTGGGCTTCTTACTTGTGTGCTACCATCCACCCAGGTGAGGTTCTTGTTGATACGAAACTCCTGGCCCACCGGCAGTGATGCATCATAGTGTCCTACTGTCACCATATCAATGCTGCCACTCTCACTTATTTGCCAGTTAACCAGCTCATATTTGGCCACAGGATCCCCGTTGGCATCAAATGACACATCATAACCATTTTGGGAAAAATTCACTTTCTTTAGTTGCATGAGAACCTGTGAGGATGAAGTAAAATATGACAGCGAAGGAGAGAAAAGACAAAGGATTATTTCAATTCATAAAAGCCACATTAAAGTGAAAAAAGGGCATTGTAATTTTCACTTATTTATTGTGACTGACCTGTTTGGACTCAATTCTTCTAAATTTGTCACACTGAGTTGAAGAATTTTTGTCCTCACACACTGCATTATGAATAGCATGTGCTATTGCATAAACAGCCTTATACACCATGTTAGTGATTCGGAGCTGAGATGTGTCAGTGTACGGACTCTGTAGAGTCTCTATGTCTTCAGTTCCATCACAACTGTCGTCGCTGACTGCACATGAAAACACAGAGAGAGAGATTACGATTTTGATATTTCATATTATTAATTATTTATCCTACCAAACGCAGAAACTAATGTATCTTAAGTCTAATTAATTCAAATATTTAAATGTGCTTATATCACGTTACATGTCACAGAACTGTTTTAGGAACATGCACTCATCTTTTTTCTTGTCGAAAAACATTTGTTGTTACAGTTTGTATAGGCCCGCATGTGAACAAAAATAATCATCAGACAATTTGTCAATACAGTATCTGTAAGACCCTGTGCTTAAGTGTTTAGGACTTCAATATTAGTATTGTGAAACCATCAAGCAGAGTGCCTAAATTTGACCTGAAATTATCAATTATGATAATTTACAGTCATGCAACTGTTCACCTCATATCTATATTTAATATCAATATTTAACTCCAGACTCCACGACAAGGACTCAACAAAGAATGTTAACTCACGTTTGCTCAGCCTGCAGTTGAATGAATCCTCCAAGAACTCAATGAGCACTGGAGAGGCAGCCACTTTAGTGGGAGAGAGATCCAGCAGAAATTCTCTCAGACCTGGGATGACGGATTTTTGAATACCAAATCCAATGACTCCAGCACAGAAGCTGAACTTCAGCATGTCTGGGTTTGTTACCCAGGACTCGCTGCCTATCCACTGACGAGATGGAGAAGGCTCACGCGACAGCTCCTTTAGCAGAATCTTCATGTCTCCAGAGGCTACAAATGCCACAACAACCATAGATGTTGACCTGGAGAAAAAATGATACTGCATGAAAATCTAAGCATCAAACTAATGCTTTTGAATAAAAATAAAAACAGTTACCGCAAAAAACCTTAGTAGTTGATACATTTTTTTCATGAGTTGAATGTATTCTTGGTTTCACTGACCAGTAATCTCTATTTTTCTCTAACAATTCAGTGTCACCACAGAGAACAAAGGTAAAATCAGTGATGTAGAGACCTGCGGATAACATCAGCTACTCTCTGGATCCTGCTATGAGGGTGGGTCCGATGGAAAGATTCAGAGTATTCCACACAGATCCCCTCCTTCTGTGCTGCATCCAGGAAAGAGGCCATCCCATTATTGCCATAGTCTGAATCTGACCGGATAGCACCTATCCAAGTCCAGCCAAAGTATTTTACCAGTTTGGCCAACACGTTAGCCTGGAACTGGTCACTGGGGATTGTTCTGAAAAAACTGGGGTACTGCTGTTTATCAGACAGGCATGCGCAAGTGGCAAAGTGGCTCACCTAAAGGAAAACAACAGTGTAATTATTCAAGGGGACAGAAAAATAATCACTGTCTTATAATAAATGCACAAATGATCAGAAATACAGAAAAAAAAAATTACTTGAGGAATATTAAAAGACCCGATAATACGTGACATGCTGATGGATGGCGTGGACCCAGACTCACCGACGATACCCATCACCATACCAGATTGTGAGCAGTTGTCACCTTTGTAAAACACTGGGTCCAGACCATTCGAAAGCTGAAATGTTGAATGCATTGCCAGGGCACTGAGCCACATGAGTCATGGATCTGATAACCAAGCTCGATTCCCGGGAGCAGCCCTGTGCTGTTGTTAATCTCCTCAATGGCGAAGACCATTGCACGTGAGAAACGCAGTTCACGTGAGTCAATGCTGCACACAGAAATTTATGTCACTATTCAAATTTACATATGCTAAAAAAAAATTACTCTTTACACAAAAACACACAATAAAGGAGAACTGCATTTCACAGTTGTGCATAATAACTAACATCTGTATTGCATCTGTCAACAGTTTTACATGAATGAGTTATCTGACCACCACAATTCAAAAGATAAGATTAGATATAATTTCAAAATAGACATGGGCAATTAATTCTAATATCTTCATTTCTTTTTATCCAGTTCAATATAAATAAAACTGGTCTTAAACACATCTATATTTTTAGCACAATACACAAAAATTATTCTTTTCCACACAGTTACAATATACAATCAGTACTGATTTGGCACATAATATCAGCCTAAATAGATAGAAATAATTTAAAAATAATTTTTTGTAATTATAATACCTGTTATAAATAATACAAAAAAGTAATTATTCAGTATTATGCAAAAGCTTTGTAATGCAACAGTAAGCACATCATGCAAATCAAATCATTTCTGTCCCCACACAGTCTAACATCCTATTAACGACCACTTCTCCCTCTTACTAACCTCCCTGTGCACTTTAGTGGCTCAGGCATAGTGGTGTAGTTATGCTTGACTGTTTGCATGTAGTTGTGTATGGAGAAAACACCCCCAATAACGTAGTCACCATCCATTGAGAATGCAGGTAGACGAGCAGTACCTTGGAGCTTACATTTCATAGATGAGGCCTCAGTACTGACATCAGTACCAGTCCTATCCTCTGTTAACTCAGCCTTTTGTTTCAGACCATCCCCAGAACGATCAAAAGTAAGAGCTAAAGGCAGCTCGCACAAAGCCAAAGACAGGATCAGGCCAGTAAAGACAGCTGAGATCTCCATCCCTCTAGTGTCTGCATGTGGGCATATCATTTTAACTGGTTTATAGATTTTCAGACAAAAGTTTCCCTCCTTCTATTTGACGTCAGCTTATCATACATCAGAGAGATGATGCCCTTACCCAATGGTTTCAGGTGAAGCACTTTGGGGAATACACATTTCAGTGCAGATTTGTTTCACCAACAGGTTGGTTGGAAGTTTTTGGATCTTTCTAGGCTTTCTCAAAAATTATGTAAAAAAATGTAAATTTGTGGAAAATAAAAGTGGTAGTTACAGTAGTTTTCTGTGTTTTTAAATTGTACACAAAACTCTAAACTCTAGATTATATAATGGTGGTATTGGTAAGCATTATATTTAAGGTAACTCTTACTAGTTTTATGTTGTGTGGCTACACCCTGTGAGTAAAAACACATACATGCCATGAATTAGATGTAGTAAAATGAGTAAGGACAAAGAAAAACTGCATTGCATTGTTGTCCCACAAACTTGAGATGATTACTTGGTGTTATTTTTTGGCTTAAACAATATGATGAAATACACAAATGATGTAGGAAAAAAATCTACGTGAAACACATAACTTAATTTGTAACTTAAATGTATTTCCGAAGTAAGGACTATAGTCAATGTCCACAACATAAAGTCTAAAGAGAATGTTCCCATTTTAATTGTTTCCAAACCTTGGATGTCTTAGGACTGATTTTTGTTCATTAAATATTTCTTGGTGTTCTTTTCTGGCTTAAACAATATGATGAAACACTTTGGAGCAAATATACACAGTATCAGTCCAAAACTGGAGGCCAGAATGGCAAATATCTCCACAGCCACAGTAAATTTCCCAGGAGAGCTGACATACGCTGGGATAAAGGTGATCCAGACTGCACAGAATATCAGCATGCTGAAGGTGATAAGTTTGGCTTCATTAAAATTATCAGGTAGTTTCCGAGCTAGGACAGCTAACACGAAGCAAAAGATAGCCAGTAGGCCTATGTACCCGAGCACAACCCAGAACCCGACAGCTGAACCTAATGCACACTCCAAGATGATTCTCTCCTTGTATACAGTTAGGTTTTTCATTGGAAAAGGTGGACTAACAACCAACCAAATAATACATATTAAAACTTGAACAAATGTGAAAGACACTACAGTCATTCTTTGCTGTGGAGGACCAAACCATTTCATGACATTACTTCCTGGAAGTGTAGCTCTAAAGGCCATTAACACTACTATAGTTTTTCCAAGAACACAAGAGATGCAGAGGACGAAGGTGATCCCAAACGCTGTGTGGCGCAGCATACAGGACCAGTCAGAGGGTGCTCCAATGAAAGTTAATGAACATAAGAAACACAGAGTCAGAGAGAAGAGCAGCAGGAAGCTCAGCTCAGAGTTGTTGGCCCTGACAATCGGGGATGCCCTGTGACGAAAAAACACAACCGCTGTCACAATGGCAAGACAGGCTCCACCAACTGAGAATGCAGCCAGGATGATTCCCAGAACTTCATCAAAGGAGAGAAACTCCACAGGCTTGGGTAAACAAGTGTCTCTCTCTGCATTAGGCCAGAACTCATTGGGGCAAGGGAAACAATCAGTGGAATCTGGAAGAAAATGAATCAAAAATTACTTTTATTAGTCATATACTGGACCTTGTAGATATTTATTGGAAAGAAAATTACCTGTAGTATTGCTAATTTCTCCCTCAGGACACAGTATGCAATCATAACAGCAGATGGGTTTTCCTTTCTGCAACATTTTACGAGTTCCTGGAGGACAGCTATCACTGCACACTGACACAGGCACCTGGCACAAAGAAACAGACAAACTCACACATATTCAGGTGTGCCATGCAGCTCTTAGGATCAAAACATAGGTAGGTAGGCTCTAGGTAATAGCAATCTCCCATCACAAGCATCTATGTGCTCATTGAAAATTTGTGTAGCCAGCCAATTGAGACATTGCTACCGATACATGTGCAACAACATATATAATGATGTGTGATCACTGGTCAGCGTCCGACAACCTCTTCAGCGGGTGATGAGGGCCCATTGTTAGAGGGCTCTACCTGTGACGAGGGTTACAATATCCAATCTCATACAGAGTCCATCCTCTGCTGGACTCTATATATAGTAGGCGGAGCCCGATGAGTGTACACCCTAGCTGCAACAAGTCAACAACCCAACCACAATGAACTCAACCATAGATTAATAGCTGCAGCCCTCCTTTGACTCAATAACCTAGACCATCACAGTGGAAGCCTGACACAAAAAACATTTAATCTGTACAACTGGTTGAGATCATGACCTAACCTTTCTTGTGTCAAGGCATATTGAAGATATCCTGCCCACCTCATACTGTGAGTCCTCCAAGAGCACGGGAGAATGTAGGTGTTTCTCAGGAGGCATCAGATGCAACAAAACTAATAGTTACTAAGATCTTTCACAGGGCATTCTCACAAGGACTCCTGCAGCATGAAGGAATCAGATCCAGATATTCCATCTACTGGTGTATCACTACCTGGTTAAGTGAAAAATCAACTGTGTTGTGTGAAAAATGGCCCAGCATTTCAACTTGGATATGGAAATAAGGCCAAATTGTAGCCTCTTGTAACTGTAAGCAACTCCCTGAAAAGGGCAGAAACTCCCTATGTTTCCAAGCCAACTTAATATGAAAGTACCCATCTTTCAGGTTGATAGTGGGAATGAGTTGCCGGGCTGGATTACTTCCAGTAACCTCTTGATGGAACATAAGGATGTCTTGTGGCCAATGTATCTGTTAAGGATCCAGATCCAGAAAGGTCTAACACCAATGCAGAGCAAAACCCCTTTTGTGTATCACAAGTGGGGTCGACCCATTTCTCTAGACATCGAAAATCTATCTCCTCCTGGGAAGATATGGTCCAGTGTCTCAAGACAGGCCATGGTCGCGACAAGGGCAATAATGTTGTGTCTGGTCTGGTGGCCCATGGGGATCTTCTTGTCAAGTTCACTTTCATTGCAGCAAAGCATCAACAAGTGGTCTAGCCACAGACACCTTCTTATGAGGAGAAGCACTTGGAACTCCCTACAGGGTCGGAGCTGCTCAAGACCGACCGCAGCATAGTCCCATACAAGGCACTAAAAGCATAAGACATCCATATGTGATGAGGCCTTGACATGATGGGCACTGATGAGCTTCGTCAAGTATTGATACAATTTGTGGAGAAAGATAGAGCAATGAAAAGGAGAAGGACACTGAACAGTGACCATATATCCTAATATATGGTGTCAGACAGGCTACGCATATACAAATTTTCCGTGGACAAATGGATTTGTGTGTGATTGAGTGCTATTACCTATAGAGTCCAGTAGAGGGTGGAGCCTAAGTGAGATAGAACCATTTAAACACAAGTTTAAACTGCTAGGGATTGAATACACAGTACCCTGTCTAAGTCTGTCTTAAAACAATACTTACATGCCAATATGTGTGTTAAAAGTGATCATTGTTATCATTCCAAAATCCAAATAACTTATTTATTTTTAAAAAACTATGAGGCTACAATCAGAGTTAAAGTGGTTATCTTCCAAACAATCTTTTATTATAGATTTTCTCTTTTTCTTACCTCTGCTTACAGCTTAAAACAGTCATAGAACATATAAAGGGAGAATTTCATTCTGAAAATACTGTTATTTTGGAAGACACCACTTATTTTTTGCTGATGTGGAAGTCTAATATCATCTGACTGAAGGTGAAGGGCCATTTTTGCACAGAATAAGGACTATTAAATTGTAAATTCCTTTGAGTTCACAAAATTAATTTGAAAATTTGAAGATGTTAAATTATTACTTTTGTTCTCCTTACTTGTGTGCCACCATCCATCCAGGAGATGTTTTTGTTTATATGGAACTCCTGGCCCACCGGCAGTGATGCATCATACTGCCCTACTGTCACCATCTCAATGCTGCCACTCTCACTTTGCCAGTTCACCAGCTCATATGTGGCCACAGGATCCCCGTTGGCATCAAATGACACATCATAACCATTTTGGGAGAAATTTACTTTCTTCAGCTGAGTAAGAAACTGTGAAGATGAAGTAGAGCAAGGTAATGAAAACAGAAGGGAAATTAAAGATCAGGGAACTAAAATTAACATTTAATGTAATAAAATATGCATCATAGTGAAAGCATTCAAGTGCCCATTTATTTTAACTGACCTGCTTGGACTCTATCCTGCTGAATTTGTCACACTGAGTTGTAGAATTTGTGTCCTGACACACTGCATTATGAATAGCATGTGCTATCGCATAAACAGCCTTGTACACCATGTTAGTGATTCGGAGCTGAGATGTGTCTGTGTACGGACTCTGGAGCATCTCTATGTCTTCAGTTCCATCACACACACTCTCATCTATTGCTTCACCTTAAAATGATAATGACAATGATATCAGGCCTACATTATCATTCTTTCTGATGTTTTTGTTGTTGACATTTATTTTATTTTTGTCATACACCTAATACGCCTTGAAAAAAGAAAAGAAAAGAAATGACATGTTATGCAAACATATTTTGATCTCCTTTCTTTTAAATAGCTGTCGTTTCCATTTATGTTTGGACCAGTTATTATTATTATTATTATTATTATTATTATTATTATTATTATTATTATTACCTAAATTTATACAAACTCGAGTTAATACAAATCAGTCGTCAAACAACTAGTGACATTTATAAATGTTGCTAATGTCCTTAACTTCTTCATTTACTTAAATTATCTGAAATCACTATCAGTATTATAATCTAATTAGACCTACACATACCGTAATTGATTAATAGTAATATGCACAATATTTGTTTTTATTCTACTTGGTGACTACTTTACTTGGATAGTCCATCTACAGAGTATATAACTGTAGTATTTCAGAAGCTTATTAGTTCAGATTCAGCAACCGTGTCCACCACTGTGGTTAGGTTTAGGCACAAATATATCTTGGTTATGGGATGTTCATGAACTGTTACATTTCAAATATTACAAATACTTTATATATGTTTATACTATCTCTAGGGTTAGGGTTAGTATTTTGCGGTGATACTAAAATGTGGTGCTTGATCTTAGAACAGCTTCTGACCTTTTGATACAGGAGGCTCAGCTTTTATAACAACAAAACAAAACAAAACAACATGGAACCAAGTATGAGTGGCATCTATGTTAAAAATCAGCAGAACTTTCTCACTTTTTCCCAGCCTGCAGTTGAATGAATCCTCCCAGAACTCCGTCAACACTGGAGAGGCAGCAACTTTAGTGGGAGAGAGATCGAGCAAGAATTCTCTCAGACCTGGGATGACAGATTTCTGAATGCCAAATCCAATGGCTCCAGCACAAAAGCTGAATCTCAGTATGTCTGGATCAGTTACCCAGGCCTCACTGCCTATCCACTGGCGTGGTGGAGAGGGCTCACTCGACAGCTCCTCTAGCAGAATCTTCATATCTCCGGGGGCTGCAAATGCCACAACAACTATAGCCGTTGACCTGAAGGGATATTGTAGGGCAAAAGAAACAAAATAAAATAATCTTTTATCTTCATCATTTTTAGGGGTTTTGTCTACAGAGTCAGTGTCACCACAGAGAACAAAAGCACAATCAGTGATGTACAAACCTGCGGATAACATCAGCTACTCTCTGGATCCTGCTGTGTGGGTGGGTGCGATAGAAAGATTCAGAGTATTCCACACAGATCCCCTCCTTCTGCGCTGCATTCAGAAAAGAAGCCATGCCATTATTGCCATAGTCTGAATCTGACCGGACAGCACCTATCCAAGTCCAGCCAAAGTGTTTTACCAGCTTGGCCAATGCATCAGCCTGGAACTGGTCACTGGGGATTGTTCTGAAGAAAGTGGGGTACTGCTGCTTATCAGACAGGCATGCACAAGTGGCAAAGTGGCTCACCTAAAGGAAAGCAACAGTGTAATTATTTAATTGAATAGAAAAACAACTCAGTTCTGGCCTAAACACATTTATCAGAAACTCCAAATACTTACTAGAGGAATGTTAAATGACCCTAGGAGGCGTGACATGCTGATGGATGGTGTGGACCCAGATTCACCAACGATAGCCATCACCATACCAGAATGCGAACAATTGTCGCCTCTGTTAAACACTGGGTCCAGGCCATTTGAAAGCTGAAATGCCACATGCACTGCCATGGGCACTGAGGCACATGAGTCATGGATCTTATAACCAAGCTTGATGCCTGGAAGCAGTTTTGTGCTGTTGTTAATCTCCTCGATTGTGAAGACCATTGCACGTGAGAAGCGCAGTTCACGGGAGTCAATGCTGCACACAGAAATTCATGTCACTGTTGAAATTACATATATATAAAGATAAATAGATATACTAAGGACAATTTACAGTTTTAACAAAAAACACACAGGAGAGGAGAACTGCAATTCATAGTTATGAACAATAAGTGACATCTGTGAACCAAATATTATTCACAGATTTACCTGACCATTAAAATTCAAAATATAAAATTAATCCAAAGTTCACGGGAAATGATTACATTTAATACACAATATTAAAAATAGTAAACTAAATCTTAATGTAGTTTCATCATGTTTAATATTTATAAAACTGTTTTTTTAAATACAGCTATATTTTCAGTAAATAAAACACAAAAAATGCTAATTTTCCAAATAGTCACACTCTCTTCTCTTCATTTCTAAAATTTTAACACCTGTAATATACAATAAAAAAATAAAAATTCTTCAGTTATTCAGTATTATGCAAAAGCTTTGTAATGCAACTGTAAGTACATCATAAAAATAAATCCTTTCTAACATCCTCTTAATGAACACGTCTTCCTCTTACTAACCTCCCTGTGCACTTTAGTGGTTCAGGCATGGTGGTGTAGTTATGCTTCACTGTTTGCATGTAGTTGTGTATGGAGAAAACACCCCCAATAATGTAGTCACCATCCGTTGAGAATGCAGGTTGACGAGTGGTACCCTGGAGCTTACATTTCATAGATGAGGCCCCAGTGCTGACACCAGCACCAGTCCTATCCTCTGTTAGCTCAGCCCTTTGTTTCAGACCAATCCCAGAACCATTCAAGGCCAGAGGTAAATGCAAACCCAGAGAGAAGATGAGGCCAAAAAAGAGAGCTGACATCTCCATGCCTCATGTGTCTCTAAGGGTGCATACTGTGTTTTCACTGGTTTATATAGATTTTCAGACAGAAGCCTCCCTCCCTTCATTGTACGTCAGTTCATTGGACACTGAAGAGTGGATGCTTGTCTTTAATGAACTCTTGTACAATTTTTTGCTTTTTCCACATTGACTACACTACTACAAGTGTCCCTGTCTCTTTTCTCCCCTTGTGAACATATTGTAAACACCAGATGGCTTCTTAATGTCATACCCATAAATCTGTTTTCCTTTGTTTTACCTCATATTACAGTTAAAGGCCCTTTCAGACGTATCACAATTGTGTATGCTCTAGCTTGTGCCCACGATAACACACTGTGGAGAAAGCCTGTCAGATGGTGCAGCTGTGCTGCTTTGCAAAGACTAAAGCCATGGCAGGTGTGATATCAGTTTACACTCCACCTGGTGGTTTACTGAAATAGATTTTGATTAACAGACATGACATGATTAACTATGACATTAGTAGGCCAGATTGAATCTCTTGATTGTCTTTTAATAGATGACAACATCTTTAATTCTAGAAGCTGCAAAGTAAAATTCCCTTTATAGTTTGATTGAGTAAATAGAGCTAACCTTTCACAAAGAGATGCATTGACAGGACAGGATGCAAACATTCAAAAACTCAACAGAGTCAACAAAGTATACTACATGTAATATTCTATAGCTTCCTCATTGTTTATCAAACTTCTCATCATTTAGATTTTTAGATATTTCAGTTATACAAAAATATTGTTCAAATATAAATGATTTTATCAAAATGTTGGGACAGAAATTTAATAACACACATTTTTGTTTCAGAAATGTGACTTTATTTAGTAGATAATGAAAATGTATCTATAACAACATGTTGTATGCATATGCAACAATATAAACAAAACTAAATGCATATAATAAAATATAAAAAAATGTGTGCATGTAAAGATTTAAATCAACTAGGTGTTGAATGGCCACAGAATAAGGTCTATATTTTATGTTGCTATGTTGTTATGTAACTATTTCCAAACCCCAAATGTCTTAGGACTGATTTTTGTTCATTAAATGTTTCTTGGTGTTCTTTTCTGGCTTAAACAATATGATGAAACACTTTGGAGCAAATATACACAGTATCAGTCCAAAACTGGAGGCCAGAATGGCAAATATCTCCACAGCCACAGTAAATTTCCCAGGAGAGCTGACATACGCTGGAATAAATGTGATCCAGACTGCACAGAATATCAGCATGCTGAAGGTGATAAATTTGGCTTCATTAAAATTATCAGGTAGTTTCCGAGCTAGGACAGCTAACACAAAGCAAAAGACAGCCAGTAGGCCTATGTACCCAAGCACAACCCAGAACCCGATAGCTGAACCTAATGCACACTCCAAGATGATTCTCTTCTTATATACAGTTAGGTTTTTCACTGGAAAAGGTGGACTAACAACCAGCCAAATAGTACATATTAAAACTTGAACAAATGTGAAAGACACTACAGTCATTCTTTGTTGTGGAGGACCAAACCATTTCATAACATTACTACCAGGAAGTGTAGCTTTGAAGGCCATTAACACTACTATAGTTTTTCCAAGAACACAAGAGATGCAGAGGACAAAGGTGATCCCAAACGCTGTGTGGCGCAGCATGCAGGACCAGTCAGAGGGTGCTCCAATGAAAGTTAATGAACATAAGAAACATAGAGTCAGGGAGAAGAGCAGCAGGAAGCTCAGCTCAGAGTTGTTGGCTCTGACTATCGGGGATGTCCTGTGACGGAAGAACACAGCCGCTGTTATAATGGCAAGACAGGCTCCACCAACTGAGAATGCAGCCAGGATGATTCCTAGGACCTCGTCAAAGGAAAGAAACTCCACAGGCTTGGGGAAACAAGTGTCTCTCTCTGCATTAGGCCAGAACTCCCTGACACAAGGAAAACAATCAGTGGAATCTAGAAGAAAATTAATCAAAAATGACTTTTAGTGACATGTACTTGATGCTGTAGATATGCATTAGAAGAATAAAAAATGTACCTGTAGCATTGCTAATCTCTCCCTCAGGACATGGTATACAATCATAACAGCAGATGGGTTTTCCTTTCTGCAAAACTTTACGAGTTCCTGGAGGACAGCTGTCACTGCACACTGACACAGGCACCTGGAACATAGATACAAACAAGCTCACACATATTCAGGTGTGCTATGCAGCCCTGAAGAGTAAAAGAAATCTATATATGTGTGCGTGTGTACAAAACGTAATCACTGTTTCAAATGGTTACACTGGAATTGTATTGTAGCAGATATCTCCAGTGCCAGCATTATGGACACATATCATAGGCTTTTGGGCTTCTTACTTTTGTGCCACCCTCGACCCAGGTGAGGTTCCTGGTGATATGGAACTCCTGGCCCACCGGCAGTGATGCATCATAGTGCCCTACTGTCACCATCTCAATGCTGCCACTCTCACTTTTTTGCCAGTTAACCAGCTCGTATGTGGCCACAGGATCCCCATTCGCATCAAATGACACATCATAACCATTTTGGGAAAAATGTACTTTCTTTAGTTGCATGAGAACCTGTGAGGATGAAGAAGAGTAACTCAATAAGGGAGAGAAATGAAAAATATATATATTTAATGGTTATTTCAGTCCATAACACTACATTAAAGTGAAAAAAGGGGCATTGGCATGTTCACTTATTTAGTTTTGACTTACATGTTTGGACTCTATCCTGGTTAATTTGTTGCATTGAGTTGCAGAATTTCTATCCTCACACACTGCATTATGAATGGCATGTGCTATTGCATAAACAGCCTTATACACCATGTTAGTGATTCGGAGCTGAGATGTGTCTGTGTACGGACTCTGTAGTGTCTCTATGTCTTCAGTTCCATCACACAGAGTTTCATCTATGGCTGCGTCTAAAAACACAGAGAGAAAAAGGAATGCGTTTTTTGTCTTATTTATGATATTAGATCATCATTCTTTCTGACATGTTTATTCTTCTTTTTTTGCCTTTTTATTCATTTAACCCATCAAACATGCATTGCAGAAACGGTCATGTGTTATTCTAATTCACTAATACATGAATACATACATTCATAAATAATCTGATATGAGAGTGAGTATCATAGCCTAATTCAACTAATGTAATGCAATTTAGGTTGGTAGCCCCCAGAGAATGTCTAAATACACTGTTGGTTTTGTAAAACTGCTACAGCAATTTAATATAAAGTCCTTTCTAAGACTGCGGAAGCCCTAAACTTGACCGGAAATCATTAAGTGTGTGTCATCTATTTTCACAGTCATGAGAGATTTCTCACTTTTTCCCAGCCTGCAGTTGAATGAATCCTCCCAGAACTCAGTCAGCAATGGAGAGGCAGCAACTTTAGTGGGAGAGAGATCCAGCAAGAATTCTCTCAGACCTGGGATGACAGATTTCTGAATGCCAAAGCCGATGGCACCAGCACAGAAGCTGAACTTCAGCAAATCTGTGTTAGTTACCCAGTCCTCACTGCCTATCCACTGGCGAGGTGGAGAAGGTTCACGCGACAGCTCCTCCAACAAGATCCTCAGGTCTCCAGAGGCAGCAAATGCCACAACAACCACAGCTGTTGACCTGAAGAGATATTAGAGTATATTATATCAATAAATAGATTACACCTTACATAGTTAACACAAACAAACATGACAAATACGTGCAGCATTAGTCTCACTCATTCTATTTTCATGAAAACATGACAAATACATATGAGGAAAATGGACATCATGAGAAAGATAGAGATGAGTTTACCGGCATAACAATAAAACAATTTTTTCTCTTGTTTGATTAAACATTTTTTTTAGTTTTGCATGCGAATGGTCAGTGTCAGTACGGGGAACAAAATCACAATCAGTGATTTACAAACCTGCGGATAACATCAGCTACTCTCTGGATCCTGCTGTGTGGGTGGGTCCGATAGAAAGATTCAGAGTATTCCACACAGATCCCCTCCTTCTGCGCTGCATTCAAGAAAGAAGCCATGCCATTATTGCCATAGTCTGAATCTGACCGGACAGCACCTATCCAAGTCCAGCCAAAGTGTTTTACCAGCTTGGCCAGTGCATCAGCCTGGAACTGGTCGCTGGGGATTGTTCTGAAGAAACTCGGATACTGCTGCTTATCAGACAGGCATGCACAAGTGGCAAAGTGGCTCACCTAAAGGAAACAATGTAATTATTTAATGAGACACAAAAATCCACACTACCCAATGTTAAACACATAGTTTACGTGAAATTAAAAATACTTACTAGGGGAATGTTAAAAGGCCCGATGACACGTGACATGCTGATGGATGGCGTGGACCCAGACTCACCAACGATAGCCATCACCATACCAGATTGTACACAATTGTCTATGGGGTAAAACACTGGGTCCAGGCCATTTGAAAGTTGGAATGCCACATGTACTGCCACGGGCACTGAGGCACACGAATCATGGATCTGATAACCAAGCTTGATGCCCGGCAGCAGCTCTGTGCTGTTGTTAATCTCCTCAATAGCGAAGACCATTGCACGTGAGAAGCGAAGTTCACGGGGGTTAACCCTGCACACAGATATAATAATATGATATTATAATAAGATATAATAATAAGATATAATTAGGGAAATTGTTTTTTTTTAACATAAAACACACAATAAAGTATGATTGCAATTCATAGTTATCGACAATAGCATGCGTGAAACAAATATATGTCACAGTGACCTGAACAATTAAATGCAAAACACACGATTAGATATCAGTGCAAAAAACACAGAATGAACAAGACACATAAATGTAACATTAGTCTTTGACCTTGTCCTGTTCCTGTTACTTTTTCAATACTACATAAACGCTTGCAACACAATTTTAAGCACATCATAAAAATTTAATCAGTCATATCCCCACACAGTCTAATATCCTCTTCCACAACTTCTTCCTCATACTAACCTCCCAGTGCACCTTAACGGCTCAGGCATGGTGGTGTAGTTATGTTTCACTGTGTGCATATAATGGTGAATGGAGAAAACACCCCCAATAATGTAGTCACCGTCCACTGAGAATGCTGGTAGACGAGCGTTACCCTGGAGCTTACACTTCACAGATGAGTCCTCAATGGTGGCACCAGCACCGATCCTATCCCCTGTTAGCTCAGCCCTTTGTTTCAAACCATCCCCAGAACCATTCAAGGAATCAGCTAATTGCAGCTCGCACAAACCCAGAAAGAGGATCAGGCCAGTAAACACAGCTGAGATCTCCATCCCTCTAGTGTATGCATGGGTGCATACTGTATGTGTGTTTTCATGGGTTTATATAGATATTCAGACCGAAGCTTCCCTCCTTCTACTGTACGTCAGCCTGCTATGCATCAGAG
Source organism: Miichthys miiuy (assembly GCA_036365135.1). Taxonomy (NCBI): domain Eukaryota; kingdom Metazoa; phylum Chordata; class Actinopteri; family Sciaenidae; genus Miichthys; species Miichthys miiuy. The sequence continues at coordinate 9,925,694 of CM071607.1, read as the reverse complement.
AAAGGATGACCTTCCCCAGTGGTCTCATGAATTCTTATCCAAATCTTTTCTGTGCTACATTATTCTCATTCAGTGTTTTTGTCTTTTTTCTCCAGCAGATAGCCTAATTTTGTACAACATTTCATGCTTTAAAAAAAAAAAAAGCTAATATTGTAATTGCACATATACTGTAGAAGCACAGATTTAAGGGGTTGTTTGCATGGTTGAATCCATTTTTTTTTTTTTTTAAATGACATTGTTGGCCCATGACATATTTCAAACAGGCTCATCAAAATGTCAGAGCAGAACGCAGTACCACAGATCTTTATTTTGACTTTAAATTTTATTTAACACATGAAGTAAATTGTTTGTGAAATAGAACAATAACATTCAAAAGAAAAACGGCCCTAAAAAAGTATAATTTAAAACATCATGTACACATAAATATTAAATATACTTAGATCAACTGGGTGAAGACTGTGTGCAGCATAAGGTCTTTGTTATGTTATATCATAATGTGGTCAAAAACCTCAGATGTCTTAGGATTGATTTTTGTTCATTAAATGTTTCTTGGTGTTCTTTTCTGGCTTAAACAATATGATGAAACACTTTGGAGCAAATATACACAGTATCAGTCCAAAACTGGAGGCCAAGATGGCAAATATCTCCACAGCCACAGTAAATTTCCCAGGAGAGCTGACATACGCTGGAATAAACGCAATCCAGACTGCACAGAATATCAGCATGCTGAAGGTGATAAGTTTAGCTTCATTAAAATTATCAGGTAGTTTCCGAGCTAGGACAGCTAATGCAAAGCAAAGAAAAGCCAGTAGGCCTATGTACCCAAGCACAGCCCAGAACCCAATAGCTGAACCTAATGCACACTCCAGGATAATTCTCTCCTTGTATATGGTTAGGTTTTTCATTGGAAAAGGGGGACTAACAACCAGCCAAATAATACATATTAAAACTTGAACAAATGTGAAAGACACTACAGTCATTCTTTGTTGTGGAGGACCAAACCATTTCATGACATTACTTCCTGGAAGTGTAGCTTTGAAGGCCATTAACACTACTATAGTTTTTCCAAGAACACAAGAGATGCAGAGGACGAAGGTGATCCCAAACGCTGTGTGGCGCAGCATGCAGGACCAGTCAGAGGGTGCTCCAATGAAAGTTAATGAACATAAGAAACATAGAGTCAGAGAAGAGCAGCAGGAAGCTCAGCTCAGAGTTGTTGGCTCTGACAATCGGGGATGCCCTGTGACGAAAGAACACAGCCGCTGTAACAATGGCAAGACAGGCTCCACCAACTGAGAATGCAGCCAGGATGATTCCTAGGACCTCGTCAAAGGAGAGAAACTCCACAGGCTTGGGGAAACAAGTGTCTCTCTCTGCATTAGGCCAGAACTCTTTGGGGCAAGGGAAACAATCAGTTGAATCTGAAAAATACATAAAAAGGTGTTTTTAGCCGTCTTTTGTTTGATGCTGTAGATATCCATCCATCCATTATCTGTAACCATTTATCCTCATTAGGGTCATGGTGGGGCTGGAGCCTATCCCAGCTGACGTAGGGTGACAGACGGGGTACACCCTGGACAAGCCGCCATCTTATCACAGGGAACTGAGGGACAAACTCACACTCACGTTCACACCTATGGGCAACTTCGAGGCATTAACTTATGTGCTTAGTACGTCTTTGGGCTGGGGACTTTCCAGAGAACCCATGCAGACACGGGAAGAACATGTTTCATATTCCACCCAGAAAAGCCCCAGCTGAGGATCAAACCAGGAACCTTCATGCTCTGAGGCGACAGTGCTAATGCCGTAGATACAGCTTAGAAAAAATTTACCTGTAGCATTGCTAATCTCTCCCTCGGGACATGGTATACAGTCATAACAGCAGATTGGTTTTCCTTTCTGCAACACTTTACGAGTTCCTGGAGGACAGCTGTCACTGCACACTGACACAGGCACCTGGAACACAAGGACTGTGGATTTGTCCCACATCTCTTACATTGTAACTATATTGTATTGATCTTTTGAGAGTCTGCATGGACACAAATTGTACACTTTGAGACCACCAAATTTAATATTTGAATATGGCAATTAGTTTTGGGCTTCTTACTTGTGTGCCACCGTCCATCCATGTGAGGTTCTTGGTGATATGGAACTCCTGGCCCACCGGCAGCGATGCATCATAGTGTCCTACTGTCACCATCTCAATGCTGCCACTCTCACTTATTTGCCAGTTAACCAGCTCATATTTGGCCACAGGATCCCCGTTGCCATCAAACGACACATCATAACCATTTTGGGAAAAATTTACTTTCTTTAGTTGCATGAGAACCTGTGAGGATGAAGAAGAGTAGTGAAGGAAGGGTATCAGACAAAATGAATATTTAATTTCATAAAAGGTTATATACTTATTATATACACTTAATATACCCTTATACATTTTAACTGACCTGTTCGAACTCTATCCTGCTGAATTTGTCACACTGAGTTGCAGAATTTTTGTCCTCACACACTGCATTATGAATAGCATGTGCTATTGCATAAACAGCCTTATACACCATGTTAGTGATTCGGAGCTGAGATGTGTCAGTGTACAGGCTCTGTAGTGTCTCTATGTCTTCAGTTCCATCACACACACTCTTGTCTAAGGCTGCATCTAATAACACACAGAGGCAGAGGAAGATGTTTTTTGTTTTGATTATGAAATAAGATTATCATTCTTTCATGTTATTTAGCCTTGATAAGGATATTACATTACCCTTCATGTTTCTTATTGCTTTTTGCTTTCTTATTCACCAACTCGTCAACTCATCAAACACACATTACATAAACTGTCATTCAAATGACTTTGTAAAACATTTTTATTAGCCCCTTATGTTCACCTTGTGTATTTGTTCAACATCAACATATTTCTCTCTGAAAATGAATTACTGATTTGACCTGCCCAACAATCAAGACAACAAAACAATTACAAGGACCCAACTGTGAGTGTCATCTATGTTAAAAAATCATCAGAGTTTCTCACTTTTTCCCAGCTTGCAGTTGAATGAATCCTCCCAGAACTCAGTAAGTACTGGAGAGGCAGCAACTTTAGTGGGAGAGAGATCCAGCAAGAATTCTCTCAGACCTGGGATGACAGATTTCTGAATGCCAAAGCCGATGGCACCAGCACAGAAACTGAATTTCAGCATATCTGGGTTGGTTACCCAGGCCTCGCTGCCTATCCACTGACGAGGTGGAGAAGGTTCACGCGACAGCTCCTCCAGCAGGATCCTCAGGTCTCCAGAGGCTGCAAATGCCACAATAACCGTAGCTGTTGACCTGGAGAGACATTATTAAACAAGTATTAAGATAGTCAACACAAAAAATATGAGAAACAGTTTTTGGTGTGTTGAACACCATATTGGTCTCACTAATTCTATTTTTATGAAAATATCAATAAAAAATGAGACAATTAAAAATCAGGAAAAAGATAGAAACAAGTTTCTAAGTAAAATAATAATAATAATAATAATAATAATAATAATAATAATAACATTCCTTTAATTACATTTTTTTGTGTAGTGGGTCAGTGTCACAGAGCACAAAAGTATAATCATTGAGAAACCTGCGGATAACATCAGCTACTCTCTGGATCCTGCTGTGTGGGTGGGTGCGATAGAAAGATTCAGAGTATTCCACACAGATCCCCTCCTTCTGTGCTGCGTCCAGGAAAGACGCCATGCCATTATTGCCATAGTCTGAATCTGACCGGACAGCACCTATCCAAGTCCAGCCAAAGTGTTTTACCAGCTTAGCCAGTGCATCAGCCTGGAACTGGTCACTGGGAATTGTTCTAAAGAAAGTGGGGTACTGCTGCTTATCAGACAGGCATGCACAAGTGGCAAAGTGGCTCACCTAAAGGAAAACAACAGTGTAATTATTTAATAGGTCAGAGAAACATCAGCACTGGCATATATTAACTAGGTAGTTTGCTAGAAATTGAAAATATTTACTTGAGGAATATTAAAGGGCCCGATGATGTGTGACATGCTGATGGATGGCGTGGACCCAGACTCCCCAATAATAGCCATCACCATACCAGACTGTGAGCAATTATCATGAGTGTAAAATACTGGGTCCAGACCATTTGAAAGCTGCAATGTCACAAGCATAGCCAACGGCACTGAGGCACATGAGTCATGGATCTGGTATCCGAGTTTGATGCCTGGCAGCAGTTCTGTGCTGTTGTTGATCTCCTCAATGGCAAAGACCATTGCTTTTGACAGGCGCAGTTCACGAGCGTCAATACTGCACATAGACATTTATGTCACTAATTCAGTTTGCACATGATGAGGACAATTCACAAGTGTAATAGAAAACACACAATAAAGCAGAACTGCAATTATAGTTAGGGACAATTACTGTTAGCTGTTTTGCATCTGTGAACCAAATATACACCACAGAGTTACCTGAACAACAAAATTCAACATACAGGGTTCGTTATCAAACAACAGGAATCGTAATGCATACATTAACAATATTCAAATATATAAAATCTTGCTTTGTTCTTATGATTTCAAACATAGAGAAAGCTTTGAAACATTATTGTGAATACATTACACAAATTTAAGCCTTTTGACAGTCTAACGACTTCTCCCTCCTACTAACCTCCCTCTGCACTTTGGTGGCTCAGGCATGCTGGTGTAGTTATGCTCCACTGTGTGCATGTAGTGGTGAATGGAGAAAACACCCCCGATAACGTAATCACCGTCCATTGAGAATGCAGGAAGACGAGCAGTACCCTGGAGCTTACACTTCACAGATGAGGCCTCAATACTGACCCCAGCACCAGTCCTATCCTCTGTTACCTCAGCCCTTTGTTTCAGACTATCCCCAGAACCATTCGAGGCAAGAGCTAGATGCAGCTCACCCAAACCCAGAGAAAAGATGAGGCCAATAAATAGAGCTGAGATCTCCATCTTACAAACATATGTGGCAGACTGTATATGTGCCGTCACTCTTTATATAGATTCTGACACCAAAGCTTCCTTCCTTCTACTGTACGTCAGTTCGTTAGACATTGAAGAGAGCATATTCTCATCCAATGGTCTTTGATGAACCTTGTTTGTGTCTTTTCTATGTGCTGCATATCTAATAATAATTGTACAATAATCTATTGTGTCCTTGTCTTCTTGTGGCCTTCTCTTGTAAAATTTGCCATCTGGCAAAGCATGCAACCCCTATGCCTCTCCCTGTCAGTGGTGGGCCCACAAGGTGGCAGCTCCATTTTGCTTTTTCGGGGTGTGCCCGGCCAGGCCCCAATGATGAAGACACAGCCACCACACACTCGCCAGCGGGCTCTCCTCCCAGGTCTGTCTCCAGAACAGGGCACCACTTTCCCTGACGTGGGTGAGGTCCTACAGCTCCTTGGGTTCTGATTCATAAAGGTTTTGCAAAGATATATCAAATGTTGGACAGAACTCAGTACCACACATTTTTGTCATGAATTTGGACTTTATTTGGCAAATGAAATAAAAAGGATGTGCTGTATCATCTGAAAGCTTGGAACGTGGAGATTAATTTGATGCTCAATTATGTCTGCTAAGTTGTTGCAGCAGTTTTATCGTTGATTCATTTGTTATATAAATTTGGTGCAAAATTTAACATCAAGACACTAAGACCTTGAAGAGCACCTTAAAAAATCAGGCTGCACTAAAGCTGGGAGCACTGAATTAATAATAAAAAAATAATTAAAAAAATTAAAAAACGCCCATAATCTTGCTTTAAAAGAACAAGGTGAAAACTGATGAATGCAGACTGCATATTCTCTATCCTGTATTTTGTCATCAACTTATTTCCAAACCTTAGATGTGTTGAGATTGAGTTTTGCTCATTAAATGTTTCTTGGTGTTCTTCTCTGGCTTAAACAATATGATGAAACACTTTGGAGCAAATACACACAGTATTAGTCCAAAACTTGAAGCCAGAATGGCAAATATCTCCACAGCCACAGTAAATTTTCCAGGAGAGCTGACATATGCTGGGATAAATGTGATCCAAACTGCACAGAATATCAGCATGCTGAAGGTGATAAGCTTGGCTTCATTAAAATTATCAGGTAGTTTCCGAGCTAGGACAGCTAACACTAAGCAAAACACAGCCAGTAGGCCTATGTACCCGAGCACAGCCCAGAACCCGATAGCTGAGCCTAATGCACACTCAAGGATGATTCTCTTCTTATATACAGTTAGGTTTTTCATTGGAAAAGGTGGACTAACAACCAGCCAAATAGTACATATTAAAACCTGAACAAATGTGAACGACACTACAGTCATTCTTTGTTGTGTAGGACCAAACCATTTCATGACATTACTTCCTGGAAGTGTTGCTTTGAATGCCATTAACACTACTATAGTTTTTCCAAGAACACAAGAGATGCAAAGGACAAAGGTGATCCCAAACGCTGTGTGGCGCAGCATGCAGGACCAGTCAGAGGGTGCTCCAATGAAAGTTAATGAACATAAGAAACATAGAGTCAGGGAGAAGAGCAGCAGGAAGCTCAGCTCAGAGTTGTTGGCCCTGACAATCGGGGATGTCCTGTGATGAAAGAACACAGCCGCTGTAAAAATGGCAAGACAGGCACCGCCAACTGAGAATGTTGCCAGGATGATTCCTAGGACCTCGTCAAAGGAAAGAAACTCCACAGGTTTTGGGAAACAAGTGTCTCTCTCTGCATTAGGCCAGAACTCTTTGGGGCAAGGGAAACAATCAGTGGAATCTGAAAAACAAATTTAAAAAAAGGACATTTAGCAATCAGTTATTTGATGTTGTAGATATGCATTACAAAAGGAAATATTACCTGTAGTATTGCTAATTTCTCCATCAGGACACGGTATACAATCATAACAGCAGATGGGTTTTCCTTTTTGCAACACTTTACGAGTTCCTGGAGGACAGCTGTCACTGCACACTGACACAGGCACCTGGCACATAGATACAAGATACACCTTCCACTTTTTAGAAAATGATTAACAAAATCTTTTAACATGGCTGACAAAACTTTTCAACTCTCCTACTTCTGTCAAAACAGTGCTTTTCTGAATAATGTCATCACATGCACCCCAACAGCATTCTGTAATGTCAGCACCCTTGTTAAAGGGTCAGTTCTTTTAAATTCTCCAGCTCAAGAGGCCAGCAACAAAAGTCCATCATCAACAGACAGTCTTTTCACAAGCAGTACAAATAACCTTCCTATCGTTCAATCTCTTAACCATTACTATCAAAACATTTAGCGTCATTAGCTTCTTCTCTAAACTCCTAACCAAAAGACCAGGCCTAGCATCCAACTATCCACAGATAACTTCACTTCTCAGAGTACATATTCATGCAAGAGCCAGCTGGAAATCCACCTACCAGCCACATTCGTCTTACTGCAGACTTATGCCATAGCCCACTTGGCATGTCTCTACCACGTCACAGCTGCAATGTTTTGGATTCATGGATCCATTGGATTCATTTCCAGTGGGGATGAGTCTGCCTACAGATGGGATAATGACTATTTGGTGACCTGGTGCAGCCATAACAACTTGGAGCTCAATGTTCTAAAGACAGTAGAGATTATTGTGAAGTTCAGAAAGAACCCAGCCTCACCTGCCCCCATCTCTGTCTGTGACTCCCTAATCACATGTTAATCCAAGATAGATTATTTTACAAATAGATGTCTCTTTCACCATTTTACCAAACATTGGAGATTAAGGGTGTTTACTACTTTATGTTGTACTGCATAAAGTGTTCCTCTTGTCACAAGCCTATGGTGAAAGGTTACACAAAATTTGGAATCAAATTAACATAATAAAATTAAAATAAAGCACCTGTGAGATCTGCATTTAACCCCTCTCTTACACTGTAGTTGTATCAGGAATGTGTCTCATTTCAGCAAGTATGGACAGGAACAAAAAACATTTTTGCTTCTGTTCAAATGAGCTTGTCACCGTCGGACTTCGTCCATATTATTTGCCGCGGGAGTTTACTAGTGTCATTGCCATCACTGTTTACATTCCTCCCTCTGGTAACGCAGAAGCAGCATGTGACGCCATCCACACTGTGACTGCAGGACTTCAAACAAAACATCCTGGGGCCTTCATCATTATCACAGGTGGCTTCAACCATGTTTTCCTCTCATCTACACTCACAACCTTCTTCCAGTTTTTCAAATGTGCCACCCGTGAAAATAAGACTTTGGACCTGCTGTATGCAAATGTTAAGGATGTGTACAGCTCCACTGCCCTGCCACCACTGGGCAGGTCAGATCACAACCTGGTCCTGGTTCAGCAGCACCCAGTCACAGTGAGGACAGTGAGGAAATGGTCTCCTGAGGCCATGGATACACTGCATGGAGTGCTGGAGGCCACAGACTGGGATGCCCTGTATGAGCCAGATGGTGAGGACATTGATGGCTGGACTGACCGTGTCTCTGAGTACATTGGGTTCTGTATAGACAACACTATTCCCACTAAAGAGGTCCGCTGCTACCCAAAACAACAAACCGTGGGTAACCAGCAACCTGAAGGCCCTTCTCAATGAGAAGAAGAGGGCCTTTAGATCACGGGACCAAGCAGAACTCAAACGGGTACAAAGGGAGCTCAAACGCAGCATCAGGGAGAGCAAGGACAACTTCAGAAGAAAACTGGAGCACAAACTGGAAGATAACAACACCAGGGATGTCTGGAGTGGGATGAGAGAGATTACCGGCTTCCAGAGGAGAGGTGGGGGAGCAGCTGAGGGGAATGAACGACGTGCGAACAAGCTGAACCTGTTCTTCAATAGGTTCAACTCCAACCTCCTCGTTCTTTATTTTTGTTTTTATTTTTTCTATCTCAGTATTTTATTCTATTGTATTTTATTGTATTTAAATACCTGACTGCTATGACGACCTAATTTCCCTTCAGGGATTAATAAAGCAATCTATCTATCTATCTATCTATCTATCTATCTATCTATCTATCTATCTATCTATCTATCTATCTATCTATGTGAAGAAAATAAATTATTACTTACTTGTGTACCACCCTCCACCCAGGTGAGGTTCCTGCTGATATGGAACTCTCGGCCTACTGGCAGTGATGCATCATAGTGTCCGACTGTCACCATATCAATGCTGCCACTCTCACTTTTCTGCCAGTTAACCAGCTCATATTTGGCCACAGGATCCCCGTTGGCATCAAATGACACATCATAACCATTTTGTGAAAAATTTACTTTCTTCAGCTGAGTAAGAACCTGTGAGGATGAAGTAAAATAAGACAAATAAGAAGAGGAAAGAAAGGTAAAGGTACATAGTGAAAAAGAAAATGTGGGTGTCCACTTATTCATTGACCTGTTTGGACTGTGTCCTGCTGAATTTGTCACACTGAGTTGTGGAATTTGTGTCCTGACAGACTGCATTATGAATAGCATGTGCTATTGCATAAACAGCCTTATACACCATGTTAGTGATTCGAAGGTGAGATGTGTCAGTGTACGGACTCTGGAGTGTCTGTATGTCTTCAGATCCATCACACACACTCTCATCTATTGCTTCACCTAAAATCATAGAGAGACAGAGAAAGGTGTATTTTTAGCCTTGACAATGACATTCTTATTTCTTCATTATTATGTTTTAAATATTCTTTGTTTTATTTAGATTACCAAACATGTCTTGCAGGAACTCATGTATTATTGTTATAATTCTATCATGAATTATGCTTATTTCATATTACATTTATTTAATATTACATTTGTCTGTTTAACCGACAGGCTTCTTTATTATTATTAATATTATTTAATTATTTATTTATTTAGGTTTAGTATTAAAACACTATGTGGAACACTAACCAGTCATCAGGTGATTAATTACATTTCTAAAAGACAAAATATTACAGAACATTCCTGAAAACACTGTAAGTATAATAGCTTAATTAGACATACATATACTGTAACTGATACATTCTTGTAAGTACAATTGTTAATCTTCTTAACTTGGTCAAATGGAGACTATATACTGTGTGATTATAATTGTGTGTGGAACCACTGCAGCCAAGTTCATAAAATATTTTCTCCAAGGCAGAAGAGGGCCCACACTTCCACCCTACCAGATAGACCCAACCGTGAAGGTCAACTGTGTTAAAAATAAACATAACTTTCTCACTTTTTCCCAGCTTGCAGTTGAATGCATCCTCCCAAAAATCAGTAAGCACTGGAGAGGCAGCCACTTCAGTGGGAGAGAGATCCAACAAGAATTCTCTCAGACCTGGGATGACAGATTTCTGAATGCCAAATCCGATGGCTCCAGCACAGAAGCTGAACCTCAGCATGTGTCGATTGGTTACCCAGGACTCAGTGCCTATCCACTGGCGCGGTGGAGAAGGCTCACGCGACAGCTCCTCTAGCAGAATCGTCATATCTCCAGAAGATACAAATGCTACAACAACCACAGCTGTTGACCTGAAGAAAAGCGATATCAAGTATCAAGATAGTTACCACAAAGAAACTTGAGATTCTTCAGTTCTACAGTGCACTATTAGTCTAATCAATTATATTTTCATAACAATATCAGTAATAAATGTAGGGGAAATATACATGATGGAAAAGAGATATGTTTCCATTTGACCACTAAGGTAATTAAACAATCTTTTATTTGACTATACGTTTATTTTTTTCTGGAGATGGTCAGTGTCAGCACAGGAAACAAAATCACTGATACAAACCTGCGGATAACTTCAGCTACTCTCTGGATCCTGCTCTGTGAGTGGGTCCGATAGAAAGATTCAGAGTATTCCACACAGATCCCCTCCTGCTGTGCTGCATTCAGGAAAGATGCCATGCCATTATTGCCATAGTCTGAATCTGACCGGACAGCACCTATCCAAGTCCAGCCAAAGAATTTTACCAGCTTGGCCAGTGCATCAGCCTGGAACTGGTCACTGGGAATTGTTCTGAAGAAACTGGGGTACTGCTGCTTATCAGACAGGCATGCACAAGTGGCAAAGTGGCTCACCTAAAAGGGTAAAAGTGTATATTGCTTTGATGGGACAGGCAAAAAAAAAAAATCAGCACTGACTGATATTAAACACATAGTTTGCCAGAAATTAAAAATATTTACTTGAGGAATATTAAAGGACCCGATGATGCGTGAAATGCTGATGGATCGTGTGGATCCAGAGTCACCGACGATAGCCATCACCATGCCAGAATGTGAACAATTATCACTGGTGTTAAACACTGGGTCCAGGCCATTTGAAAGCTGAAATGCCACATGCACTGCCACGGGCACTGAGGCACACGAATCATGGATCTGGTAACCGAGCTTGATGCCTGGCAGCAGCTCTGTGCTGTTGTTGATCTCCTCGATGGCAAAGATCATTGCACGTGAGAAGCGCAGTTCACGAGAGTCAATGCTGCACACAGACACTTATGTAACTGTTCAATTTTAGATATGATGAGGTGAATTCAAAATGTAACAAAAAACAGAATTAATCCTTTTTTTATCCTGTTGAATATTCATAAAACTGAAGTTGAACATGAAAATGCTTTTTTATACAATTACACTTAATTAATTTAATGGAGTGATAAATACCGATTTGGCATTTAATGTGAAATTATTTTAGTTTTCAATACTACACAAAAGCACAAAATTGTATACATGCATCAAAACATTTATATCCCCCCTTAGTTACCCACCACTTCTCACTTACTAACCTCCCTGTGCATCTTAATGGCTCAGGCATGCTGGTGTAGTTATAATTCACCGTCTGCTTGTACTGACGTATTTTGAAAACACCCCCAATAACATAGTCACCATCCATTGAAAATGCAGGTAGACGGGTGGTACCCTGGAGCCTACACTTCACAGATGAGGCCTCAGTATTGACCCCAGCACTAGTCCTATCCTCTGTTAGCTCAGCCCTTTGTTTCAGACTATCCCTACAACCACTCAAGGCAATAGCTAAGTTCAGCTCATACAAACCCAGAGAGAGGATTAGGCCAATAAAGAGAGCCGAGATCTCCATCCCTCAAGTGTCTGTATGTGGGCATACTGTGTGTCATCACTGGTTTATATAGCTTTTTAGACAACAGCTTCCCTCCTTCTACTGTATGTCATCTTACTACTCATCATAGAAAGGATACTGTTACCCAGTGGTTTGAATGGACACTTTTACAAATCTTTTCTATTGGCTACATGCCTAATACAACCTCTTTTCTGCTTTTATAAAGTTATCATTGGAAATGTCTGATATCTTCTGAATATTCTGTTTTTATCACACTTCTTTTTTTTTTCAGCACATATAAAAGTTAAAACAATTGTACACATTTAATGTGGCTTAATCCCGTTTTAAATAAATTACAAGTTCCACTATGGTATATTTCTCAAAAAGTAGAGACACAAGTCAGTACCATCAATTTTTTTGTGTAGCCTTTATTTAGCATATAAAAAAAGTTATTTGTGAAATTAGACAATACCAGATTAAAATATTAAAAGAAAAACATATACACTCTAAAAATATCCAAATAAAAATGTACATTTTTAAATTGACCACCTGAAGTCTATGCCTAGCTTAAAATCTGTACTTTATGTCACCATCTGAGCTATTTACAAACCTTAATGTTTTAGGATTAATTTTTGTTCATTAAATGTTTCTTGGTGTTCTTCTCTGGCTTAAACAATATGATGAAACACTTTGGAGCAAATATACACAGTATCAGTCCAAAACTGGAGGCCAGAATGGCAAATATCTCCACAGCCACAGTGAATTTTCCAGGAGAGCTGACATATGCTGGGATAAAGGTGATCCAGACTGCACAGAATATCAGCATGCTGAAGGTGATAAGCTTAGCTTCATTAAAATTATCAGGTAGTTTCCGAGCTAGAACAGCTAACACTAAGCAAAACACAGCCAGTAGGCCAATGTACCCGAGCACAGCCCAGAACCCGATAGCTGAACCTAATGCACACTCCAAGATGATTCTCTTCTTGTATACAGTTAGGTTTTTCATTGGAAAAGGGGGACTAACAACCAACCAAATAGTACATATTAAAACTTGAACAAATGTGAAAGACACTACAGTCATTCTTTGCTGTGGAGGACCAAACCATTTCATAACATTACTACCTGGAAGTGTAGCTCTGAATGCCATTAACACTACTATAGTTTTTCCAAGAACACAAGAGATGCAGAGGACAAAGGTGATCCCAAACGCTGTGTGGCGCAGCATGCAGGACCAGTCAGAGGGTGCTCCAATGAAAGTTAATGAACATAAGAAACACAGAGTCAGAGAGAAGAGCAGCAGGAAGCTCAGCTCAGAGTTGTTGGCCCTGACAATCGGGGATGTCCTGTGATGAAAGAACACAGCTGCTGTCACAATGGCAAGACAGGCACCACCAACTGAGAATGCAGCCAGGATGATTCCTAGGACCTCGTCAAAAGAAAGAAACTCCACAGGTTTCGGGAAACAAGTGTCTTTCTTTGCATTAGGCCAGTACTCTTTGGGGCAAGGGAAACAATCAGTGGAATCTGAAATTTTTAAAAAGGACTTTTAGCATTCAGATATTTGATGTTGTATATGTGCATTACAAATGTAAATATTACCTGTAGTATTGCTAATCTCACCCTCAGGACATGGTATACAGTCATAACAGCAGATGGGTTTTCCTTTCTGCAACACTTTACGAGTTCCTGGAGGACAGCTGTCACTGCACACTGACACAGGCACCTGGAACATAGATAGATAGATAGATAGATAGATAGATAGATAGATAGATAGATAGATAGATAGATAGATAGATAGATAGATAGATAGATAGATAGATACTTTATTGATTCTGAAGGAAATTCAAGCATCCAGTAGTAGTAACATACATTGAACATACATTAGAGTTAACTTATAACACAGTAACCATATGCTGAAATTGACCTGAGATAAATGTAAATTTAAATGTGTACAAAGAAATCTAAGAAATTAAACATATGTAATAAAATTAAACATTTGCAGATAAATTAAACATTTGCATAGAATTTAAATAGGTACAGAGAAATTAAAAATGTGCAGGAGTTAAAACCCTGAAAGTTAAAAAAATGTGCAGAGGAATTAAACATTTGCATAGAAAATAAATATATAACTGTGTTAAGTTAACCCGTGCTAAACATCTATACAAAAACTATATAAAAAAATAGAAAGTAACTAGAAATACAAATGTTTTATACAACTATAAACTATATTAGAAATTGAAAGTAACTGTAGAAATAACATGTTTTATACAACTATAAAGTATATTAAAAATATAAGTGACCGTAGAAGTAGAAATGTTTTTTACAAATATGAGAAAGAACCAGAAATGGGGAGGACTGTGTGCAATTAAATTAGGCTGTAAACAGATGAATGAAATGAATGAATGAAAGAAAGTCACAGTCAACACATGTAGCAGAGGTAGTCAGACATGGCAGCAGTCTGCCACTGAACACACTCCTCTGCCTGATGAAGGTGTTGTGCAGAGGGTGGTGGGCGTTGTCCATTATAGACAACAGTTTGTCCAGGGTCCTTCTTTCTGCCACTGTCACCAGAGAGTCCAGCTCTGTGCCCACCACTGAGCCAGCTCTCCTCACCAGTCTGTCCACTCGGGCAGAGTCTCTCTTCTTGCTGCTTCCTCCCCAGCAAACCACAGTGTAGAAGAGGACACTGGCCAGTCCAACCTGTTGTCCAGCTGCAGCCCCAGATATTTGTATGTCCTGACCACCTCCACATCAACCCCCTCGATGGACACAGGTTGGAGATGTGGTTTCTTCCTTCTGAAGTCCACCACCATCTCCTTGGTCTTGGAGGTGTTCAGCTGCAGATGGTTGGACCTGCACCACCTCACAAAGTCCTCAACTAGGCTCCTGTACTCCCCCTCCTGTCCATGCTTGATACAGCCAACTATCGCAGTATCATCTGAGTATTTCTGCATGTGGCAGAGCCCAGAGTTGTACTGTAAGTCAGATGTGTACAAGGTGAAGAGGATGGGAGATAGCACGGTCCCCTGTGGTGCTCCAGTGCTGCTGACCAGTGTCCGACGTGCAGTCCTTTAGTCTGATGTACTGTGGTCTCTCTGTGAGGTAGTCTGTAATCCATCTGACCAGGTGTGAGTCCACCCTCATCTCGGTCAGCCTGTCTCTCAGCAGGAGGGGCCGGATGGTGTTGAAGGTGCTGGAGAAATCAACTGTCCATGGTGGTGCTGCTACCACAGTGTCCGACGTGCAGTCCTTCCTGGTGGTTGAACTGTCCGTGGTGGTGGTCGGGAGGGGGGGATGAACTGTCCATGGGTGTGGCGGGGGGGGGTTCTGCAGTCCGAGGTGATGATGGACGTGATGGGGGTGTGAAGTGGGCAGTCACTAGCTGCAGGAGCTGGAGTATCAAACCTGTTAAAAAACAGTTTTAGCTGGTTTGCTCTCCTGGCATCCCCCTCTTCTGTGCTGCTGCCCCTTCTTCTTGCAGCCTGTGATGGTTTTATGCCATCCCAGACCTCCCTCATGTTGTTCCACTGCAGCTTCTGTTCCACCTTCCTTCTGTGCTCCTCCTTTGCCTCTCTCAGCTGAACCTTGAGTTCCCCCAGCTTGTCTCTGTCTCCCCATCAATGTCCTCACCATGTGTGTCCTGCAGGACGTTCCAGTCAGTAGATTCAAAGCAGTCCCTCAGAGCCTCCACTGTCTCAGGAGACCATTTCCTGAAGGAGCGTGTGGTTGTGGACTGTCTCTGGATCTTTGGCCTGTAGTGTGGTGTGTGCAGGACCAGGTTATGGTCAGACTTTCCCAGTGGGGGCAGAGGAGTGCCAGTGTAAGCTTCCTTCATGTTGGCATACAGGAGGTCTAAAGTCTTGTTATTCATGGTGGGCAGCTTACAAACTGGTGAAAGTCTGGTAGCTTTGAGTCCAGTGTGACGTGGTTAAAATCCCCAGAGATGGCGTTGAAGGCGTCTGGGTGCTGTGTTTGCAGTCCCGCTATGGTGGAGTCGATGACGTCACACGTGGTCTCGGCGTGTGCACGCGGAGGGACGTAAACACAAACAACAGTGGCGTGGGAGAACTCTCTGGGCATGAAATACGGTCTGAGACCTACTGCCAGCAACTCAATGCCTCTGTTGCACACAATCTCCTTCACCGTAACGTGCCCCGGGTTGCACCATCTGATGTTGATGAAACAGTGAGAGTCCTCCACCTTTGCGTTTCCCGCTGCGTCTACAGTCCCTGTTCGCTCTCACCGTCGTGAATCCAGGTACATCCACATTAGTGTCCAGTGTGTTCTGAGTGAGCCAAGTTTCAGAGAGGCACAGTAAACTGCTCTTACTGAATGTCCTGTCAGTCCTCACAAGGGCAGCCAGCTCGTCCGTCCTGTTGGTGAGACAGTTAACATTCCCCGTGATGATCTAAGGAACCGAGGGCTTGTACTTCCACCGCTTAGCCGCTAGCCTAGCCTTCACCTCGCCCCAGCTCTGCTCGTCTCCTCCTCAGGTATGGGGTGAACAATGCCGCCTCATCCCATTGTTTGGAGTGCAAGCAGCTTCTCCCTTGAATAAACAAGCTGTCCACCGCTGTGTTGCCGGTAAAAAAACATTGTATCCATAGGATATATAAAGTTCTACACAGCAAGTGTAGTTCAAAAAAATTTAAATTGAAAAAAAAAAAAAAACACACTTTAAACACTAAAAACGACACAACACGTACGGAGCTACTGGATCAGCATCCTGCTCGCGCCGGCGCCGGAAGAGCAGCATAAATATAAATATATTATAGCTATAATTGTACATAATATAACATACATATATTTCACACAGATATTTGGTGTGCTGCAGAACTCTTGGTCTTGAAGTGTTGGTTCACATTTTTTGTCAGGTTAAGTCTGTCTTAACCCTTATGCTACCAAGAAAATAGAATTATTATTGTTTTTCCCAACACTCACATAATGTCCTGTTTATGGTCTGACTCTATGTCAACCACATGTATGTACGTGACACTATTTTACAGACAAACAGAAAGCCCTTATCAAACCAGCCTACGTCAAAATTTCGAATTGGGCTGTCACTTTTTCAAAAAATGAACGATTGAAGAAATCTTTTTACATCGCTGACAAAAAATCAAAACAACATTCTCATTTCTGTCAACACAGTGCTTTTCTGGGTAACGTCATCAAGCACACCCCAACAACATGCTATGATGTCAGCACCATTGTTAAAGGGTCAGTTCTTTTAAATCCTCCAGCTCAAAAGGACAGCAACAAAAGTCCCTCCAGTCATCAGTCCATCAAGCTCCTGAAGTTCACAGACAACACCACCCTCATTGGATTCATTTCCAATGGGGATGAGTCTGCCTACAGATGGGAGATTGACTGTCTGGTGACCTGGTACAGCCGGAACAACTTGTCGTTGCAGACTTCAGAAAGAACCCAGCCTGACATGCCCCCAACACCCTGTGTGTCTCCCCAACTATGTTAACCTCAGAGAGAATATTTTGAGATGTCTCTTTCACCATTTTGCCAAGCATTAGAGATTATATGTGTTTAATACTTTATTGTATACTACATAAAGTGTTCCTCTTATCACAAGCCAATGGTGAAAGGTTACACAAAATTTGAAATCATAAAGTAAAGAACCTGTGAGATATAATATCTGTAGGCTCTGCAGGTAACACATCTCTTACACTGGAATTGTATTAGATGTATTATGTGTCTGATCAGCAAGTATGGACAGGACCAAAAACACAGTGTTTCTGTTTGAGATCATCAAATGTAACGATGTTGAATTATTACTTACTTGTGTGCCACCCTCCACCCAGGTGAGGTTCCTAGTGATATGGAACTCCTGGCCGATCGGCTGTGATGAATCATAGTGTCCTACTGTCACCATCTTAATGGTGCCACTCTCACTTTTTTGCCAGTTAACCAGTTCGTATTTGGCCACAGGATCCCCGTTGGCATCAAATGAAACATCATAACCATTTTGGGAAAAATTTACTTTCTTTAAGTGCATGAGAACCTGTGAAGATGAAGTCAAGTAAAGGGAATGAGGTGAAGGTGAAGGTGAGCCAAACATCTAAAATAAAGTATTTAATTTCAAAACGCATTGGCATGTTAAATTGTTCATTTTGACTGACCTGTTTGGACTGTATCCTGCTGAATTTATCACACTGAGCTGTAGAATTTGTGTCCTGACACACTGCATTATGAATGGCATGTGCTATTGCATAAACAGCCTTATACACCATGTTAGTGATTCGAAGGTGAGATGTGTCTGTGTACACGCTCTGGAGCGTCTGTATGTCTTCAGATCCATCACACACACTCTCATCTATGGCTGCACCTAAGATCATAGAGAAGAGAGAGATGTATTTTTTAGCCTTGACAATGACATGAGATTATTATTCTTTATTATTATGTTTAATATTCTTTGTTTTATTTAGACTGCCAAACATGCCTTGCAGGAACTTCATATTACATTTGTCTGTTTAACAGACATGTCTTCATGTTGCATGCTTTTTTCCTGATTTTTTTTTTTTTTATTGTAAGGATTAATGACCAACTCATGTTAACTCTAATTAGTCAAAAGGTGATTTATCACATTTCTTAAAGACAAAACATTCCCATTAATGTAAAATCACTGTTAATATAATATCCTAATTACACATACATATACTGTAACTGATACATTCTTGTCAGTACAATTGTTAATCTTTTTAGCTCGGTGAGCTGGAGACTGTGTGATTGTGGTCAGGACTTCAGTATTGCTACTGTGAAACAACTGCAGCCAATTTCATACAAAATCTTCTCCAAGACAGAGCAGGGCCTTAACTTGAAATAGAATCATCAAGTGAGATTATTCACAGAATCCACCCACTTTTTAGCCTGCATTTGAATGAATCCTCCCAGAATTCAGTAAGTACTGGAGAGGCAGCCACTTTAGTGGGAGAGAGATCCAACAAGAATTCTCTCAAACCTGGGATGACAGATTTCTGAATGCCAAATCCGATGGCTCCAGCACAAAAGTTGAATCTCAGCATGTCAGTGTTGGTTACCCAGGATTCACTGCCTATCCACTGGCGAGGTGGAGAAGGCTCACGCGACAGCTCCTCTAGCAGAATCTGCATGTCTCCAAAGGATGCAAATGCTACAACAACCACAGCTGTTGACCTGAAGAGAAGGGATATCGAGTATCAAGATAGTTAACACAAAGAAACATGAGAGATCCTTCTTGTTAATTCTATTTTCAGAACAATACCTTTATAATGTAGGGGATTTGTTTCCAACTCAACATTAATATAATTAAACAATCTTTTCTTTGATTAAATGTTTTGTGTGTGTGTGCGTGTGTGTGTGTGTGTGTGTGTGTGTGTGTGTGTGGAGATGGTTAGTATCAGCACAGGAAACTAAATCACTGATACAAACCTGCGGATAACTTCAGCTACTCTCTGGATCCTGCTCTGTGGGTGGGTCTGATAGAAAGATTCAGAGTATTCCACACAGATCCCCTCCTTCTGTGCTGCGTCCAGGAAAGAAGCCATGCCATTATTGCCATAGTCTGAATCTGACCGGACAGCACCTATCCAAGTCCAGCCAAAGAATTTTACCAGCTTGGCCAGTGCGTCAGCCTGGAACTGGTCACTGGGGATTGTTCTGAAGAAAGTGGGGTACTGCTGTTTATCAGACAGGCATGCACAAGTGGAAAAGTGGCTCACCTAAAGGAAAATAAAACTGTAATTCTTAAAATGGACAAAAAACAGCACTGACCTATATTCAACACACAGTTTGACACAAAGTCAAAAAATGCTTACTAGAGGAATATTAAAAGATCCGATGATGCGTGAAATGCTGATGGAACGCGTGGACCCAGAGTCACCGACGACAGCCATCACCATGCCAGAATGTGAGCAATTGTCGCCTTTGTAAAACACTGGGTCCAGACCATTTGACAGCTGGAATGCCACATGCACTGCCACGGGCACTGAGGCACATGAATCATGGATCTGATAACCGAGCTTGATACCTGGCAGCAGCTCTGTGCTGTTGTTAATCTCCTCGATGGCAAAGATCATTGCACGTGAGAACTGTAGTTCACGGGAGTCCATGCTGCACACAGACACTTATGTAACTGTTCAAATTTACATGTGATGAGGAGAATTCAAAATGTAACAAAAAACAGAATTAAGCAGAAGTGCAATTCATAGTTACAGACAATAACTGACAGCTGCCTCAAATATCCGTCACAGAGTTACCTGAACACTAAAATTCAAAACACAGTATACGATAGAAGTTGTTTTTATGCTGTTGAATATTCATAAAACTGATGGTAAAAACAAAAATGCTCACACTCCATTATTTCTTTTTTTGAAGTGGCCAATATTGATCTGACACTTAGTGTAAATAAATATAAAATGTTAAGAAATAAAACAGAAATTATTTTAGTTTTCAATACTATACAAAATGTTTGCAACATGGTTGTAATTACATCATACATACATCAAAACATTTATATCCCCAAGTAGTTATCTACCACTTCTCCCTCTTACTAACCTCCCTGTGCAGTTTAGTGGCTCAGGCATGCTGGTGTAGTTATACTCCACTGTCTGCTTGTAGTGATGTATTTTGAAAACACCCCCAATAACGTAGTCACCATCCATTGAAAATGCAGGTAGACGAGTGGTACCCTGGAGCTTACACTTCATAGATGAGGTCTCAGTACTGACCCCAGCACCAATCACAGCATCCCTACTACCACTCAAGGCAAGAGCTAAATTCAGCTCATACAAACCCAGAGAGAGGATCAGGCCAATAAAGAGAGCTGAGATCTCCATCCCTCAAGTGTCTGTATGTGGGCATACTGTGTGTCATCACTGGTTTATATAGCTTTTTAGACAACAGCTTCCCTCCTTCTACTGTATGTCATCTTACTACTCATCATAGAAAGGATACTGTTACCCAATGGTTTGAATGGACACTTTTACAAATCTTTTCTATTGGCTGCATGCACAATACAACCTCTTTTCTGCTTTTATAAAGTTATCATTGGAAATGTCTGATATCTTCTGAATATTCTGTTCTTATCACTTTTTCCCCCCTTTTTTCAGCACATATAAAAGTTGAAACTAAGAAATGTTGCACTATGATATATTTCTCAAAAACTTAGTGACACAAGCCAGTTACCATTTTTTTTGTGTAGCCTTTATTTAGTACGATAAAAAAAGAAATATTTGTGAAATTAGACAATACCATATAAAAGATTAAAAGAAAATATGGACTCAATCAAAATGAAAATGTAAATGTTTAAATTGACCACTTGAAGTCTATGCCTAGCTTAAAGTCTGTACTTTATGTCGGCATGTTAGCTTTTTACAAACCTTAATGTTTTAGGATTAATTTTTGTTCATTAAATGTTTCTTGGTGTTCTGCTCTGGCTTAAACAATATGATGAAACACTTTGGAGCAAATATACACAGTATCAGTCCAAAACTGGAGGCCAGAATGGCAAATATCTCCACAGCCACAGTAAATTTCCCAGGAGAGCTGACATACGCTGGGATAAAGGTGATCCAGACTGCACAGAAAATCAGCATGCTGAAGGTGATAAGCTTGGCTTCATTAAAATTATCAGGTAGTTTCCGAGCTAGAACAGCTAACACTAAGCAAAACACAGCCAGTAGGCCTATGTAACCAAGCACAGCCCAGAACCCGATAGCTGAACCTAATGCACACTCCAGGATAATTCTCTCCTTGTATACAGTTAGGTTTTTCATTGGAAAAGGGGGACTAACAACCAGCCAAATAATACATATTAAAACTTGAACAAAAGTAAAAGACACTACAGTCATTCTTTGCTGTGGAGGACCAAACCATTTCATGACATTACTTCCTGGAAGTGTAGCTTTG
Source organism: Miichthys miiuy (assembly GCA_036365135.1). NCBI lineage: Eukaryota > Metazoa > Chordata > Actinopteri > Sciaenidae > Miichthys > Miichthys miiuy. The sequence continues at coordinate 9,903,792 of CM071607.1, read as the reverse complement.
AAGGCCATTAACACTACTATAGTTTTTCCAAGAACACAAGAGATGCAGAGGACAAAGGTGATCCCAAACGCTGTGTGGCGCAGCATGCAGGACCAGTCAGAGGGTGCTCCAATGAAAGTTAATGAACATAAGAAACATAGAGTCAGGGAGAAGAGCAGCAGGAAGCTCAGCTCAGAGTTGTTGGCTCTGACAATCGGGGATGTCCTGTGATAAAAGAACACCGCTGCTGTCATAATAGCAAGACAGGCTCCACCAACTGAGAATGCAGCCAGGATGATTCCCAGAACTTCATCAAAGGAAAGAAACTCCACAGGCTTGGGGAAACAAGTGTCTTTCTCTGCATTAGGCCAGAACTCCTTGGGGCAAGGGAAACAATCAGGAGAATCTGGAAGAAAGAAATCAAAAAAATACTTTTTGAATCCGTGTATCATTCGTTCTTTCCATTTTCAATTTTAGGCTCAGATCAAAAATACGTAATGGAAAAACGGGCACCAGGACAGAATTTGATTTTAATATTTAATTGGTCAGGTTTACGTAACCCGGTGTTTGGGTAATGTAGTGGCTACTATGGCGGCGCTAGAACCACGCACTATTTTGATCAAGGACTTGTTTAACAGCGGTTTGACACACACTGAAATTTCCTGCACATTGCAGCAGATGGGTATCCTGCAATGTTCGAGAGCGGCGTGGATTTTTATTTTTATGCACTGTTATCTTGAGATAACAACTTATTATCTCGTTATCTCGATATAACAAAGATCGTTTTCTTGTGATAACGAATTAATTATTTCGTTATCTCGATATAACAAAGACTAGCCCGGTTACAACTTCACAGGCGACGGTTAAGTGACTGGCTGCACTGCGCATTACTCGAGACATGGTTCAGGAGGTTCAGTCACATCTTGACCCAGAGGGCGTACAGTAACGGAGAGGAACAAGACTTCGGAGAAGATCTTATAGTGTCCCAGGGCATATGGACTCCTAAGACTCCGAAGTCGTTGTGATGTCACCTGCACAGCTGATCACACAGGAATGAAATCACAGCAGACAGGAAGAGATAGGGGAGTCACAGGCGGACAGGTGTGGGGAAATCACGAATTAGGAATCAGGGAAGCCACAAAGTTTTGCAGCCGTGTGTGCATGTGTAGAGGTGCTACTGTATGCGTCTTGTCCTATCACTGCAGCTTTTGTTAGGTTAACGAGCTTGTTTTAAGTCATTCATTCAGTATACACCCAGAAAAAAATTATCCCACGAAAAGTCTTTCTGTTATATCACGACACAATGGTTATCACGAGATAACAGTGCATAAAAAAAAAAAAAAAAATCCATGGCCACTGTCGGCTTCCGAACATTGCAGGATACCTGTCTGCTGCAATGTGCAGGAAATTTCGGTATGTTTCAAACCACTGTTAAACAAGTCCTCGATCAAAATAGTGTGTGGTTCTAGCACTGCCACAGTAGCCACTACATTACCCGAACTGCCGCACACAGAGCCATTTCCGGGTTACGTAAACCTGACCAATTAAATATTAAAATCAAATTCTGTCCTGGTGCCCGTTTTTCCATTTCGTATTTTTGATCTGAGCCTAAAATTGAAATATGAAAAACCAGACTTTTTTTGTTTTGTTTTTGGTGTTATAATAAAAAACAGAAAACAAAATAACCAGTCAATTTTTCATTATTTGATTTTTTGATTGCCAATTGAAAATGGAAAGAACGAATGATACACAGATTTTTTTAGCAATCATATGCTTGAATTCATAGATATGCATTACAATAAATAAATAAATACCTGTAGCATTGCTAATCTCTCCATCAGGACACAGTATGCAATCATAACAGCAGATGGGTTTTCCTTTCTGCAACACTTTACGAGTTCCTGGAGGACAGCTGTCACTGCACACTGACACAGGCACCTGGAACATAGATACAAACAAAGTCACACATATTCAGGTGTGCTACACAGCTCTTATGATTAAAGAATATTGTAAATATTTTTCCAGTTTATATTGGCCCTTCTTTAAGACATTTGCTGGGGAACAAAATCTACAATACTCATTGTGTGCTTGTTTTAGCAGTCAGAGTCAGACAAATGAATATCTTCCAAATGTATAGTTGTCTTATTAAAAAAATCCCTCTTTTTGTTACTAATCCTCTGCTGCAGCTCAGTGAAGGGACAATTTTTCAGATTGAAATTACTGTAGCTTTGGGACATACCAACTTGATTTGTCTCCTTTTATCTCAATTGTGGACACCATTTTGTATATATTGAGTATTGTGAATTTTGCCCCACACCGCTAACACTGAAATTGTATTCAGAATGGATCTCTTCACAGCTGGAAACAACAGGGAGAACAGCAACCAAGAAACACGTCTTGCACTTTGCAATAATAAATAACATAATAAATATTTTGAAGATGTTAAATTATTACTTTTGGGCTTCTTACTTGTGTGCCACCATCCACCCAGGTGATGTTTTTGTTTATATGAAACTCCTGGCCCACCGGCAGTGATGCATCATAGTGTCCTACAGTCACCATATCAATGCTGCCACTCTCACTTTTTTGCCAGTTAACCAGCTCATATTTGGCCACAGGATCCCCGTTGGCATCAAACGACACATTGTAACCATTCTGGGAAAAATGTACTTTCTTTAGCTGCATGAGCACCTATGAGGAATAAGTAAAGAAAGGCAATGAGGGAGAGAAAGGAAAATATGGAAAATAAAATTCATATTTTTTTTTCATAAAGGGCACATTATATTGAAGAAAGGGCATTGGGTTGTTCACTTATTCATTTCGACTGACCTGTTTGGACTCTATCCTGGTAAATTTGTCACACTTAGTTGTAGAATTTTTTTCCTCACACACTTGATTATGAATAGCATGTGCTATTGCATAAACAGCCTTGTACACCATGTTAGTGATTCTTAGCTGAGATGTGTCTGTGTAGAGGTTCTGGAGCGTCTGTATGTTCTCAGTTCCATCACACAAACGCTTGTCTATGGCTGCACCTAAAACACACAGAGACAGAGGATTTTTTTTTTTTTTTGAGACTCGACAATGATGTTTCATTACTATTCATGCTCATGAGTTTATTTTATTTTCTTTCCTTTTATTTTTGGTTGATTTCAACTGCCAGAGATGCATTGCAAAACATGCTTAGCTGCTGTTTCTGGGTTTTTTTCTAATATTAATATGAAACCAACTCATGTTAACATCAATCAGTTAGCAGATAATTTTTCATATTAAATTAAAACCTTTTTTACTTTTTCCCAGCCTGCAGTTGAAAGAATCCTCCCAGAGCTCAGTAAGTACAGGAGAGGCAGCCACTTTAGTGGGAGAGAGATCCAGCAAGAATTCTCTCAGACCTGGGATGACAGATTTCTGAATGCCAAATCCGATGGCTCCGGCACAGATGCTGAACCTCAGCATGTCTCGGTTGGTGACCCAGGACTCAGTGCCTATCCACTGGCGAGGTGGAGAGGGTTGGAGTGACAGCTCTTTCAGCAGAATTCTCAGTTCTGTAGAGGCTGTAAATGCCACAATAACCATAGCTGTCGACCTGGAGAGACATTATAGTGCATCATGTATAAATACAAGTATCAATATAGTTAGCACAAGGAAATATAAGAGATCATTTAGTTTTTCTTGTGCTGAATGTACATTATTGATCACGCAGACTATTTATGATGACAATGTCAAGTATTACAATAAATAAATGTGATTTTAAAAGATACATTTTCTATTTGCAACTAATATAATGAAATAAACTTGTATCTGATTTGACCTTATTGTGGTTTTGTGTGGAGATGGTCAGTGTCAACACATGGAACAAAAACACAATCAGTGATGTACAAACCTGCGGATAACATCAGCTACTCTCTGGATCCTGCTGTGTGGGTGGGTCCGATAGAAAGATTCAGAGTATTCCACACAGATCCCCTCCTTCTGCGCTGCATTCAGGAAAGAAGCCATGCCATTATTGCCATAGTCTGAATCTGACCGGACAGCACCTATCCAAGTCCAGCCAAAGTATTTCACCAGCTTGGCCAGTGCATCAGCCTGGAACTGGTCGCTGGGGACTGTTCTAAAGAAAGTGGGGTACTGCTGTTTATCAGACAGGCATGCACAAGTGGCAAAGTGGCTCACCTAAAGGAAAACAACAGTGTAATTATTCAGTGGGACAAACAGAAAAAACAGCATTGACCTACATCAAACACATAGTTTGCCACAAATTTAAAATATTTACTTGAGGAATGTTAAAAGACCCGATGACACGTGACATGCTGATGGATGGTGTGGACCCAGACTCCCCGATAATAGCCATCACCATACCAGATTGTGAACAATTGTGGCCGATGTAAAACACTGGATCCAAGCCACTTGAAAGCTGGAATGCCACATGCACTGCCACAGGCACGGAGGTGCACGAATCATGGATCTGATAACCGAGCTTGATGCCCGGCAGCAGCTCTGTGCTGTTATTAATCTCCTCAATGGCAAAGACCATTGCACGTGAGAAGCGTAGTTCACGAAAATCAATGCTGCACACACAGACGTATTACAGTAACTGTTCAAATGTTCATATGATGAGGACAATTCAAAACGTAACAGAAAACAAACAATAAGGCAGTGATGCAGTCATGGATAAGAACTGATGGACCACATTTGTGAACTGACCACCAAAATTCAAAACACATGATTAAATAACAGTCTAAAACGTGCTTCAATTTGCTTGCATTAACAATAGTCAATTAAATCTTAACTTGTTTTATCCGGTAAATATTTGTTAACTTCAATATACTAATATTTTAGAAACACAAACATTCTTCTTGATTGTTACACTATTTTTGTAAATATAATGCCTGCAAGTCCAAAAGTGAACATAAAACCAGAAAATCTTCCTACACAAAGGCTTTGCAACATAACTGTAATCACACTGTACATATAATAAAACACCATCACACCACTTTTCCCTCCTACTAACCTCCCTGTGCATGTTAGTGGCTCAGGCATGCTGGTGTAGTTATGCTTCACTATGTCTTTGAAGTGATGCATGGAGAAAACACCCCCGATAACGTAGTCACCATCCATTGAGAATGCAGGTAAACGAGTGGTACCTTGGAGCTCACATTTAACAGATGAGGCCTCAGTACTGACCCCAGCATCAGTCCTATCCTTTGTAAGCCCAGTCCATTTTTTCTGACTATCCACAGAACCATTTAAGACAAGAGCTAAAAGCAGCTCACACAAACCCAGAGAAAAGATCAGGCCAATAAATAGAGCTGAGATCTCCATCCCTTGAGTGTCTGAATGTGGGCATACTGTATATGTGTAGGTTTATATAGATTTTCAGACAAAAGCTTCCCTCCTTCGACTGTACGTCATCTTACTTGACATCAGAGAGAGGATGTGCTTACTAACTGGTGTTTGATGAACTCAAAGACTCAAGACTAGTAGGACAGTCCATGTCTTTTCTATGAACTGCATGAATATGGTCTACAATAACTGCCCCATCTCTTGTCTCTGCTTGTAAAACATAATTGTAAACATCAGATATCTTCTTCTTCTCAGATATCTTTTTTTTCCTTTTTAGGTCATATTACAATTAAGCCTATTAAATGCACACTTTTACTATAAAAAATAAATAACTTCTAGACTTTTTGTCATGAATTTATACTTTATTTACCATATGCTTCAAAATGTGAAATAAGATAATAGAAGGACTAAATTACATTGGAATGAAAACCAATTAATGAAAAACCATATATATGTAAATATTTCAGTCATGGTCAACACATATGCTCTATGTAATGTTATATCAAAACTTTTTCCAAATCTTGATGTCCTAGGACTGATTTTTGTTCATTAAATATTTCTTGGTGTTCTTCTCTGGCTTAAACAATATGATGAAACACTTTGGAGCAAATATACACAGTATCAGTCCAAAACTGGAGGCCAGAATGGCAAATATCTCCACAGCCACAGTAAATTTCCCAGGAGAGCTGACATACGCTGGGATAAATGTGACCCAGACTGCACAGAAAATCAGCATGCTGAAGGTGATAAATTTGGCTTCATTAAAACTGTCAGGTAGTTTCCGAGCTAGGACAGCTAACACGAAACAAAACACAGCCAGTAGGCCAATGTACCCGAGCACAGCCCAGAACCCGATAGCTGAGCCTAATGCACACTCCAAGATAATTCTCTCCTTGTATATGGTTAGGTTTTTTATTGGAAAAGGAGGACTAACAATTAACCAAATAGTACATATTAAAACCTGAACAAATGTGAAAGACACTACAGTCATTCTTTGTTGTGGAGGTCCAAACCATTTCATTACATTACTACCTGGGAGTGTAGCTTTGAAGGCCATTAACACTACTATAGTTTTGCCAAGAACACAAGAGATGCAGAGGACGAAGGTGATCCCAAACGCTGTGTGGCGCAGCATGCAGGACCAGTCAGAGGGTGCTCCAATGAAAGTTAATGAACATAAGAAACATAGAGTCAGGGAGAAGAGCAGCAGGAAGCTCAGCTCAGAGTTGTTGGCTCTGACAATCGGGGAAGTCCTGTGATGAAAGAACACGGCCACTATTATAATGGCAAGACAGGCACCACCAACTGAGAATGCAGCCAGGATGATTCCTAGGACCTCGTCAAAGGAAAGAAACTCCACGGGCTTGGGGAAACAAGTGTCTCTCTCTGCATTAGGCCAGAACTCTTTGGGGCAAGGGAAACAATCAGGGGAATCTAGAAGAAATAAATAAAATAGGGATTTTAGTAGTATCTACATCATATGATGTAGATATGCATTCAAAAAATTACAAAAATACTACCTGTAGCATTGCTAATCTCTCCTTCAGGACATGGTATACAGTCATAACAACAGATTGGTTTTCCTTTTTGCAACACTTTACGAGTTCCTGGAGGACAGCTGTCACTGCACACTGACACAGGCACCTATGCGGGATGGAAGTAGTAAAAATTAATTAGATAAATATTCATGTGAATTGAAAAATAGAGTTAGAAATGTTAATTGATTCTGATTAATTTATAGTTGATTTTATTAAAACAGTATTTATATCATGGAAACCCAGCCTTGTTTAATTTTCCATTGACAGTTTAGTATTCTCCAAGCCAGCTGATGAAGGTTTCGTCACACCAGTGCGTCTATGCTTCCCTGTTTGCTTGCCATGCCGGGATGACCCATACCCCTGGCTCTAATTAAGAGGCCTTTCTGATGGCGCACCATAGAGGTGGATACCAGATCACATGTGACCACCTGCAATGTCTGTGCCCAAAGAAAATCATTGCATCACCCACTTGTGGGGGTTTTTACGACCCTTAGTCATAGTCGTACATTGCTCTAGATTTTGATTGTCTCAATCTAAAGATTACATAACCATACTTTCCATTGTTAACAGGTTTTCTAAAGTAGCCCACTTAATTGCCCTTCCTAAGCTGTCCTCTGCCAACAAGACTGAAGATCTAATGATAACACATCTGTTACATGACTTTTTTTCAGATTTTCTGAGTGCCACTGGTTAGTCTGCCATCAGGTTCCCCCACACAGACCAACAGAATGAGTGAAACAAGATTTGGCGTCAGTATTATGGTTTGTGGCCATGTACCCTGTGTAAACGTGTAGCCTGGGCCTCATTTTGGGACACGGTAGGAAATTTGTACAGGGGTTTACCAAGTTTACTGCCCTCCTGCATAAGTGGTGGAACTTGCAGTCAAAGAAAGAGTAAGGACAGAGTTTCGAGTCCTTGACGGCAAAATTGGTCACTGCTTTGCTACGGCGACTTCTCATGGCCCTTTGTTTTTGAGATTAACAATAGCCTTTCACAGGAGACCATGAATACGTCTATTGTGATCACATCTGCTGTATATTTTTTAACCTGTGTGAGCTTTAAAGCTTGCCAACCTATTAACAATGTACAGACAAGGGAGACCAAAAATACACACTGTACAATTTGAGCTCACCAAATGTAAAATTTTGATTTTGGAAAATTATTGCTTTTTGGGCTCCTTACTTGTGTGCCACCATCGACCCAGGTGAGATTCCTGATGATACGAAACTCCTGGCCCACCGACAGTGATGCATCATAGTGTCCTACTGTCACCATCTCAATGCTGCCACTCTCAGATTTTTGCCAGTTAACCAGCTCATATTTGGCCACAGGATCCCCGTTGGCATCAAATGACACATCATAACCATTTTGTGAAAAATTTACTTTCTTCAGCTGAGAAAGAACCTGTGAGGATGGCATAAAGTAAGATAATGAGGGAGAGAAAGGAAAACATGAAATCAAATTTATATTTCTTCTCATGAAGTGTACATTATAGTGAAAAAAACAACAACACTGGGGTGCTCACTGTTCATTTTCACTGACCTGTTTGGACTCTATCCTGTTTGAAGAATTTGTGTCCTGACACACTGCATTATGAATGGCATGTGCTATTGCATAAACAGCCTTATACACCATGTTAGTGATTCGGAGCTGAGATGTGTCTGTGTACGGACTCTGGAGTGTCTCTATGTCTTCAGATCCATCACACAATCTCTCATCAATGGCTGTACCTATACAACACAGAGACAGCAAAAGGTGATTCTTATCTTAGACAATGATATTGCATTATTATTGTTATGTGCCTGATTGTGTTTCGTTTTGTTTTTTCAAGAGCCAAAGGTGCCATTCAGAAACTCCTATACGTATACTGTTCTAAATGATTTATGAAGGGCAATGAAAAGATGATGACATTAATAATGTTATTAGATGATCACATTTATAAAGAGCAAAAAACAGTCCAAGCTGATTTTTTTTTTTTCCTTAAAACAAGGAAATCATCTAAAATAACTCTGTCTGTATAATAGTCTAATTAGATCAACATGCACAATTGCATATACACTGTAATGGCACTACATGCTACTAAATAGTTAATAAAATAATAAATAAAGGAGATGATGACGTTTTAACACAGGGAGTTCCGCTCAGACAGACAATCAGCAAAACAACACAACCACAAGGACCCGAGTGACCCAAAATGTAAATTACGTTGGAAAAAAAGCACTCACTTGTTCCCAGCCTGCAGCTGAATACATCCTCCCAGAACTCAGTAAGCACTGGAGAGGCAGCCACTTTAGTGGGAGAGAGATCTAGCATGAATTTTCTCAGACCTGGGATGACTGATTGCGGAATGCCAAATCCGATGGCTCCAGCACAGAAGCTGAATCTCAGCATGTCTGGGTTGGTTACCCAGGACTCACTGCCTATCCACTGGCGAGGTGGAGAAGGCTCACGCGACAGCTCCTCCAACAGGATCCTCAGGTCCCCAGAAGCTGCAAATGCCACAATAACCGTAGCTGTCGACCTGGAGAGATATTATAGAGCATTATATTATCAAGATCAATATATTTTGGGGTTTTGTGTGCAAATATGTCAGCACAGGTAACAAAAGTACAATTAATGATGGAGAAACCTGCGGATAACTTCAGCTACTCTTTGGATCCTGCTGTAAGGGTGGGTCCGATAGAAAGATTCAGAGTATTCCACACAGATCCCCTCCTTCTGTGCTGCATTCAGAAAGGCTGCCATGCCATTATTGCCATACTTCGAATCTGACCGGACAGCACCTATCCAAGTCCAGCCAAAGTGTTTCACCAGCTTGGCCAATGCGTCAGCCTGGAACTGGTCACTGGGGATTGTTCTGAAGAAAGTGGGGTACTGCTGCTTATCAGACAGGCATGCACAAGTGGCAAAGTGGCTCACCTAAAGGAAAACAACAGTGCATTATTTATTGGGACAGAGAAAAATCAGCACTGGCCTACATTAAACACATAAATTAGGTGAATTTTAAAATATTTACTTGAGGAATATTAAAGGGCCCAATGATGCGTGACATGCTGATGGATGGCGTAGACCCAGACTCACCAACAACAGCCATCACCATAGCAGATTGTGAGCAATTATCACTGGTGTAAAACACTGGGTCCAGGCCATTTGAAAGCTGGAATGCTACATGCACTGCCACGGGCACTGAGGCACATGAGTCATGGATCTGATAACCAAGCTTGATGCCCGGCAGCAGCTCTGTGCTGTTGTTGATCTCCTCTATGGCAAATATCATTGTGCGTGAAAGGCGCAGCTCACGGGGGTCAATACTGCAAACAGACACTCATGTCACTGTTCAAATTTACATATGATAAGGGAAATTCACAGTTTAAACAGAAATATACAATAAATCACAAGTGTAATTCAAAGTTATAGACAATAACTTATAACAATCATAATTCAGGAGGATTCAGCAGGATTCAATCAGTCCAAAATTGACACTAGAATTTTAATGTACAGATAGCACACACTTTTTTTTACATTGTACAAAAAATAGCAATCCTGTTTTCAATACTACAAAACCTTTGCAATATAACTGTAAGCATATCACATATAATGGAATAGTTCTATCCTCACACAGTCTGCTGCAATTTGCGTGTGTAAATCATATTTAACTAAATCTTAAGTTGTTTTACTGCTATTTCTAAAACTTGAACATTCTTTTAATTCATTTGAACATTATTTCTGTGAATATAATGCCTGCATTTCAAAAGACCAAATATTGATTTAAAACCAAATGCAATAAATTATAAATTGTGTATAAAGTCTTAAATATTACACAAAAGCTTTGCAACATAACTGCAATCATATCATGCATATCAAAACATTTCTATCCCTACACAGAACATTCTTTGCTTCTCATTCTGCTTCTCCCTCTTACTAACCTCCCTGTGCACCTCAGTGGCTCAGGCATGCTGGTGTAGTTATGCTTGACTGTGTACATGTAGTGGTGTATGGAGAAAACACCTCCAATAACATAGTCACCATCCATTGAGAATGCAGGTAAACGAGTGGTACCCTGGAGCGTACACTTCACAGATGAGGCCTTTGTACAGTCCCCAGCACCAGTCACATCCTCTGTTAGCTCAGCCCTTTGTTTCCGACCTTTCCCAGAAGCATTCAAGGATTTAGCTAAATGAAACTTGCACAAACCCAGAGAGAGGATCAGGCCAATAAAGAGAGCTGAGATCTCCATTCTGTCTCCAAGTGTCTGTATGTGTGCATACTGTATATGTCTTTTCCCAGGTTTATAGATTCTCAGACAAAAGCTTCCCTCCTTCTACTTGACGTCACTTTACTATATCTCAGAAAAAGGAAGACCTTACCAAATGGTCTTTGATGAACTACAGTCCAAGTCTCTTCTACGGGCTGCATACATGATACAATCTCCAGTGTCCCTGAATCTTTTCTCCTGTCCACTGTAAACTCCAGATACCTCCTAATGTTGTCTTACTCGTACAAATTTCTAAATTTGTTTTAGCTTATGTAACAGTTAATCCTAATTAATGTACATCTTTAATGTGTCGTTTGTGTGGTTGAATCCCATTTCAAATAAATCACTGGATTTCTTGTTCCACTCTGATATACATGAAAATTAGCTGATTCTCTGTGTTTCCGGAGGACACTAAAAAGTGCTGAACACAGCTTTGACATGCTTGTTGTTGCCATGGTTTGTCATCAAGTTATTGAAGTTGAGTTGATGCCTCATCTGTACAGTACAGTCTGACATGTAGAATGTGTAACAGGTAGACTGCTTCATTATGATGACATACAGAGATTAAATATTTGAAAAGCTAATTTCATTTTTGTTTTATTTCTATATTTCATTCTCAGGATATACAATTTAATTTGTGATTGAGATTGTTTTTTGTTTGCATTGTTTAAAAGCTAGTAGTTTGTCTCTCTCTGTCAGGGCGTGGCATTCAATCATCCCACTCCTGCTGTAACCTGACCTTTGTTCTCCAGTGCTTCAGATTTTATGTCATGCCTGAAACTTTGGAATAACTCAACCTCCACCTTCATCTTTCTGAATACATTTCTGTCTTTATTGGCAATTCTTTAAGTTCTGTTCTGTACTCCCACAGTTGTCCCAAAATAATAAAGCATGGAATGTAAACTGTCAAACTCGGATCCTTTTACGGACTTGAATCTTTCTGAGTCACTCACTAAACAGATCCGGATCTTACAAGTCCTTTGAGTCATTTGAGTCAGTATGTCCATATTCTACCAGTGAAACACACTGTCTTGGACTACAAATAAGCTAAAATGAATGAATTTGGGCGTGGGTCTGCAGGAAGTTACGCTGATCCACTGTGTCATCTGGGTCATCTGAGTCTGCTGGATCCACAGGTTTCTTGAGTCTCTTGAGTCTGGGTCTGTACGGATTTACTCGTGCAGGACGGATCTGAATCTGATTCCGGGTCTGTGCTACTGAGTCTGAGTCTGCAGGAAGTTACGCTGATCCACTGTCAGCGCATCTGAGTCCTGACTCCCGAACCTGGCAACAACTGCTTATTGTCAACGATAGTAGCGGTATTTTTGGCAGCTTTTAAGGTGGATGGACTGAGACACGTTGTAATGAGATTGTACAGGTTAAAAGGAGAGTAGTGAATGATGCAATTTATAGTTTTAATTTGCATATATGGCCTGGTGTTAGGCAGGTTTAGGACGGTAAGGATCTGGGTTAATGGAGACTACAGACTTGTTAATCCCGAGTCAGGAAGAGGATCCGGGTGAATGATCCGGATGAATCAGGATTCATTCACCACTAATACAAATACAAATGCAAACACATTTAACCAGTAAATAGTATCATGTTAGTGTTTTTGTCCAGATAAAAGCTTAAGATGGCTAAATATCTTAAATAATAAATTCAATAAATATGCTATATCTTAGCTGACTTTATTAATCATAAAATAAGAATATGCAAGAAATATGACAATAACGTGATAAATTTTGATTTTATTGGACATGTAAAGTAAATATTTAAATCAGCTAGGTAAATATTGTGTTGAATGAGCACAGCATGAACTCTAGACTATGCCAGTTTAATTATTTTAAAACCTCAGATGTCTTAAGACTGATTTTTGTTCATTAAATGTTTCTTGGTGTTCTGCTCTGGCTTAAACAATATGATGAAACACTTTGGAGCAAATATACACAGTATCAGTCCAAAACTGGAGGCCAGAATGGCAAATATCTCCACAGCCACAGTAAATTTCCCAGGAGAGCTGACATACGCTGGGATAAAGGTGATCCAGACTGCACAGAATATCAGCATGCTGAAGGTGATAAGTTTAGCTTCATTAAAATTATCAGGTAGTTTCCGAGCTAGAACAGCTAACACTAAGCAAAAGACAGCCAGTAGGCCTATGTACCCGAGCACAGCCCAGAACCCGATAGCTGAACCTAATGCACACTCCAGGATAATTCTCTTCTTATATACAGTTAGGTTTTTCATTGGAAAAGGGGGACTAACAACCAACCAAATAATACATATTAAAACTTGAACAAAAGTGAAAGACACTACAGTCATTCTTTGCTGTGGAGGACCAAACCATTTCATGACATTACTTCCTGGAAGTGTAGCTTTGAAGGCCATTAACACTACTATAGTTTTTCCAAGAACACAAGAGATGCAGAGGACAAAGGTGATCCCAAACGCTGTGTGGCGCAGCATGCAGGACCAGTCAGAGGGTGCTCCAATGAAAGTTAATGAACATAAGAAACATAGAGTCAGGGAGAAGAGCAGCAGGAAGCTCAGCTCAGAGTTGTTGGCTCTGACAATCGGGGATGCCCTGTGATGAAAGAACACAGCTGCTGTCATAATAGCAAGACAGGCACCACCAACTGAGAATGCAGCCAGGATGATTCCCAGAACTTCATCAAAGGAAAGAAACTCCACAGGCTTGGGTAAACAAGTGTCTCTCTCTGCATTAGGCCAGAACTCCTTGGGGCAAGGGAAACAATCAAGGGAATCTGAAAAAACAAATAAAAAGGGGCTTTCAGCAGTTATATATTTGATGTTGTAGATAAGCATTTGAAAAAAAATATTACCTGTAGCATTGCTAATCTCTCCCTCAGGACATGGTATACAGTCATAACAGCAGATGGGTTTTCCTTTCTGCAGCACTTTACGAGTTCCTGGAGGACAGCTGTCACTGCACACTGACACAGGCACCTGGAACATATTTTGTATGCTTTGAAATCATCCAATTAAAAATTTTATTATGTTAAATTATTACTTTTGGGCTTCTTACTTGTGTGCCACCCTCGACCCAGGTGAGGTTTTTGTTGATATGGAACTCCTGGCCCACCGGCAGTGATGCATCAAAGTGTCCTACTGTTACTAACTCAATGCTGCCACTCTCAGATTTTTGCCAGTTAACCAGCTCATATTTGGCCACAGGATCCCCGTTGGCATCAAATGACACATCGTAACCATTTTGTGAAAAATTTACTTTCTTCAGCTGCATGAGAACCTGTGAGGTTGAAGTCAAGTAAGATAATGAGGGAGAGAAAATAAAACATGTAAAATAAAATGAATATTTAATTTCATAAAAGGTACATTTGGTTGTTATTCATTTCAAACATTCATTTCAACTGACCTGTTTGGACTCTATCCTGGTTAATTTGTCACACAGGGTTGCAGAATTTGTTTTTTGACACACTGCATTATGAATGGCATGTGCTATTGCATAAACAGCTTTATACACCATGTTAGTGATTCGGAGCTGAGATGTGTCTGTGTACGGGCTCTGTAGAGTTTGCAAGTCTTCAGATCCATTACACAATCTGTCATCTCTGGCTGCACCTAAAAACACTGAAAACAGAATGTGTTTTTTAGCCTTGACGGTGATATTAGGCCTACATTTTCCTGCTTTCTAAAGTTTTTGTTGTGTGTTTTTCTTTTCTTTTTTCTTTATTTAATCCCACCAGTAAGCCTTGCAAAAATTAGAGTTGATATATGAATATCTTTGTCTCAGGTTCCGTTTTTTTACCCCATTTGTTTGTTTTGTATTTGTATTTTTACCTATATGCAAATCAGTAATCACATGAGTCACATTTATAAAGACGAAACGTGTCTACATGTTTTTCAACCAACTGATTTTACCTGTCAGTAAAAAAAGCCCAATTAGATATACATATACTGTTACTGATACAAGTACAAATTTTTATCTTTATTTAGCGTGGTGGCCTTGGCCCTGTTAATATAATGTGTGCTCGTGTTCACAACTTCACTGTTAATATTGAAAAAACACTGCATCAGTGGGCATGAACTTGACCTGAAGTCATCAATTAACATTATTCACACAGGTGTACCTTATCTCCCTTTAACAACAAAAGGTGGCATTCAAACAACCATGAAAACAACACACATCCCCCTGTGAATGTCTTCTATGTTACAAATCAACAGAGCTCCCTCACCTTTTCCCAGCCTGCAGTTGAATGATTCCTCCCAGAATTCAGTAAGCATTCGAGAGGCAGCCACCTTAGTGGGGGACAGATTGAGCAAGAATTCTCTCAGACCTGGGATGACAGATTGCTCAATGCCAAATCCGATGGCTCCAGCACAGAAAGTGAATCTCAGCATGTCTAAGTCAGTTACCCAGGATTCAGTGCCTATCCATTGGCGGGGTGGAGAGGGCTCACGCGACAGCTCCTCCATCAGGATCCTCATTTCTGTAGAGGCCAGAAATGCCACAACAACTATAGCTGTTGACCTGGAGAGGTATTATAGTGAATGAAATTATACCAATACATGTTTCAAGATAGTTAACACAAAGAAACATACAGTAAGAGATACTTTATATTTTTGGTGTGTTGTATTTACAGGGGTGGTTTAATTAGTTTACAATATCAGTAATAAATAAAATTGAGTAAAATAAACTTGTTGAATTTCCATTCTCCATTTAAGATACATACTGTAATAAATAATAAAATAATCTCCCATCTCATATTTCAATGAACATTTTGTGTGATTTGTGTGCAGTGGGTCAATGTCAGCACAGGGAACAAAGGCACAATCAGTGATGTACAAACCTGCGGATAACATCAGCTACTCTCTGGATCCTGCTGTGTGGGTGGGTCCGATAGAAAGATTCAGAGTATTCCACACAGATCCCCTCCTTCTGTGCTGCATTCAAGAAAGAAGCCATGCCATTATTGCCATAGTCTGAATCTGACCGGACAGCACCTATCCAAGTCCAGCCAAAGTGTTTTACCAGCTTGGCCAGTGCATCAGCCTGGAACTGGTCACTGGGAATTGTTCTGAAGAAAGTGGGGTACTGCTGTTTATCAGACAGGCATGCACAAGTGGCAAAGTGGCTCACCTAAAGGAAAACAAGTAATTATTTAATTGACAGACAGAAAAATCAGCATTGACCTATATTAAACACATAGTTTGCCAAAAATGTAAAAATATTTACTTGAGGAATATTAAAGGGCCCGATGATGCGTGACATACTGATGGATCGTGTGGACCCAGACTCACCAACAATAGCCATCACCATACCAGATTGTGAACAATTGTCACCGGTGTAAAACACTGGGTCCAGGCCATTTGAAAGCTGGAATGACACATGCATCGCTATAGGCACTGAGGTGCATGAGTCGTGGATCTGATAACCAAGCTTGATGCCTGGCAGCAGCTCTGTGCTGTTATTAATCTCCTCTATGGCGAAGATCATTGCACGTGAAAAGCGCAATTCACGGGAGTCAATGCTGCACAAAGACACTCATGTCACTGTTAAAATTTCATTTTGAAAAAGGACAATTCACAATTTTAACAGTAAAAACAGTAAACAGACTGCAATTCATAGTTACACTGCATCTGTGAACCAAACATACTTCACAATTCACAATAACTGTAATTCATGGATAACCTGTAGTTAACTAAACTTACTTACTTAAACTATCAACAAATTAAATTAAATAATTTTCTTGAAGTTTGCCTCTTACTAACCTCCCTGTGCACCTCAGTGGCTCAGGCATGGTGGTGTAGTTATGCTTCACTGTCTGTTTGTAGTAATGTATGGAGAAAACACCCCCAATAACGTAGTCACCATCCATTGAGAATGCAGGTTGACGAGCAGTACCCTGGAGCTTACATTTCATAGATGAAGCCTCAGTGCTGAACCCAGCACCAGTCCTGTCTTTTATATGCCCAGTCCTTTGTGTCAGATTATCCCCAGAACCACTCAAGACAAGAGCTAGAAGCAGCTCACACAAACCCAGAGAGAGGATCAGGCCAATAAAGAGAGTTGAGACCTCCATCCCTCAAATGTCTGTATCTGTGTTTTCACTGTTTGTTTGTTTTTTTATAGATTTTCAGATAAAAACTTCCCTCCTACTACTGTACGTCAGCTCATTATACATCAGAAAGAGGATGCGCTGACTTAATGATTTTTGATGAAGTCATTTCAAAGACTTTTTTTTTATGGGCTGTATGCACAATAAAATCTACATAATGTGTCTATGTAGAATAGAATAGAATGCCTTTTATTGTCACTATACGCATGTACAATGAGATTAAAAGCCATCTCCAATAACAGTGCAACAGTGAAAAAATATAAAAATATACAATATAAACATAGGCAAGAAAATATAAAAAATATACAATCTAAACAAAAACATAGGCAAAGAAAAGGAGCACAGTACATATGCCTACAATAGATATGGTGATATATGCAGTGTTACATATATGTATTGCACATTATGGGATGGAACATTGCACAAAAGTATTTGCACATTGCACATTGTAGAATATTTCACACTGAAAATAGAGTATTTCACATTGTAGGTATTTCACATTGTAAAGTATTGCACAGTAGGTAAGGTTGACAGTGTTTAGTAGTAAGAGAGTCCATGTGTCCATGTATGAGTCAGTGCATGTGAGAGATCAGGGTGGTTGATGCATCTGTAGTACCTTCCTGAGGGCAACAGGTCAAACAGGTCAAAGCCAGGGTGGGAGCTGTCTTTGGTGATGGTTTTGGCTCTGCTGAGGGAGCAGGAGGTGTAAATGTCCA
Organism: Miichthys miiuy; assembly: GCA_036365135.1. NCBI lineage: Eukaryota > Metazoa > Chordata > Actinopteri > Sciaenidae > Miichthys > Miichthys miiuy. The sequence continues at coordinate 9,885,863 of CM071607.1, read as the reverse complement.
CCTTTTTTCATTTTTGTTCATATTACAGTGTTTTTTTTTTTTTTTTTTGTTGTTGTTGGTTAAAAAAAATCAAAAAGGTATTTTAGTGTTCAAATGTTTGATGTTGTAGATTGCTAATCACTCGCCCAGGACTTAGTAGTCAATCAAAACAACAGATGGATTTTCCTTTATGCAGCTCTTAAAGATTTCCTCAGCTGTCACTGTATGCTATCTAAGGCACCTAGATACAAAGGAAGGTTACGATAATGGTGTGTGCATGTGTCGCCATTTGTGTCTACTGGGCATGAATGGTGATGAACAAGTTGATTTCAACAAGTTCATGACAGTAAATATCAACAGTCCCTTCAATCAACTCCAATTAAGATGACAATAATCAACACAAGGTCAATGTGCAATAAGAATTTTATCCTAAGGAACTGCTTTGTGACTCATGATCTGGAGTTTTCTTTTATTACTGAGACTTGGTTGAAATATGGAGATAATAAGGTCTTGACTGTACTGTGTGCCATGGACTGTGACTTTGTCAGTGCATCCAGGATATCCAGTCAAGGGGGAGGCCTAATCGCTGTGTGGAGGGGGCATGGTACATCACCTGCAGGGGAGAGGTGTGGAGATGCCTCAGGACAGTTACTGGGGATTTCCGGGGACGTAAGGGTCGCGGAACTTATTGTGTGTTGTTCCACTTCAACAATTAGTCTCTTGTCATCCATGTTGAGAGCCTTTGATCGATTGACTGCTGACCTGGTGCCACCGGTCGTGACGTAATGTTGATGTGAAGTTCTGATAGGCTACATGAACTGCGTATTGTGTTTTATTTTGAAAGGGGTGGAAGTGTATTATGTTAATTCTGTGTTAGATTTCCTGTGTGCTGCAATCTGCTCTGTTGAGCTTCACACGAGCAACGGCTCCGTCAAAAATAGAAGTGCTATGGAATGATAGCGCTGCAGCGTGGAGAGACACTGCTGAGACGTTCTGTGGCGTGCCCAGTGGGGATGGTTTCATTGATTAGAGTGGCAGCGATCAGCTCCGGTGACTGCGGCGCAGTCGTTCCGTGGCGCTTACGTCCCCAGTGGAAATAAGGCTTTAGCCTGAGAATGGCTGAATGTTTAGTGTTTTGCCTAGTCCTGGCCCAAATATTGGCGGAAATCATGGTGATGAACCGCAACCATGTGGCAAACAGGCAGCGATTGGCTGCACTACATGCCCAGACCTCAGAGTGGGTGTGCAGCCACCACACCTTGGACCTCGTGGCAGCCATTGCCCTCGCAAAAGGCCAGACACCAGAGGCTCAGCCACCGGCCTCCTGCTTCCCTTTTTCCCCAAACCCTCCCACAGCACCCATGCTTCCCAATGTTACTCGTAATAAACATGTTTAAACATCACCTGTACGGGCGTGGTCCTTGTTACTGAAATGGACCTTAAAAAAGTGTGACCAATTTTGTTTAAGAATTTATACTTTATTAAGCACATGACGAAAAATAATTTGTGAAACAAAAAAAATTACATGTAAAAAGGACTTTAAAAACCACAAGAACAATATTGAATATAATAAGAGAATGTTAATATTAAATCACAAAGAAGACTGTGTTAAAACTGCAAAGCATGAGCTTTAAATGTTGCATCTTAAATATTCCCCAACCTTAGATATTTTAGATTATTATATTTAGATTGGATTAATTTTTATTCATTAAATGTTTCTTAGTGTTCTGCTCTGGTTTAAACAATATGATGAAACACTTTGGAGCAAATATACACAGTATCAGTCCAAAACTGGAGGCCAAGATAGCAAATATCTCCACAGCCACAGTAAATTTCCCAGGAGAGCTGACATACGCTGGGATAAAGGTGATCCAGACTGCACAGAATATCAGCATGCTGAAGGTGATAAGCTTGGCTTCATTAAAATTATCAGGTAGTTTCCGAGCTAGAACAGCTAACACTAAGCAAAACACAGCCAGTAGGCCTATGTACCCGAGCACAGCCCAGAACCCAATAGCAGAACCTAATGCACACTCCAGGATAATTCTCTCCTTGTATACAGTTAGGTTTTTCATTGGAAAAGGTGGACTAACAACCAACCAAATAATACATATTAAAACTTGAACAAATGTAAAAGATACCACAGTCATTCTTTGCTGTGGAGGACCAAACCATTTCATAACATTACTACCTGGGAGTGTAGCTCTGAATGCCATTAACACTACTATAGTTTTTCCAAGAACACAAGAGATGCAGAGGACAAAGGTGATCCCAAACGCTGTGTGGCGCAGCATGCAAGACCAGTCAGAAGGTGCTCCAATGAAAGTTAATGAACATAAGAAACACAGAGTCAGGGAGAAGAGCAGCAGGAAGCTCAGCTCAGAGTTGTTGGCCCTGACAATCGGGGATGCCCTGTGACGAAAGAACACAGCCCCTGTAACAATGGCAAGACAGGCACCACCAACTGAGAATGCAGCCAGGATGATTCCTAGGACCTCGTCAAAGGAAAGAAACTCCACAGGCTTGGGTAAACAAGTGTCTCTCTCTGCATTAGGCCAGAACTCCTTGGGGCAAGGGAAACAATCAAGGGAATCTGAAAAAAAAAAAATAATAGTAATAAATCAGAAAATGCTTTCAGCAGTTATATATTTCCCCTCCTGGAGCTGCCACCTTACCATGGTGGAGGGGTTTGCGTGTTCCAATGATCCCAGGAGCTATGTTGACGGGGGCTTCATGCCCCTGGTAGGGTCACCCATGGCAATCAGGTCCTAGGTGAGGGACCAGACAAAGTGCAGCTCAACCCCCCCTGATGAATATGAAAATCAATGGAGCCGGGTCTCCCTTGCCCGGAAGTGGGTCGCCGGCCCCCCCCCCGGAGCCAGGCCTGGGGGAGCGCCTGGTGGGCCTGGTGGGCCTTCACCCATGGGGCCTGGCCGGGCACAGCCCAAAAGGGTGACATGGGCCCACCTTGCCATGGGCCCACCACCCATGGGAGGGGTCACAGGGGGCGTGTGCTGAGAGAGTTGGGTGGCAGTCGGAGGCGGGGACCCTGGCGGTCTGACCCCCGGCTACAGAAGCTGGCTCGTGGAACGTCACCTATCTGGCAGGGAAGGAGCCTGAGCTGGTGCGCGAGGTACCGGCTAGATATAGTCGGGATCGCTTTGACGCACAGCGGCCCGAACCAGTTTTCTAGAGAGGGGTTGGACGCTCTACCACTCTGGAGTTGCCCCCGGCGAGAGGCGCAGAGCGGGGGTGGGAATGCTTGTTTCCCCCCGGCTCAGCGCCTGTACATTGGGGTTCACCCCGGTGGACGAGAGGGTAGCCTCCCTTCGCAGCCTCCGAACCCGCTGGTGGACACCGGCGGTGAGGGATGCCGTCAAGCTGAAGAAGGAGTCCTACAGAACCTTTTTGTCCTGTGGGACTCTTGAAGCAGCTGACGGGTATCGACGTGCCAAGCGGAATGCGGCCTCGGTGGTTGCAGGGGAAAAAACTCGTGGGCGTGGGAGGAGTTCGGTGAGGCCATGGAGAACGACTTTCGAACGGCTTCGAGGAGGTTCTGGACCACCATCCGGCGGCTCGGGCGGGAGAAGCAGTGCACTGTCAACACTGTGTTCAGTGGGGACGGGGTGCTGCTGACCTCGACTGGGGACTGGGTCGGGAATACTAAGACCTCCACAATCCCACCAGCACATCTTCCACTGAGGAAGCAGAGTCTGGGACCCGTGGTGGTCTGCCTATCTCTGGGGCTGAGATGGTAGTCAAAAGCTCCTGCAAGGCGGGTGAATGAGGTCCGGAGTTCCTCAAGGCTCTGGATGTTGGGGCTGTCTGGTGGACACATCTCTGCAACATTGCATGGACATCGGGGGCAGTGCCTCTGGACTGGCAGACTGGGGTGGTGGTTCCCCTCTTCAAAAAGGGGGACCGGAGGGTGTGCTCCAACTATAGGGGGATCACACTTCTCAGCCTCCCCGGGAAGGTCTTTTCAGGGGTCCTGGAAAGGGGGTCCGCAAGATTGTCGAACCTCGGATTCAGGAGGAGCAGTGTGGTTTTCGTCCTGGTCGTGGAGCTGTGGACCAGCTCTATACCCTAAGCGCGGTCCTGGAGGGTGCATGGGAGTTCGCCCAACCAGTCTAATTTTGCCTTGTGGAGTTGGAGAAGGCGTTCGACCGTGTCCCTCGGGGAGTCTTCTGGGGGGTGCTCCAGGAGTATGGGGTTCCGGACCCACTAATACGGGCCATCCGGTGCCTGTACTCCTGGTGCCAGAGCTTGTCAGACTTGTTTCCAGTGGGAGTTGGATTCCGCCAGGGCTGCCCTTTGTCACCGGTTCTGTTCATAACCTTTATGGACAGAATTTCTAGGCACAGCCAGGGCGTTGAGGAGCTGCGGTTCGGTGGCCTCAGGATTGGGTCGCTGCTTTTTGCGGATGATCTGGTCCTGTTGGCTTCATCGGAGTGTGACCTTCAGCTCTCTCTGGAGCAGTTCGCAGCCGAGTGTGAAGCGGCTGGGATGAGAATCAGCACCTCCAAATCCGAGGCCATGGTTCTCAGCCGGAAAAGGGTGGAGTACAGCCTCCGGGTCGGGGATGAGATCCTGCCTCAAGTGGAGGAGTTCAAGTATCTCGGGGTCTTGTTCACGAGTGAGGGAAGGATGGAGCGGGACATTGATCGGTGGATTGGTGCAGCTTCTGCAGTGATGCGGACTCTGCACCGGTCCATCGTGGTGAAGAAGGAGCTGAGCCGAAAGGCGAGGCTCTCGATTTACCAGTTGGTCTACGTTCCTACCCTCACCTATGGTCAAGAGCTTTGGGTATTGACCGAAAGAATGAGATTGCGAATACAAGCGGCCGAAATGAGCTTCCTTCGCATGGTGGCTGGGCTCTCCCTTAGAGAGGGCAGCTCGGAGTAGAGACGCTGCTCCTCCGCATCGAGAGGAACCAGTTGAGGTGGCTCGGGCATCTAGTGAGGATGCCTCCTGGATGCCTCCCTGGTGAGGTGTTCTGGGCACGTCTCTCCGGGAGGTGGCCTCGGGAAAGACCCAGGACATGCTGGAGGGACTATGTCTCTCGGCTGGCCTGGGAACGCTTTGGGGTTCCCCTGGAAGAGCTGGACGAAGTGGCCGGGGAGAGGGAAGTCTGGGCTTCCCTGCTGAAGTTGCTGCCCCCGCGACCCGACCTCGGATAAGCGGGAGAAGACGGAACGGAACGGAACAGTTATATATTTGATGTTGTAGATATGCATAAGAACAAAAATATTACCTGTAGCATTGCTAATCTCTCCATCAGGACATGGTATACAGTCATAACAGCAAATAGGTTTTCCTTTCTGCAACACTTTACGAGTTCCTGGAGGACAGCTGTCACTGCACACTGACACAGGCACCTGGAACATAGATACAAACAAACTCACACATATTCAGGTGTGGTATGCATTTCTGACAATTAAAGGATATTGTAACCATTCCTCTTCTTTAAACTGGCTATGAAGTAATCATGTCCTGAAGCTATTTCAGTGGCACTGCTGAATGACAAATACCATAGCAGTAGTTCTGCGCAAAAAAAATGCATTCATCTGAAATTAAAATGTGCCTTCAGCAGTCAGACTCAGAAAAAAAAAAAAAATGTTGGTTTCTGTTCATTATCCTATATTATCCCCATTATCATTATCATCATTATGTTCATTATCATCTATATCTGCTATACTGTAATTTTGGGAGATTAAGTCTCATGAGTTATTTTTCCACCAAAGACAACTGTGGATTCTTTGTCACATCTCTAACATTGTAATTGTATGAGGAACAGGTCTTATCACAGCCAGTGTGGACAGGACAAACATGTACAAAAAGGAAATCCTCTTTAAGATTAAAATTTGAACTGCAAACATGTTAAATTTTTACTTTTGTGCCACCGTCAACCCAGGTGAGGTTCTTGTTGATACGGAACTCCTGGCCCGCCGGCAGTGATGAATCATAGTGTCCCACTGTCACCAATTCAATGTTGCCACTCCCACTTTTCTGCCAGTTAATGAGTTCGTATTTGGCCACAGGATCCCCGTTGGCATCAAATGACACATCATAACCATTTTGGGAAAAATTTACTTTCTTTAGCTGCATGAGAACCTGTGAGGATGAAGTAAAGTAAGACAATTGAGGCGATGAAAGAAAAAAGTAAGATAAGATAAATGTTACTTTTCATTAAAGGCACATAGTGAAAAAAAGAACATTGTGGTGTTCATTTATTTTAACTGACCTGTTTGGACTCTATTCTGCTAAATTTGTCACACTGAGTTGTAGAATTTGTGTCCTGACACACTGCATTATGAATAGCATGTGCTATTGCATAAACAGCCTTATACACCATGTTAGTGATTCGGAGCTGAGATGTCTGTAGAGTCTGTAAGTCTTCAGATCCATCACAAACACGCTCATCTATGGCTGCACCTAAAAACACTCAGAGACAGAGGCCTACATTATTTTTCTTTTCTTTCAAACTCGCCTTTTAAGAACATGAATATATATCTGTACTTTTGTCATTTTTGCAATTAACGATTTCATGTTATATTACAAAGCACTATTTTCCAGACTTACTTTTATCTATCATTTACCAAAGCCAACTATGTTCAAAATGAAAATTTCTCACTTTTTTCCAGCCTGCAGTTAAATGCATGCTCCCAGAATTCAGTAATTACTGGAGAGGCAGCCACTGTAGTGGGAGAGAGATCCACCAAGAATTCCCTCAGACCTGGTATGACAGATTTCTGAATGCCAAATCCAATGGCTCCAGCACAGAAGCTGAACCTCAGCATGTCTCGGTTGGTGACCCAACCCTCACTGCCTATCCACTGGCGAGGTGGAGAAGGCTCACGCGACAGTTCCTCCATCAGGATCCTCAATTCTGTAGAAGCTAGAAATGCCACAACAACCACAGCTGTTGACCTGAAGAGATATTATAGTGAATGAAATTGTACCAATACATGTTTCAAGATAGTTAACACAAAGAAACATACAGTAAGAGATACTTTATATTTTTGGTGTGTTGTATTTACAGGGGTGGTTTAATTAATTCTATTTTTATAAAAAATATATATAATAATTATAATGTGAGAGAAATTAACATGATGAAAAAGGTTGCATAAAGTACATCTCAGCTTAGGGAACAAAGGCATCAGTGTTGTAGAAACCTGCGAATAACATCAGCTACTCTCTGGATCCTGCTCTGTGGGTGGGTCCGATAAAAAGATTCAGAGTATTCCACACAGATCCCCTCCTTCTGTGCTGCGTCCAGGAAAGTCGCCATGCCATTATTGCCATAGTCTGAATCTGACCGGACAGCACCTATCCAAGTCCAGCCAAAGTATTTTACCAGCTTGGCCAGTGCATCAGCCTGGAACTGGTCACTGGGAATTGTTCTGAAGAAAGTGGGTACTGCTGCTTATCAGACAGGCATGCACAAGTGGCAAAGTGGCTCACCTAAAGGAAAACAACAGTGTAATTCTTGGAAAAGAAAGAAAACAAATAAACAAAGCAGTGGCCTATATTAAACACACAGTTTACAAGGAATTTAAAATACTTACTAGAGGAATGTTAAATGAGCCGATGATGCGTGACATACTGATTGATGGTGTGGACCCAGATTCACCAACAATACCCATCACCATGCCAGAATGTGAGCAATTGTGGCCGGTGTTAAACACAGGGTCCAGGCCATTTGAAAGCTGGAATGTCACATGCATCGCTATGGGCACTGAAGCACATGAGTCATGGATCTCATAACCAAGTTTGATGCCTGGCAGAAGCTCTGTGCTGTTGTTAATCTCCTCAATAGCAAAGACCACTGCACGTGAGAAGCGTAGTTCACGGGAGTCAATTCTGCACACAGACATTCACGTCACTGTTCAAATTTAGATATGAAGAGGACAATTCACAATTTTAACAGAAAACACAGAAAAGCTAAACTGCAATTCATGGTTAATTGAAAATAACTGATCGCTGCACTGCATCTGTGAACCAAACATACTGTACATCACACACATCACAAAGTGACCTGACCACCAAAATTTCACAAAGGATTAGATACGAGTACAAACTCACAGGAATTTCAGCATATCCAGTAACAACGTTCAAGTCTTAGTTTGTTTTTATCCTGTTTATGAATCAGTTTTCAAATGAACCAATAATTTTAGTTGTGAAACACAAAAACACTTTTTTTTTCATATTGTCACACTCCTCTATTTTTACAGATATAATAGGCCTACTTCACATTTCTATACTGATTTGACACATTTGTAAAAATATATATATGTATATATATAGAATTGTTTTTTTCTTTTCCTAAAACCACACAAAACCTTTACAACATTATTGTAGGCATATAAATCAAAACTTTCTTTTATCCCCACACACTCTTAGCATCTTATCTACCGCTTCTCACTCTTACTGACCTGCCTCTACACTTTACTGGCTCAGGCATGGTGGTGTAGTTATGCTTCACTGTTTGCTTGTAGGTGTGTATGGAGAAAACACCTCCAATAACGTAGTCACCATCCATTGAAAATGCAGGTCGACGAGCGCTACCCTGGAGCTTACATTTCACAGATGAGGCCTCAGTACTGCCCCCAGCATCAGTCCTATCCTCTGTTTGCCCCTGTCTTTGTTTCAAACCATCGTTGTAACTATTCAAGGCAAGAGTGAAATGCAGCTCACTCAAACCCAGAGAGAGGATCAGGCCAATAAAGAGAGCCGAGATCTCCATCCCTCAAGTGTCTGTATGTGGGAATACTGTATGTGTGTCGTCACTGATTTATAGATTCTCAGCCAAAGCTTACCTCCTTCTAATGTACGTCAGCCTGCTACTCATCAGAAACAGGATGTCCTTCACAATACATTTTAATAAACTCTTGTCAATGTCTTTTCTGTAGGCTGCATATACAATATAATCTACACTGTGTGCCCTTATCTATTATCTTCCCTTTTAACTTTTGTCACCATTGTACACCAGATATCTTCCTAATATGATCTACCCTTACACCTTTTGCACTTTTTTAGCTCATATTTCAGTGAAGTCTAACAAATAGACACATTCAGTGTGTTGTTTATTTGATTTAATCATTTTTTCAGCTGATAACACATACAGACATACAAGATTTATTGTTCCACTATGATATACCAGTATTTGAAATAAAGTTATCAAAGAGTCAAGACAGGGGTCAGAGTCCTATGTTATGAATTTAGACTTTATTGAGCACATGATGAAAGAAAATGTGTAAACCAAAACAGTAACACTTCTATCTGTTGTTCATTATGGAGGCATGCATAGTGAATCATAATGCTTTCCCAATGCTTCATGACCATACTCAGACACATTTTTTTTCTAATGCATGACACCAGAAGTCACAAAACATTATATATGTGACTTGAAGTACGTTGTGGATGCTCTTGACTTGTTCTAAACTTGAGGTTGACTGATTATAATAGACTATGACTACCTATACTTACCTATAAGTACACTATAGGTGTATGCTATAACAATGGCATACATTTTCATTGTATGGGTTAAGTAAAGAGAAACACATTTTGATGGATCTATAATAACGTATGCTTTAAGTACTAACTAAACTAACTAAAGGGTAATGTATTTTCATGCATTTAACAGAATATGTTCTGCATCATGAGTAATCATTCTGCCAGATACAAAAATATGTATCTTGGGGGGCTGTTGGGGTCATTATTGAGAATTACCACTCATATGTGTTCATGAACTTGTCCTCTCATATACGCATCTTAAACTAAACACATACTATAAAACCAAATACACGTGAAAGTGAACTGCTTTTCCATACACAACTAAAACACTAATAAAAAAATAATGAAAAGCTTTCATACATGCCAGAAAATGTGCTCATTAACCCAGGTAAAATGCCTATAATAATTTTGAATTATTATGGACAGCATAAGCACTATATCTTATGATATGTCTTGATTATTTCCAAACCTCAGATGTTTTGGGATTAATTTTTGTTCATTAAATGTTTCTTGGTGTTCTGCTCTGGCTTAAACAATATGATGAAACACTTTGGAGCAAATATACACAGTATCAGTCCAAAACTGGAGGCCAGAATGGCAAATATCTCCACAGCCACAGTAAATTTCCCAGGAGAGCTGACATACGCTGGAATAAATGTGATCCAGACTGCACAGAAAATCAGCATGCTGAAGGTGATAAGCTTAGCTTCATTGAAATTATCAGGTAGTTTCCGAGCTAGGACAGCTACCACTAAGCAAAAGACAGCCAGTAGGCCTATGTAACCAAGCACAGCCCAGAACCCGATAGCTGAGCCTAATGCACACTCCAGGATGATTCTCTCCTTGTATACAGTTAGGTTTTTCATTGGAAAAGGTGGACTAACAACCAGCCAAATAGTACATATTAAAACTTGAATTAATGTGAAAGACACTACAGTCATTCTTTGTTGTGGAGGACCAAACCATTTCATGACATTACTACCTGGGAGTGTAGCTTTGAAGGCCATTAACACTACTATAGTTTTCCCAAGAACACAAGAGATGCAGAGGACGAAGGTGATCCCAAACGCTGTGTGGCGCAGCATACACGACCAATCAGAGGGTGCTCCAATGAAAGTTAATGAACATAAGAAACATAGAGCCAGGGAGAAGAGCAGCAGGAAGCTCAGCTCAGAGTTGTTGGCCCTGACAATTGGGGATGCCTGTGACGAAAGAACACAGCCACTGTTATAATGGCAAGACAGGCACCACCAACTGAGAATGCAGCCAGGATGATTCCTAGGACCTCGTCAAAGGAAAGAAACTCCACAGGCTTGGGGAAACAAGTGTCTTTCTCTGCATTAGGCCAGAACTCTTTAGGGCAAGGGAAACAATCAGGGGAATCTGTAAAAAAAAAACCAATAACAATAATAAATGAGAAAATGCTTTCAGCAGTTATATATTTGATGTTGTAGATATGCATGAGAAAAAAAATACTACCTGTAGCATTGCTAATCTCTCCCTCAGGACATGGTATACAGTCATAACAGCAGATGGGTTTTCCTTTCTGCAGCACTTTACGAGTTCCTGGAGGACAGCTGTCACTGCACACTGACACAGGCACCTGGAACATAGATACAAACAAACTCACACATATTCAGGTGTGGTATGCATTTCTGACAATTAAAGGATATTGTAACCATTCCTCTTCTTTAAACTGGCTATGAAGTAATCATGTCCTGAAGCTATTTCAGTGGCACTGCTGAATGACAAATACCATAGCAGTAGTTCTGCGCAAAAAAAAATGCATTCATCTGAAATTAAAATGTGCCTTCAGCAGTCAGACTCAGAAAAAATTAAGTTGATTTCTTCCTATGTTAAAATCTTCTTTGTATGAATTAGATGTTTTTATCATGGCCCATCTGCAGTACTGTAATTTTGGGAGATACAAGGATACATCTCATGAGTTATGTTTACACCAAAGACAACTGTGGATTCTTTGTCACATCTCTCACATTGTAATTGTATGAGGAACAGGTCTTATCACAGCCAGTGTGGACAGGACAAACATGTACAAAAAGGAAATCCTCTTTAAGATTAAAATTTGAACTGCAAACATGTTAAATTTTTACTTTTGTGCCACCGTCAACCCAGGTGAGGTTCTTGTTGATACGGAACTCCTGGCCCGCCGGCAGTGATGAATCATAGTGTCCCACTGTCACCAATTCAATGTTGCCACTCCCACTTTTCTGCCAGTTAATGAGTTCGTATTTGGCCACAGGATCCCCGTTGGCATCAAATGACACATCATAACCATTTTGGGAAAAATTTACTTTCTTTAGCTGCATGAGAACCTGTGAGGATGAAGTAAAGTAAGACAATTGAGGCGATGAAAGAAAAAAGTAAGATAAGATAAATGTTTCTTTTCATTAAAGGCACATAGTGAAAAAAAGAACATTGTGGTGTTCATTTATTTTAACTGACCTGTTTGGACTCTATTCTGCTAAATTTGTCACACTGAGTTGTAGAATTTGTGTTCTGACACACTGCATTATGAATAGCATGTGCTATTGCATAAACAGCCTTATACACCATGTTAGTGATTCGGAGCTGAGATGTGTCAGTGTACGGACTCTGTAGAGTCTGTAAGTCTTCAGATCCATCGCACACACGCTCATCTATGGCTGCACCTAAAAACACTCAGAGACAGAGGCCTACATTATTTTTCTTTTCTTTCAAACTCGCCTTTGAAGAACATGAATCTGTACTTTTGTCATTTTTTCAATTAATGATTTCATGTTATATTACAAAGCACTATTTTCCAGACTTACTTTCATCTATCATTTACCAAAGCCAACTATGTTCAAAATGAAAATTTCTCACTTTTTCCTACCCTGCAGTTAAATGCATCCTCCCAGAAGTCAGTAAGTACTGGAGAGGCAGCCACTGTAGTGGGAGAGAGATCCAGCAGAAATTCTCTCAGACCTGGGATGACAGATTTCTGAATGCCAAATCCAATGGCTCCAGCACAGAAGCTGAACCTCAGTAAGTCTCGATTGGTGACCCAACCCTCGCTGCCTATCCATTGGCGAGGTGGAGAAGGCTCACGTGTTAGCTCCTCCATCAGAATCCTCAATTCTGTAGCAGCTAGAAATGCCACAACAACCACAGCTGTTGACCTGAAGAGATATTATAGTGAATGAAATTATACCAATACATTTTTCAAGATAGTTAACACAAAGAAACATAAAACATACTTTGTATTTTTGGTGTGTTGCATTTACAGGGGTGGTTTAATTAATTCTATTTTTATAAAAAAATATATATAATTATTATAATGTGAGAGAAATTAAATGAATGAATGATGAATATAAAAGCTAAAGTGATGCCACATTTTTTTTCTTCCTTCACAATCATTGATGTACAAACCTGCGGATAACATCAGCTACTCTCTGGATCCTGCTGTGTGGGTGGGTCCGATAGAAAGATTCTGAGTATTCCACACAGATCCCCTCCTTCTGTGCTGCGTCCAGGAAAGAAGCCATGGCATTATTGCCATAGTCCGAATCTGACCGGACAGCGCCTATCCAAGTCCAGCCAAAGTGTTTTACCAGCTTGGCCAGCGCATCCACCTGGAACTGGTCACTGGGGATTGTTCTGAAGAAAGTGGGGTACTGCCGTTTATCAGACAGGCATGCACAAGTGGAAAAGTGGCTCACCTAGAGAAAAAAAAGCAGTGTAGTCCTTGAACGAAAAAAAGATAATCAATGACCTATATTAATCATATAGTTTACAAGGAACTCAAAATACTTGCTTGAGGAATGTTAAATGACCCGATGATGCGTGACATGCTGATAGATGGCGTGGACCCAGACTCACCAACAATACCCATCACCATGCCAGAATGTGAGCAATTGTGGCCAGTGTAAAACTCTGGCTCCAGGCCATTTGAAAGTTGGAACGTTGCATGCATTGCTAAGGGCACTGAGGCACATGCGTCATGGATCTCATAACCAAGTTTGATGCCGGGCAGCAGCTCTGTGCTGTTGTTAATCTCCTTGATGGCAAAGACCATTGCACGTGAGAAGCGCAGTTCACGGAAGTCAATCCTGTACACAGACATGAATTTAACTTTTAGATATGAAGAGGTCAATTCACAATTTTAACATAAAACACAGAAAAACAGAATTGCAATTCATAGTTTCAGAGAATAACTGATACCTGAATTGCATTTGTGAACCAAATATACATCACATAGTGACCTGACCACCAAAATTCAAAACACTGGACAAACTCACAGTAACTTTAATGTATGCAGTAAAATTGTCAAGTCTTAATTGGTTAAGAAACACAAAAACACTTATTTTTCATATTGTCACACTCTTATATTTTTGCAAATATAATGGCCCTACCTTAAAATTTCTATACTGATCTGACACTTTTCTCAAAAAAATAGAATCAAGTTTTCCTTTTTATCAAAACCACACAAAACCTTTACAACATGGTTGTGGGGATATGAATCAAACCATTTTTATCCCCCCAACACCCTCAACAATTTCTTATCTACCACTTCTCACTCTTACTGACCTGCCTCTACACCTAACTTGCTCAGGCATGCTGGTGTAGTTATGCTTCACTGGTTGCTTGTAGGTGTGCATGGAGAAAACACCTCCAATAACGTAGTCACCATCCATTGAAAATGCAGGTCGACGAGCGCTACCCTGGAGCTGACATTTCACAGATGAGGCCTCAGTACTGACCCCAGCATCAGTCCTATCCTTTGTAAGCCCCTGTCTTTGTTTCAAACCATCGCTGTAACTATTCAAAATAAAATCTAAATGCATCTCACTGAAACCCAGAGAGAGGATCAGGCCAATAAAGAGTGCTGAGATCTCCATCCCTCAAGTGTCTGTATGTGGGCATACTGTATGTGTGTCGTCACTGGTTTATAGATTCTCAGCCAAAGCTTCCCTCCTTCTAATGTACGTCAGCCTGCTGGACACTTTTTCTCATGTTACAGTTAAGACTAACAAATAGGCACCTTCAATGTGTTGTTTATGTGATTTAATCATTTTTAAAGCTGATAATACATACAGACATACAAGATTTATTGTTTCTCTATGATATACCAGTATCTGACACAATGTGATCAAAGAGACAAGACAAAAGTCAGTGTTATATATTTGTGTTTCAACTTTAATGAGCATGTGATAAAACATAACTTGTAAAACAAAACAGTAACACTTCTATCTATTGGAAATAAAAAAAATATTTACATCAACTAGGTGAAGATTGTAGTGAATGTGAACACCATAACCTCTGTATCTTTACTATTTCAAAAGCTCAGATGTCTTAGGATTAATTTTTGTTCATTAAATGTTTCTTGGTGTTCTTCTCTGGCTTAAACAATATGATGAAACACTTTGGAGCAAATATACACAGTATCAGCCCAAAACTGGAGGCCAGAATGGCAAATATCTCCACAGCCACAGTGAATTTTCCAGGAGAGCTGACATACGCTGGAATAAACGTGATCCAGACTGCACAGAAAATCAGCATGCTGAAGGTGATAAATTTGGCTTCATTAAAACTATCAGGTAGTTTACGAGCAAGGACAGCTAACACTAAGCAAAAGACAGCCAGTAGGCCTATGTAACCAAGCACAGCCCAGAACCCGATAGCTGAACCTAATGCACACTCCAGGATGATTCTCTCTTTGTATACAGTTAGGTTTTTCATTGGAAAAGGGGGATTAACAACCAACCAAATAATACATATTAAAACTTGAACAAATGTGAAAGACACTACAGTCATTCTCTGTTGTGGAGGACCAAACCATTTCATGACATTACTACCTGGAAGTGTAGCTTTGAAGGCCATTAACACTACTATAGTTTTTCCAAGAACACAAGAGATGCAGAGGACAAAGGTGATCCCAAACGCTGTGTGGCGCAGCATACAGGACCAGTCAGAGGGTGCTCCAATGAAAGTTAATGAACATAAGAAACATAGAGTCAGGGAGAAGAGCAGCAGGAAGCTCAGCTCAGAGTTGTTGGCCCTGACAATCGGGGATGTCCTGTGATAAAAGAACACAGCCGCTGTAACAATGGCAAGACAGGCACCACCAACTGAGAATGCAGCCAGGATGATTCCTAGGACCTCGTCAAAGGAAAGAAACTCCACAGGCTTGGGGAAACAGGTGTCTTTCTTTGCATTAGGCCAGAACTCCTTGGGGCAAGGGAAACAATCAGGGGAATCTAAAGAACAAATGAAGATAAGGGAAAAAAAAGGTCTTTAGCAGTCATATACTTGTTGCTGTCGATATGCATGAGAAAAATAAAAAAATGTACCTGTAGTATTGCTAATCTCTCCATCAGGACATGGTATACAATCATAACAGCAGATGGGTTTTCCTTTCTGCAACACTTTACGAGTTCCTGGAGAACAGCTGTCACTGCACACTGACACAGGCACCTGGCAAAGAAACAGACAAACTCACACATATTCAGGTGTGCTTCACATCTCGTATGATTAAAGGGTTTTGTAACCATCCCTCTTTTTAATAAAAGCTAAATCCATTTCAATGTAACTGTTGGGGGACAAATTCAATAACACTTATTTTGTGTAAAAAATATTTTTTCTAAAATTAAAATGCAGTGTCAGGAGTTACAGTGTCTTTTTAGGACAAAGTCGTCACTTTCCCTCTGCCACACCTCAGCAAGGGAACACATTTTCTATCTGACAATATCATTTTGGAACTTGATTTGTCTATCTTTTATCTGAATGTTGGACGAAATGTCTGCACTGAAAGAGTACTGAGGATTTTCCCCTTCCACATGCCTTACATGTAATACATTGTCATTGTATTAAAAACAGATCTCTTCACAACCATACTGTGTACTTTTGTGCTCCTTACTTTTGTGCCACCATCAACCCAGGTGAGGTTCTTGTTGATACGGAACTCCTGGCCCACCGGCAGTGATGCATCATAGTGTCCTACTGTCACCACCTCAATGTTGCCATTTTCACTTTTTTGCCAGTTCACCAGCTCATATTTGGCCACAGGATCTCCATTGGCATCAAATGACACATCATAACCATTTTGTGAAAAACTTACTTTCTTTAGCTGCATGAAAACCTGTGTGGACGTAGTAAAATAAGATAATGAGGGAAAGAAATATTGATGATTTATTAAAATATTTGTGTTTTCACTTTTTCATTGTGACTTACATGTTTGGACTCTATGCTGCTGAATTTGTCACATTGTGTTGTAGAATTTGTGTCCTGACACACTGCATTATGAATGGCATGTGCTATTGCATAAACAGCCTTATACACCATGTTAGTGATTCGAAGCTGAGATGTGTCTGTGTACGCGCTCTTTAGAGTTTGCAGGTCTTCAGATCCATCACACACATTTTCGTCTATGGCTGCACCTAAAAACACACAGAGACATAGTAAGGGGATTTTCTGCTTTTTTGATTTTTTGTTTGTTTGTTTGTTTTTTCAACTGACAAACATGCCTTGCAGGAACACATACCTATATTTGTGGCTTTTTTTTTTCTTTTATGCCTATTTGACATCACAGATATTTGTTTTGTTTTTACCTTCATGTAAATCAATTCACAAACATGAATCAGTCATCAGATGATAAGTTACGTTTGTACGTTTGTATATCAAGAGAGAAGTCTGTTCATATCTATATCTATATATCTAGATAGATAGATAGATAGATAGATAGATAGATAGATAGATAGATAGATAGATAGATAGATAGATAGATAGATAGATAGATAGATAGATAGATAGATAGATAGATAGATAGATAGATAGATATAGATATGAACAGACTTCTCTCTTGATATAAATCTGTGGTTTGACCTTGCTGTCTTTTTAACACAAGCGGCTCAGACAGACAGTCAACAACACAACAAGGACCCAACTAAGGAGGTCAACTGTGTAAAAAACCTTAAAAATTCTCACTCTTTTGAAGCTTGCAGTTGAATGAATCCTCCCAGAACTCAGTAAGCAATGGAGAGGCAGCAACTTCAGAGAAAGGAAGACCCAACAAGTATTCTCTCAAACCTGGGATTACAGATTGCGGAATGGCAAATCCGACGGCTCCAGCACAAAAGCTGAACCTCAACATGTCTGAGTTAGTTACCCAGGCCTCACTTCCTATCCACTGGCGAGGTGGAGAAGGCTCACGCGCCAGTTCCTCCAGCAGGATCCTTACTTCTGCAGCAGCTGCAAATGCCACAATAACCATAGCTGTGGACCTGGATAAACATATTGTACATTATATACTGTATAAACACTATAAGTATTAAGATAGTTAACAATTAAGTTTTTTAATGTACAATATTGGTCTCACTGACTCTAATTTTATAACAATATATTTTATAAATATGAGAGGACTTGTAAAATATAGAATGTTGTGTTGTGTTTTGTCATTTCACATGCAGAAAATCAGGGTCAGCAGAGGGAATAAAAGCATATTCAGTGAAGTAGAAACCTGCGAATAACATCAGCTACTCTCTGGATCCTGCTGTGTGGGTGGGACCGAAAAAAAGATTCAGAGTATTCCACACAGATCCCCTCCTTCTGTGCTGCATTCAGGAAAGATGCCATGCCGTTATTGCCATAGTCTGAATCTGACCGGATAGCACCTATCCAAGTCCAGCCAAAGTGTTTTACCAGCTTGGCCAGTGCATCAGCCTGGAACTGGTCACTGGGAATTGTTCTAAAGAAAGTGGGGTACTGCTGCTTATCAGACAGGCATGCACAAGTGGAAAAGTGACTCACCTAAAGGAAAACAGTGTAATTAGTCACTGTGACAGAAAAATCAGAACTACCCTATATTAAAGATATAGTTTACCAGAAATTGAAAATACTTACTAGAGGTATTTTAAAGGGCCCCATGATGCGTGACATGCTTATGGATAATGTGGATCCAGACTCACCAACAATAGCCATCACCATACCAGATCGTGAACAGTTTTTGCTGGTGTCAAACACAGGGTCCAGGCCATTTGAAAGCTGGAAAGCCACTTTCACTGCCACTGGCACTGAGGCACACGAGTCGTGGATCTTATAACCCAGCTTAATGCCTGGCAGCAGCTCTGTGCTGTTGTTAATCTCCTCGATGGCAAAGATCATTGCACGTGAGAAGCGTAGTTTACGGTAGTCAACGCTGTACAAAGACACTCTTGTAACTGTTCAGATATCATTTTGGAAAAGGACAATTTGCAGTTTTAACAGAAAACACAACATAGCAGAAGTGCAATTCATAGCTATGGACAGTAACTGGTAGCTGCACTGCATCTGTGAAACATAATGAAGATAACATAACATAACACGGTTACCTAAACACCAACATTTGAAGAAAAGGATTAGATATCAGTCCAGAATTCATATGACTTTCAATGCACTGATTAATAATTTTCAAATAGATATGAAGTTATCATTTCTTTTTATCCTAAAACATAGTTTTCAGTACTACAGAAAAACTTTGCAACACAATTGTCAGCACGATACAAATCAGAACATTTCTATCCCCCCAAAGTCTAACATCCACATATCCCCACTGTCCCACTTACTAACCTCCCTCTGCACGTTAGTGGCTCAGGCATGGTGGTGTAGTTATGCATCACTGTGTGTTTGTAGGAGTGTATGGAGAAAACACCCCCAATGACGTAGTCACCATCCATTGAGAATGTAGGTAGACGAGTGGTACCCTGGAGCTTACACTTCACAGATGAGGCCGGAGTGCTGACCCCAGCCCGAGTCCTATCCTCTGTAAGCTCAGCCCTTTGTTTAAGACCATCCCCAAAACCATTCAAAGCAAGAGCTAAGTCCAGCTCACACAAACCCAGAGAGATAATCAGACCAAAAAAGAGAGCAGAGATCTCCATCCTTTAAGTGTCTGTATGTGGGCATACTGTGTGTCCGTAGTCACTGGTTTATATAGATTTGCAGACCAAAGCTTCCCTCCTACTGTACGTCAGCACCCTATACATCAGAGAGAGGATGCCTTCACCCAATGACCTTTAATAAACTCTTTTCCAAGTCTTTTCTCTAGGCTGCATGTACAATATGTGGCCCTGTTTTTTTCTCTGTGTGAACACCGGATATCTTCCTCTTTGTCGTTTATATAATTTAATCCTTTTTCTTAATCAGATCAAAACATTTGCTGTTCCACCATAATATATTGGGAATAATTTCAATGGAAATGTTAAGATAGAACTCAGTACCACACATTTTTGTTTTGAAATAAAAATGTATTTTTTATTTTTTTTATTTTATATGTATTTTTTTTAAACCATGTGAACACTGAATAAATATACATAGCATAGTCTCTATATGTATTTCACGATTTCACTCACATTCACATACTCGGGTAAGCTACGCAGCTCTTAGGACTAAAGGGTATTGTAACCATTCTTCTTGTTTACACTGACTGCACGACACCTGACCTGACCTCTGTATTCACAAGTGCAGTTTCTTCATAACCCTCATCACTGGAATAAATGCAGAGCCTCCACACGTCCATCAGTGGAATGCCTCACAACAAGAGGTGGGCACCAATGCTCTTCAGATAACAACCGGTTCTCCACCGTCTTTTACAGGAATGTAAACTGGACTCCCCTGAACATGGGGCTAGAAATGCTGGAGGACCAAACAGTGCCTGAAGTTCAAGGAGGTTGATGTGTCAGTTTTCGCTTGAAGGCCACATGCCACCCCCCATTAAGGACCATTAAGACTGAAAAATAGATACCTCCACCATTACCACACCATCTCAAATAAATGAGAAAATGTATTGGTTCACAGTTATATATTTGAAATAATCTGTCAAAGGGAACGTTAGCAGATCCAAAGTGAAAACACAAGCCTGAGACCGGGAAACCACTTTATTGATAACCAGAGGTAACAGTGCAAGGGTAGGTTGAGATGTTACAAAGGAATCTTAGAGGAATTTAGACTTTGTTTTGAACATTAGGAAAATTACTTGTAACCTAGTAATCCAGAAAATATATAATGTAGAAAAGACTACATTGAATGAATAGCATGAGGCCAATATGTTATGTTATATCTTGATGGTTTCCAAATCTCAGATGTCTTAGGAATGAGTTTTGTTCATTTAATGTTTCTTAGTGTTCTGCTCTGGCTTGAACAATATGATGAAACACTTTAGAGCAAATATACTACATTGCCATAGTCCGAATCTGACCGGACAGCACCTATCCAAGTCTAGCCAAAGTGTTTTACCAGCTTGGCCAGTGCATCAGCCTGGAACTGGTCACTGGGGATTGTTCTGAAGAAACTCGGATACTGCTGCTTATAAGACAGGCATGCACAAGTAGCAAAGTGGCTCACCTAAAGGAAAACAACAGTGTAATTAGGTAATGGTGCCAAAAGAAAAAAAAAAGGCCTATACTGAATGCATATTTGCCAGAAATTGAAAATATTTACTTGAGTAATGTTAAAGGACCTGATGACACGTGACATGCTGATGGATGGTGTGGACCCAGACTCACCAACAATAGCCTTCACCATACCAGTTTGTGAGGCCGGTGTAAAACACTGGGTCCAGGCCATTTGAAAGCTGGAATGCCACATGCACTGCCACTGACACTGAGGCACATGAGTCATGGATCTGATATCCGAGTTTTATACCTGGCAGCAGGTCTGTGCTGTTGTTGATCTCCTCGATGGCAAAGATCATTGCACGTGAGTAGCACAGTTCACTGGAATCAATGCTACACAGAGACACTCATGTAACTGTTCAAATTTAGATATTATGAGGACAATTCTCAATTTTACCAGAAACACACACAAAAAAAAATCACAAATAAAATCAGTGCAATTCATAGTTATACATCACAGAGTTACCTGAACACCAAAATACAAAAGAGATGAGGCCTCAGTACTGCCCCCAGCACCAGTCCTATTCTGTTTTAGCTTAGCCCTTTGTTTCAGACCAATCCCAAAACCATTCAAGGCCAGAGGTAAATGCAGCTCACACAAACCCAGAGAGAGGATCAGGCCAACAAAGAGAGCTGAAATCTCCATCCTTCAACTGTCTGTATTTGTTTATGCTGTATGTAAGTTTTCACTGGTTTATATAGATTTTCACACAAAGGATTTCCTCATCCCTGTCAGTTTGATTGTCTTCGGTTTGTTTTGTTGTTTTTTGCATCAGAGACAAGATGCTATTACCAAGTGGTCTTTGATGAACACTTGTTCAAATCTTTCCTATCCTTTCCTATCCCTTTTCTTCTCTTGTAAAGTTATCATTGTAAACACTAGATATCTTTCTAATTTTGAATTTTTGTAGTTTTAACTAATAGTTCAGTTAAGCCTAACAAATGTATACATTTAATGGAATAAATCAAAACTCAATGCATAACTCAACACCACAGATATTTGTAAGGAATATAGACTTTATTCAGCACTTGATGAAAAATTATTTGTCATATAAGAAATAATATACTAAAAGTGCATTCAAAAATGTCATTGACATCTAGAAAATATAAGAAATGTAAATATTTAAATCAGCTAGGTGAAAACTGCCATGAATGTGCACAGCTCTATATTGCATGTTACCATCTTAGCTACAGTATTTATGAACCTCAGAGATCGTATGATTGATTTTTGTTCATTAAATGTTTCTTGGTGTTCTTCTCTGGCTTAAACAATATGATGAAACACTTTGGAGCAAATATA
This sequence comes from Miichthys miiuy, assembly GCA_036365135.1. Classification (NCBI taxonomy): domain Eukaryota; kingdom Metazoa; phylum Chordata; class Actinopteri; family Sciaenidae; genus Miichthys; species Miichthys miiuy. Next base: position 9,863,663 of record CM071607.1, on the reverse strand, counting down.
CACAGTATCAGTCCAAAACTGGAGGCCAGAATGGCAAATATCTCCACAGCCACAGTAAATTTCCCAGGAGAGCTGACATACGCTGGAATAAATGTGATCCAGACTGCACAGAATATCAGCATGCTGAAGGTGATAAATTTGGCTTCATTAAAACTATCAGGTAGTTTCCGAGCTAGAACAGCTAACACAAAGCAAAACACAGCCAGTAGGCCTATGTACCCGAGCACAGCCCAGAACCCGATAGCTGAACCTAATGCACACTCCAAAATAATTCTCTCCTTGTATACAGTTAGGTTTTTCATTGGAAAAGGGGGACTGACAACCAACCAAATAGTACATATTAAAACTTGAACAAATGTGAAAGACACTACAGTCATTCTTTGTTGTGGAGGACCAAACCATTTCATGACATTACTTCCTGGGAGTGTAGCTCTGAATGCCATTAACACTACTATAGTTTTTCCGAGAACACAAGAGATGCAGAGGACGAAGGTGATCCCAAACGCTGTGTGGCGCAGCATGCAGGACCAGTCAGAGGGTGCTCCAATAAAAGTTAATGAACATAAGAAACATAGAGTCAGGGAGAAGAGCAGCAGGAAGCTCAGCTCAGAGTTGTTGGCTCTGACAATCGGGGATGTCCTGTGATAAAAGAACACAGCTGCTGTTATAATGGCAAGACAGGCACCACCAACTGAGAATGCAGCCAAGATGATTCCCAGAACTTCATCAAAGGAAAGAAACTCCACAGGCTTGGGGAAACAAGTGTCTCTCTCTGCATTAGGCCAGAACTCCTTGGGGCAAGGGAAACAATCAGTGGAATCTAAAAAAAATGCATGAGAAAATGTTTTAGCAGTCATACAGTATAATGTACTTGATGTTATACATTTGCATGAACTAAAATACCACCTGTAGCATTGCTAATCTCTCCCTCAGGACATGGTATACAGTCATAACAGCAGATTGGTTTTCCTTTCTGCAAAACTTTACGAGTTCCTGGAGGACAGCTGTCACTGCACACTGACACAGGCACCTGGAACATAGATACAAACAAAGTCACACATAGTCAGGTGTGCTAGGCAGCTCTTAGGATTAAAAGATAGGTCACATTTTTAAAAATCTGTCTTAGAACAATACTCACCTGCCAGTGTATGTATTGAAAGTGTAGTTTATCATTGTAACCATTCCTTTTTGTTCATACTGGCTGTTTAGATCTCTTTCTGAAGCTATTTCAGTGTAACTGCTGGGGAACAAAAGCCACAGTCCTCATTTTGTGTAAAATGTGTTCTACATTTCAGATCAAGCTAAGATGAGGCTTCAGCAGTCAGATTATAACATATCAAGTGGTTATCTTCCAAACTTAATATCAGTTCAGTTGAAATTCCCTCTTTTCTCTCAGGAGAAAACATTTTCTCAGACTATAATAATGTAACATTGACAGATACCCATTTGACTTGTATATCTCAGACTGATGATGACCTATTATTTGAATTTTGGACAACATTTTTACACAGAGTGAGGACTGAGGATTGTGTCCCCTGTCTGGATTTGTATTAAGAATGGATGTCCTTCTAAATTATTACTTTTGGGCTCCTTACTTGTGTGCTACCATCCACCCAAGTGAGGTTCCTGCTGATACGGAACTCCTGGCCCACCGGTAGTGATGCATCATAGTGTCCTACTGTCACCATATCAATGCTGCCACTTTCAGATCTTTGCCAGTTAACCAGCTCATATTTGGCCACAGGATCCCCGTTGGCATCAAATGACACATCATAACCATTTTGGGAAAAATTTACTTTCTTTAGCTGCATGAGAACCTGTGAGGATGAAATTAAGTTAAATAATGAATGGGGGAGAGAAAGTAATATTTCAGCCTCCTCGGCCTGTGATTCTGTGGCTGCAAAATATTAGAAAAATGTTGTGGATTGGCCAACCAGCCGACACACAGCTTGTGGTTGCAACTAAAAAAGAGCATTTGGGGTGGTTCCTTATTTACTTTGACTGACCTGTTTGGACTCTATCCCGGTGAGTTTGTCACACTGAGTTGTAGAATTTGTGTTCTGACACACTTCATTATGAATGGCATGTGCTATTGCGTAAACAGCTTTATACACCATGTTAGTGACTCGGAGTTGAGAGGTGTCAGTGTACGGCTTCTGGAGCGTCTGTATGTCTTCAGATCCATCGCACACGCTCTGGTCTATGGCTGCACCTAAAGACACACACAGACAAATGAATGTTTGTTTTTTTAACATTTACAACATTACATTATTCTTTCTTGTTTATTTTCCACACCAAATGTACATAAACTTCATTTAACATGTTAATATTATGTTATAGCAGTGATTCATCTTATCTCCATCTCATGTCTTTGTTCAACATAAATAGATTTCCTTCTCAGTAATAATGCTGGGTTTGATTTAAGCAGTTACTGACTATTACCACAAGAAGCCGTATACAGACAGACAATAAAAAAACAACACAAGAAAAAAAGCACAGCTTTCTCACTTTTTCCCAGCTTGCAGTTGAATGAATCCTCCCAGAACTCAGTAAGCAGTGGTGAGGAAGCCACTTTAGTCGGAGAGAGATCCAGCAAGAATTCTCTCAGACCTGGGATGACAGATTTCTGAATGCCAAATCCAATGGCTCCAGCACAGAAGGGGAACCTTAGCATGTCTGGGTCAGTTACCCAGGACTCACTGCCTATCCACTGGCGAGGTGGAGAAGGCTCACGCAACAGCTCTTCCAACAGGATCCTCATGTCTCCAGAGGCGACAAATGCCACAACAACCATAGCTGTCGACCTGGAGAGACATTATACTACATTATATTTTAAGTACTGAGATGGTCAACAAGTAGAAACATGAGAAATACTTCAGTCTTTGGTATGATGAACGTACAGTAGATGACAAAACATTTTTATGGTGTCAAGTCCAGAGGGTCACTGTCTGCACAAGGAACAAAAGCACAATTAGTGATTTACAAACCTGCGGATAACATCAGCCACTCTCTGGATCCTGCTGTGTGGGTGGGTCCGATAGAAAGATTCAGAGTATTCCACACAGATCCCCTCCTTCTGTGCTGCATTCAAGAAAGAAGCCATGCCATTATTGCCATAGTCTGAATCTGACCGGACAGCACCTATCCAAGTCCAGCCAAAGTGTTTTACCAGCTTGGCCAGTGCATCAGCCTGGAACTGGTCACTGGGGATCGTTCTGAAGAAAGTGGGGTACTGCTGCTTATCAGACAGGCATGCACAAGTAGCAAAGTGGCTCACCTAAAGGAAAACAACTGTGTAATTATTTAATGGGACAAACAGAAAAATCAGCACTGACCTATACTAATCACATAATCACATAATAACACAAAATCAACATATTTACTTGAGGAATGTTAAAGGACCCGGTGATGCGAGACATGCTGATGGATGGTGTGGACCCAGACTCACCAACAATAGCCATCACCATACCAGATTGTGAGCAATTATCACCAGTGTAAAACACAGGGTCCAGGCCATTTGAAAACTGGAATGCCACATGCACTGCCACGGGCACTGAGGCACACGAGTCATGGATCTGATAACCGAGCTTGATGCCCGGCAGCAGCTCTGTGCTGTTGTTGATCTCCTCGATGGCAAAGACCATTGCACGTGAGAAGCGCAGTTCGCGAGAGTCCATGCTGCACAAAGACACTTAAATTTACATATTGACAATGACCATTCAAAATGCCACAGAAACACAGAGTAAAGCTGTGGAAATTATAGTTACAGACAATAACTGATAGCTGAACTGCATCTGTGAATGAAATGTACATCACATTTCACAGGATACCTGTACAAAAATCATAAGAATTTTAATGTACGGATTAACAATGATCCATTAAATCTAAATTAAAGTTTTAACTTGTTTTTGTCACATTAAAAATGTAATCATTTAATCCACAAATGGTCACCAGTCAGTTAAAAAAACATAAAAATGCTTAATTCTTATATAGTCATACTACTATTTTTGTGAAAATAATACCTGTAATATAATTAGACAAACACACATTTGGCACTTTCAATCCAACACAAAAGCTTTGCAAAACAATTGTAAGCACATGATATGAATCAAAACATTTTTATCCCCACACAGTCTACCATCCTCTTATTGAACACTTTTCCCTCTTACTAACCTCCCTGTGCACTTTAGTGGCTCAGGCATGGTGGTGTAGTTATGCTTGACTGTGTGCATGTAGTAGTGTATGGAGAAAACACCCCCAATAACGTAGTCACCGTCCATTGAGAATGCAGGTAGACGAGTGGTACCCTGGAGCTTACATTTCATAGATGAGGCCTCAGTACTGACACCAGTACCAGTCTTATCCACTTTTAGCTCAGCCCTTTGTTTCAGACCATCCCCAGAACCGTTCAAACTAAGAGCTGAGTAGTTTAGCTGACACAAACGCAGAGAGAGAATTAAGCCAATAAAAAGAGCTGAGATCTCCATTCCTCAAGTGTCTGTACGTAGACAACCAGTGTTTTCACTGGTTTATATAGATTTTCAATCAAAAACAAACTCTCTTTTTTACCATACGTCACTTTATTATTCATCAGAAAGATGACGCTCTTACCCAATGGTCTTTAATGAACACTTGTTTAGGTCTTTCCTATTGGCTGCATGTACAATCTACATTAAGTCTTCCATAATTTCTTCTAAAATTTTCGGTTTTAGCTAATATTGCAGTTAAGCCTAGTAAATTCATGTTGGTTGTTTGTCTGGTTACACACTAGGTTTCAAATAAATCCCAGATTGTACCACTGAGAAATATTAAAAAACAACATCTTGTGAAATGATAATCTTTAATAAAACTGTCCTGGGAGTTCACATTTTTAGTTAAACTGCTCAGTTGATCTAGTTGATTTAGCTGAAAATAATCAGAGTTGAACCATAAATATACAAAGGTAACTTGCCTTGTATGTTCATATGTTCACATCTACCATTTACCTCATTCCCAAATACAAGGTGCCACCTAACTATGCTGGAAACTCTGCTGCTACCACCTAGTGGACATTACAATCAAACTCAGAGACTGTATGATAGTGGATTTATTGCTCAAAGATGATTTATAGCTTTGTAGTTTAACTGGATGTGGATCTACAAAAAAAAATCTTTTTTCTTTTATTTCTCTTACAACTGGTGTGTGCAGCTGTCATGACTTTTAAACTATTAGATGGTTCAGATTTATACACTTTGGTCTCCTCTATTAAACATTTTACAGGTAATCTGTCTTTAAGGCCGCACTCAACGTAACAGTTCATTTAAAAAAACAAATAAAATAAATAAACCAAACATTTCATTTTCAATTACTTTTTGATCAATACGTTTGATCAACAAAAATGTTCTTTTGTTGTAATTGCTTTTTTATACCTAACTTTTCCATGATCAAATTATGTACACAACTGAAATGATAGTGTGTGTATTATGTCCCGCACACATTACTGTTACGGATATAGATAGGTGGTGTCAAACGGTGAGGTAAGGACATGATGAAGATGACAAAGTCCTGCATATAAAAAAGGTAACCATGCATCAGGATTAGAATCAGGGGTGCAGAGGAGGCCAGTAATGGGGGCATTTTCTGAAATATACTTACTCTCTTGTGTTAACCTGATTTTCCTTTTGTTTTATTCTTCATTTTTCTTATCTACATATTCCTTTCTTTCCCCATCTTGTAATTTACGGAGACAGTTTCATCTAAATGGGTTGCAAAAGACTGGAGATGTGATGCTGGGTGGGCTGGTTGAGGTTCATTACACTTCAGTCTTTCCAGAGTGGACATTCACTTCAGAACCAGTACAACCTACCTGCAAAGGGTACGTATGACAACCACACAGCAAACAGCAAAACTTTAAGATTGTTATTATTAAGAAATGTATTGAAATATAAATCTCATATACTGGGTATTTCTACAAGTTTAAAATGCAGCTGTTAACAAGAGGACATATTAATGTTTTAATAATGTGGTACTATGAATATGGTTGTATACTTGAGTTCTCACAATACCTTTTACTGATAGTAACATTTTGTGTTTTAGCTTTGACACTCAAGGTTTCAGGCATTCAATGGCGTTGGTCTTTGCTGTTGATGAGATTAACAAAAATTCCAATCTGCTACCTAACGTTACTCTGGGATACAGTCTTTATGATAACTGTGGTGCACTTGTTATTGGATTTCGTGCTGCCCTGGTGCTGGCAAGCGGCCAAGAGGAGAAGTTTCTGCTTCAGGAGAACTGTTTAGGAACCCCTCCAGTCCTGGGGATCGTGGGTGATTCCTACTCAACATTTTCAATTGCCACCTCCAATGTCTTAGGTTTATTCAGACTTCCAATGGTGAGCTTACATTTCATCTGTGCTTTGAATGGACTGTTTATAAATTGGTGAAATGTGTCAGATGTTTCAATTTGTAAACAGCCTGTGCACATATTTATGTGTCTTTCAGGTGAGCCATTTTGCCACATGTTCCTGCCTGAGTGACCGAAAAAAGTTTCCATCCTTCTTTAGAACAATCCCAAGCGATGCTTTCCAGGTAAACTATTAGCAAATTATAACTGCTAATAATGTAGATTGAGATGTTTTTGATTCTACTGTAAATCTTATAGTAATTCAAACAACATACTCTAATCTAATTAGGTGCGTGCTATGATTCAGATTCTAAAACGCTTTGGCTGGACTTGGGTAGGCCTGCTGATCAGTGATGATGACTACGGGCTACATGTTGCCCGATCCTTCCAATCTGATTTGGCTCAATCTGGTGGAGGTTGTCTCGCCTACTCAGAGGTTTTGCCTTGGGGCAGTGATCCAGCTGAACTCAGAAGGATTGTGGATGTGATGAAGAAATCAACAGCTCGTGTGGTCATGGTGTTTGCACATGAAATCCACATTTATCAACTTATGGAGGAGGTTGGGTTCCAAACACAATGTTATTAACAAATCTATTTTCAGTTTAACTAAACATTGTATCCTATCAATTCTGAATGTTTTGGTTACGTTTTTGAGTGTCTACATGCATGTTGTCAGATTCAAAAGAATGAAAAGGTCCATGTTCTTGAAATGCATATATTTTCCCTCTAATGCCACAGTAGGAAGAGTAAAGACAAATAAAGTGAATAATTGCATATATTACCACAGCCTAATTGCACACAGTTGAGAGCGTACCATAAAGCAGATGATAGTTAATAATTGTTTTTTGTATTTTTGTTTGTAATTGTATTTTTTTAATGCAATACACAGGTGGTAAGGCAGAATGTGACAGGCCTGCAGTGGATGGCCAGTGAAGCCTGGACATCAGTTGATGTACTCCAGACGCCCGACTTCATGCCGTACCTGGGTGGCACACTGGGCATCGCCATCCGTCGAGGAGAAATAGCAGGATTCAAGGACTTCCTCTTAAGAATACACCCTAGCCAACACCACAACAGCAACGGAAATAGTATAGTGAGAGTTTAATCTTACAATTAGCCAGCAATAATACATTGTCATTCTTTCTATTAAGACTGAATTTGTATCACATTTCAGGTAAATCAGTTTTGGGAGGACATATTTCAGTGCAAATTTCCACCACCTCCAGCAGGTTGGGTGGAGGCTGGGGGAGTGTTATGCACTGGACAGGAGGATCTACATAATGTGGAGAGCGAGTTGTTTGATGTTTCAAACCTCAGGCCAGAGTATAATGTGTACAAGGCTGTGTATGCTCTGGCGTATGCGCTCGATGACATGCTGCGCTGTGTGCCAGGGAGAGGGCCTTTCAGTGCGCACAGCTGTGCAACTTTGCAAAGACTGGAGCCATGGCAGGTGTGATATCATTTTACATTCCACCTGTTTATGTTTTCCAAATGCCGATGCTACACAATGAGATTCTTACTGAATGTAGATCAGTAAGAATAAAAGATGGTGCCTCAAAAATGTATTTTTATATAAAATATTAAATTAAATTTGAACGTGATAATTTCTGTAAAACTATAACAAAGAATACTGTCAGAACAATTTGTCGCATTAATTATCTGTTGTTTAATTCATTCCATCCATTTAAAGATGGTGTATTATTTGGATAAAGTAAACTTCAGCACACCTTTTGGGGATCAAGTGACATTTGATGAGAATGGTGATGCCTTACCAATATATGATGTCATGAACTGGCTGTGGCTCCCTGATGGAACAACAAAGATTCAAAATGTAGGTGTGGTTAAAGAGTCATCCAAAGGTGAAGAACTGACACTTAATGAAGACAGAATATTCTGGAACTTTGAATCCAAACAGGTTACTCCTGCTTATTGATTTTATTGTTTGTTTGTTTCTTTTTAGTTTTTTTTTTTTCTCAATTACAAATTAAATACCAGCATAATATGGTGTGGAACAATGATAACTGTTACAATCCCCATAGCCTCCCCGGTCAGTTTGCAGTGAGAGCTGCCCACCAGGTACCCGCATGGCGAGAAAAAAGGGGCTACCTGTCTGCTGTTTTGACTGCATCGCTTGCTCTGAGGGAAAGATCAGCAATACAACAGGTTGGTGTCAGTTATAAAATAATGTAATTTATTTATTTGTGATTAACTTAAAGCAAACAAATAAACCTTGGTAGGTCTTGGTACTGCAATAGTGACCCCTACTGGATAAATCCCCTTAACGATTGGTAGAAAAGAAGACACAGACATGATTCCATCTGTATAAAGGATGACATATAGCTGTCTACACCCTACCCTAAGCTAATACGTACAGTAGGAGATGGGACTGAAAGGACTTTAGCACATGGAAAAATTCTAAAAAATACCTATCCCAAACAAATTAGGCTATTTCTTGTGAGAGAGATTTCAGCAGTGGCCCTGGATTCATTCAAGAATCCCCTATAATATACAGTAATTTTCACAATGTTCTTCTTTTTGTCAGACTCCATGGAGTGCACCAGTTGTCCAGAGGACTTCTGGTCCAGCCCCCAGCGTGACCACTGTGTTCCTAAAAAGACAGAGTTCCTCTCCTACCATGAGCCTCTGGGTATCTGCTTGACAGCTGCCTCGTTGCTTGGCACATTTATCTGTGCAGTTGTCCTGGGCATCTTTACCTATCATCGCAGCACACCCATGGTACGCGCCAACAATTCAGAGCTGAGTTTCCTGCTCTTGGTGTCACTTAAATTATGTTTTCTCTGCTCGCTACTGTTTATCGGCCGCCCCAGGCTTTGGACATGCCAACTGAGACATGCAGCATTTGGGATCAGCTTTGTGCTTTGTGTCTCATGTATCCTGGTGAAAACCATGGTGGTTCTAGCTGTGTTCAAGGCCTCCAAGCCAGGAGGTGGAGCCAGTCTGAAGTGGTTTGGTGCTATACAGCAGAGAGGAACAGTTATGGTTCTTACTTCAATTCAAGCAGCAATTTGCACAGCTTGGCTTGTTTCTTCTTCACCAACCCCTCATAAAAACACTGAATACCACAATGACAAAATAGTTTATGAGTGTGTAGTTGGGTCCACAATTGGTTTTGGGGTGTTACTGGGGTATATTGGCTTCCTGGCTATCCTCAGCTTCCTGTTAGCATTTCTGGCAAGGAATCTTCCAGACAACTTTAATGAGGCCAAGCTTATCACTTTCAGCATGCTGATATTTTGTGCTGTGTGGGTGGCCTTTGTCCCTGCTTATGTCAACTCTCCAGGCAAATATGCAGATGCTGTGGAGGTGTTTGCTATCCTGGCCTCCAGTTTTGGCCTCTTAGTGGCACTGTTTGGACCTAAATGCTACATAATCCTGCTGAGGCCAGAGAGGAACACAAAGAAAGCAATCATGGGTCGAGCCACCCCCAAGACATAAAGTAGCACTTTTTGTCTGTATTTTACATTTATCCAAGAACGATGTACAATTTGTAACTGTTTCCATGAAAGAAAAAAAGGCAAATGAAATGAGAATAAATAAAGCTGTTAATAAAGAACTCCCTCATTGAATGATTATTTCTATTATTTTTCTCATCCTTTAATTCATCTTGAATTAAAAATTCATCTTCAATGTCTTGTTTTCTGGGAAAGAAGGAAATAAACAGTTCCAGTTTCACTTTTAGTTATGTTTAAATATGTAAGAATCATTAAAAAGTTGCATTTCATTTTCAAAACAGAATTATGAACAATGGCTAAAACCAGGTTCATATTCTTGACAAATTAACCTCCTCAAAGTTCGCTCTCTCTACTTCAGGGAAGGACGACGAGGACAGGTGAGCAGACAAGGGTAGGCTGGGGAATAGGTACCACCTAAGCTACAACGACAAACTGGTGGAGTCTGGGAGGAGCTTGATGAGATGATGAGATGCAGGTGTGAGAGCAGAGCAGGTGCGGATCAATGAGGAAGTGGTCGAAAAAATAGGTCAGCCACGCCCAGCCTGCACAGACAGGGGAGACACACAAAAACACACAGAACATGAAGTACAGGGAAACACCAGGAAAACCCAGGGTAATAGACAAACCTAGCACATCCTAACACAATATCCCCAGTCTGGGTCAGCCACCATGTGTGCATACTACCGGACAGGGATTAGGGCCAGGTGCTTTGCAAATCTAGCAACAGGCAAAAGTGGGAACTAGGCATACCAACTCCTGGCATCACAGGTCCTAGTGAAGTGAGGTGGAGAGATTCCAACTAGATATAGTTGGGCTCACCTATACACATAGCATTTCTGGAACCAGACTCCTGACAAGACAACAACAACACAAACTGAGTTCATCAACCTTCACCTTTGGGAAGAAATTCTTGTGCATCCCAGGGGAGTTTGGTGATGTTGAATTCAAGTAGGCCATGTTCAAAGTCTCCACTGAATGGTGACAGCTGGTGGGAGTTGTGATCAGAAGGTCATCTTTGCCTCTCATGATGGCAATCTAAGAACCCATTGCATCCTGTATATCTGCACAATGGAACTTTGTGTTCAATCTCCTGCAAGAAGTACATAACACTTTACAGCACTAGGTCACACACCACAAACTTTTGTTTTGGCAAAACTGGGTCATATTTTATTGAATATATGTTTTATGTTTTCCCTGTGATGCCTCCAGCTGCTCAGCCTAATTTCTTGGTGAGTTACAGTGTTTCCTGATAAAAAAATAATAATAATAAAGTAAATTGAACTAAAGCTGCTAATGTTAGCTCAGTTTGTTAGCCAGCTGTCAGGGGTGAGCTCAGCGCACACCAGGGGTGTTTGTGTTTACCATAGGCATTTTGGACCACTGGGAAGAGAAGATTTTCATTCTGATGGGGGAATGTTGGACTAGTAAGTAATATTAGCTGGCTGCTATGTAACGACTGTGTAACAATAACTACATTGTTAGCAGTTTGTTATCAAAACATCTGTCTGCAATTAACCAGCATGTTGTGCTGTTCATTTACTGGTAAAAACAACACTGATTAATTTTTAAAAAAGCTGATGCTGACCTTGTCTATTGTTGAGACGTTTTGTAACATAAACTCGAATTTAGCATGCCTAATTAAGTATAGGAGTGCTGCACAGTTACCTGACTGTAATTGTAAATACTGTAATTACAATACATTATCTATACAATAGCTTAGTATGGTATGGTATGGTATGGTATGGTATGGTATGGTATGGTGTGTTAGGCAAGAATACCTCACTAAACCCTCCACATACATCAGAAAGTATACTTAAAACCAACATAATACGGTCACAATTTCAAAAATTGCTTAAAGTTAACATCTTTCATCTACACTGTACTTCTAAAGTTTTGCCCAGAAAGTACAGCACATAATGATGATGATATTATTATAAAAGCATGTCTCCTCAGAGCTAATTTGATATGTGTCTGGCCTGCCCCCACGCCACTGCTTGTTCCGGGATGGGTGGTGTTAAATTATGACTTAATCACCAAAGGAGATGGCATTAGCTTGCATATAAAATTAAGTAACCATGCATTAAGATAAGAACCAGGTATTGGGAGGAGGCCAGTTATGGGATCATTTTTAGGCTCATATTTCTTCTTGTATGTCTACTTGATCTTGATTCTCTCCTCGTTTGTCTTGTCAGAGCCTTCACCTCTTATCTCATCTTGTAAATTAAGGAGACAGTTTTATCTGAATGAAATGCACATGCCTGGTGATGTGATTCTGGGTGGGCTGTTTGAAGTCCACTACACCTCTGTCTTCCCTGAATTGACATTCACATCAGAGCCACATCAGCTCATCTGCCAAGGGTAAGTCTCACATTCATGCAGCAGTGTTCATCTGTGCAGATTATTATATTGAGAATTTTATGTTTTAGTGGTTGATTATATTATTTTGTATGTTAGCTTTGACCCTCCAGCGTTCAGACATGCAATGACCATGGCCTTTGCAATCTATGAGATCAACAAAAACTCAAATCTGCTACCAAATGTGACTCTGGGATACAGTCTTTATGACAACTGTGCCACACTCGTAATTGGATTCAGTGCTGCGTTGTCACTAGCCAGTGGTCGAGAGGAGCAGTTTCTGCTTCAGGAGAACTGTTTGGGGACCCCTCCAGTCCTGGGGATTGTGGGTGATTCCTTCTCAACATTTTCGATTGCCACCTCTGATGTGATAGGTTTATTCAAACTTCCCATTGTAAGTTTCCTTCCTTCAGTTTTAGCTGTGCTTTTGATGTACTGTAATATCATACATTCCAAATGTTAAAACAATAGCATAGGCCATATACATTAAAACTCAACTCTCTGCCAAGCTATTATTTGCCGTTTTATTTTCATAAAATCACGAGCTGTTAAGTAGGTGAAATTATTTGAATATTTCTATTGACTTCGGTGAAAAACACAACATGTATGTATACTGTATGTTTCTTTATAGGTGAGTTATTTTGCCACATGCTCCTGTCTGACTGATCGCCAGAGGTTTCCATCCTTCTTTAGAACAATTCCAAGTGATGCTTTCCAGGTGAAACTTTGTTTTATAAATAAAACATGTTTCATCCTAAGTGTAATGAAGATTCTGCATTTGCTTTGTGCATAATTTATGAAATTACATGCATTTAAAAGAAAAAGCATGATGGGATCAATTAATTATGATTCGATGGTTGAAATGAATAGGTAAATTTCCCGTAACATGTTATTCTAACCTATATATTTCACTCTCTACTCAATCAGGTGCGTGCCATGATTCAGATTCTTAAACGCTTTGGCTGGACCTGGGCAGGTCTGCTGGTCAGTGATGATGACTATGGACTCCATGTTGCCCGATCCTTGAAATCGGACTTGACTCAATCTGGTGGAGGCTGTTTAGCCTACACAGAGATTTTACCCTGGGGTGACAACCCAGCTGAACTAAAGAGGATTGTGGAAGTGATGAAGAAATCCACAGCCCGTGTGGTTATTGTATTTGCACATCAGATCCACATGATTCAACTCATGGACGAGGTATGTATTGGTGAAATAAACTTTACTGTGCATGACAAAAACATAATGCTTATTAACTTTAGAACTGGTTTAGTGCACTTTTAAATCAAATGTTTATTGTTCATTTACATTTATGCTCATGGTCTCAAGAATTGTGTCCTAAATTGAACAGTTATGCATGGTTTCTATTAATAATAAGTAATATAATATGTATTACTGTAACTCAACTATTTTGACCAAATATTTGAGTGATAAACTGATCACCCAGCTCTTCAATTAACTGTTTATGACGTTTGTTTTATATATATTTTTTTGTGATTAAACTAATATTTTATTCAAATAAGTCTGAAAAAAACTTAAATTTATAAGATGCAATAAATAGGTGGTGAGGCAGAATGTGACAGGCCTGCAGTGGATGGCCAGTGAAGCCTGGACAGCAGCTGCTGTTCTCCAGACTCCCCGTCTTATGCCTTACCTGGGTGGCACACTAGGAATTGCCATCCGCCGAGGTGAAATACCAGGGCTCAGAGATTTTCTGTTAAGAATACGTCCTGACCCACATGACATCAATAACAATGGAAATAGCATGGTAAGATTGTAACCTTACAAACAGATCTGTAAATTTAAAATGAAAATATTGTTATTTCTGTTAAGAGTTTGATTTGAATACATTTCAGGTGAGGCAGTTTTGGGAATACACATTTCAGTGTAGATTTGCACCACCTCCAGCAGGTTGGGTTGAAGCTGGGGGAGTGTTATGCACTGGACAGGAAGACCTGGAGAATGAGGAAACTGAGTTTTTGGATGTTTCAAACCTCAGGCCTGAATACAACATTTACAAGGCTGTGTATGCTTTGGCATATGCCCTTGATGATATGCTGCACTGTGTGCCAGGGAGAGGCCCTTTCAGTGGGAACAGCTGTGCTACATTGCAAAGACTGGAGCCATGGCAGGTGGGGTATCAGTTTACACTCCACCTGTCTGAAAACAGTTACTACCTCTGTAGACAAAATAAAATGTATTTGTTGTGAGAACCATAATTAATTAATAGCAATGTTAATTTTCACGTTTAATGCACTATCTTGATCACTAGCATCATTAAATCCAGCTAACCATATGTCCCATCATTTTTTTGTCACAATATTAATCTGTAATATATCCCTTTGTAGCTTATGTATTACTTGGAAAAGGTCAACTTCACCACACCATTTGGTGATGAAGTGTCATTTGATGAGAATGGTGATGCCTTACCAATATATGATATTATGAACTGGCTGTCGCTACCTGATGGAAGAACTAAAGTTCAGAATGTTGGAGAGGTGAAGAGGTCAGCCTTCAAAGGTGAAGAACTGACAATTGATGAAGACAAAATCTTCTGGAACTTTGACTCCAAGCAGGTTATTTCTGTTTCTTGTTGTTTAGTTCTGCATGACACACAATAACAGAATCAAACGATAAGGAGAAACCATGAAATAACCCTGACAATCCTTATAGCCACCTCGGTCAGTGTGCAGTGAGAGCTGTCCTCCAGGTACCCGCATGGCCAGGAAAAAGGGCCAGCCTGCCTGCTGTTTCGATTGTGTCCCTTGTTCTGATGGAGAGTTCAGCAATGAAACAGGTTAGTATCATTATGTCATCATAAATCATAAAATATGAATATGTATTCAGGATTGTTCCTCTGCTTGGTGCCCAGGTAATGACGGAAAAAAAAAAAAAAGCGCATATCCACTTCTGCAAAGTCACAAGACAAATTCCTGGCATGATTGGCCCATCCAATATAACTTTTAATGTTCACAGATAGATGGGACAATGGCCTTTGTTTTACTCAGTCAAGACATGTGGTTGGATAGGATGACAGTTTTTAAAGATGACATGAACCTCCGTGTGTTATGCCTGTCTTCACTCCATAGGCCGCCAGTAGAATTAGTTGTGACAAGGGACAAAATAGAAAACTGTCCATGCTCAAGTGTGACAAAAGACAGAAATTGTACAGTTGTATAAATTGCACTAGCATAGAATATTTCTCTTGTTTGCAGACTCCATGGAGTGCACCAGTTGTCCAGAGGACTTCTGGTCCAGCCCCCAGCGTGACCACTGTGTTCCTAAGAAAACAGAGTTCCTCTCCTACCATGAGCCTCTGGGTATCTGCTTGACGGCTGCCTCATTGCTGGGCACATTTATCTGTGCTGTTGTCTTGGGCATCTTTACCTATCATCGCAGTACACCCATGGTACGAGCCAACAATTCAGAACTGAGTTTCCTGCTCTTGGTTTCACTTAAACTATGTTTCCTGTGTTCACTGCTGTTTATCGGCCGTCCCAGGCTTTGGACATGCCAGTTGAGACATGCAGCATTTGGGATCAGCTTTGTACTTTCTGTCTCGTGTATTCTGGTGAAAACCATGGTGGTTCTGGCTGTGTTCAAGGCCTCCAAACCAGGAGGTGGAGCCAGTCTGAAATGGTTCGGGGCTATGCAGCAGAGAGGAACAGTTATTGTTCTTACTTCCATTCAGGCTGCAATCTGCACAGCTTGGCTTGTCTCTTCCTCACCAGCTCCTCATAAGAACACCCAATATCACAATGACAAGATAGTTTATGAGTGTGTAGTTGGGTCCACAGTTGGTTTTGCAGTGTTACTTGGTTACATTGGATTACTGGCTATCCTCAGCTTCCTGTTAGCATTTCTGGCACGGAATCTTCCAGACAACTTTAATGAGGCCAAACTAATTACTTTTAGTATGTTGATCTTCTGTGCTGTGTGGGTGGCCTTTGTCCCAGCTTATGTGAACTCTCCAGGTAAATATGCAGATGCAGTAGAGGTTTTTGCCATCCTGGCCTCCAGTTTTGGCCTCTTGGTAGCACTGTTTGGACCCAAATGTTACATAATCCTGCTGAGACCAGAGAGGAACACAAAGAAAGCAATCATGGGCCGAGGAACCACCAAGTCATAAAAAGCTAGTCAATATCAATTTCATTCAGGTTTTAATTTTAATCTAAGACTGTGATGTGCTAATGACACACAGTAACCTCCTTATTAAATCAAAAAATTAAACTAGAAGATTAGGCATCGTGTACTATAGCTTTCTGTTATTTCTATCAAATTTATCATTGAACGTTTTGCCCAATTCCATTCCCTGGAATTAGAAATACTCAAAAAATATCTTGAAATGACTGAACAATGTGAATGTGTCAGTCATGTAATACATTCCAGCTCAAAACTTAAAGATGTAAAATATATATTATATAATAATAATAAATATAATAATATATTATTGACTGCCAAAAAGACTGTCACAAAAATCTTGAATTGTTTATTAAAGCTGATTGAATTGAATTATTGAGATCATTAACTGTGTTATTGTCTTTTGTGATTGGAAAGGGTGTCTTTGACTGATGTGAAAGATTTTAATTGTTATTTATTTATTTACTTATGTATTTATTTTCAGTATTTTGAGCCACAATTTGAAACATATTTAATAATCAATAAAATATTTATTGAACCCCCATCTAGATATTTCCTTTTTTATTTAACAAAGGCACACATTACTTGTGCTAATACACAACATCCAGCTCCCTCTATAGGTTTCCAGGTCACTGGATGTACAACCTACTCTGCACATAATGTTTATTATGCTGTCACTTCCTAATATCTATCAAATACTAAATGTTGCCCCCAAATAAGAATTGCAAAATAAAAGTAGAATTGTACAAAGTAGTTGTTGCTGTTATTGCCTTGCAATTTCTTTCTTTGTTCAGTTCCACGGTAGTTGAAGTATCTTCAGTATGAGCTTGAAGTGTAAAGCATGTTTGTCATGTTAACAATAATTAATCCACTAACTTGATTCTAACATTTTAAAGACAGGGACACAAAAGGGGGCAGAAAGATCATGAATATTGGTAATTGCTAAAATACCTGCTTATGTGGCATAGATTTGGCACAGTTATTTTGATTATTTTTATTTTTGTATATCATGCCCATCCCCCTGTGCTGCCCATGCCCTGATAGGTGGTTTGAACAATTAAACATTGACGAAAGGGGATGACATAGCCCTGCATATAAAATTAAGTACCCGTCCACAAAGATTAGATACAGGGGTGAAGGGAGGAGGGCAGTTATGGAGGTCTTTCTTCTCAAATATTTGTTCTTATGTTTTCTGATTTTGAGTTTTTTCTCTTTTTTCTTCTCTGAGTCTTCAAATCTTTCCCATTCTTGTAAATTACGGAGGCAGTTTAATCTTAATGGGATGCACAAGGCTGGTGATGTGATTCTGGGTGGGCTGTTTGAAGTTCACTACACCTCTGTCTTCCCTGAGCTGACATTCACCTCAGAGCCACAACAGCCCAACTGTCAAGGGTAAGTCTCACACACGTAGTAGACAATATGCACACAATAGGCTATTATAAATGCTGTATTACTTTTTAATGATTAATTGATTTTTGTGTGTTAGTTTTGACACTCTAGGGTTCAGGCATGCCATGACCATGGCTTTTGCTATTGATGAGATCAACAAGAACTCCAAGCTGCTACCAAATGTGACTCTGGGATACAGTCTTTATGACAACTGTGCTACGCTTGGTATTGGGTTTAGTGCTGCATTGTCAATGGCCAGTGGTCAAGAGGAGCAGTTTCTGCTTCAGGAGACCTGTTTAGGGTCCCCTCCTGTCATGGGGATTGTGGGTGATCCATTTTCAACCTTTTCTATTGCCACCTCCAATGTTCTTGGTTTATTCAAACTGCCTATTGTAAGTTTTATGAGCTTTTGACATAGCGCAATGCAATTGATTATAAATTATTTAATATAGCATCTTGAAAATGTCTAGTAATTTTCAAGAGATGCACAATTTGCGTGCATTATGTGTGTTCCGTTATAGGTGAGTTATTTTGCCACATGTTCCTGCCTGAGTGACAGGCAACGGTTTCCATCCTTCTTCAGAACAATTCCAAGTGACGCTTTCCAGGTGAAACACTATTACAAAAATAATAACTGCATATTCTGTATGTCTCAAGTAAAGTATAGCAATTTTGAAAATAAGTCTTGCCAATTAAACAAATTTTGTGTGCATGAAATATATTTGCTTTGTGCATCAATAATGAAACTACATATATTTAGGGCAAAAAGCTTAAAGGGATAAATTAATTATGTTTCCATTATGAGACATGTATGTATACATTTCCAAAGAAATAACTTTCCTGCCTGAAGACTGATCCCTTCACTTTGTATTCACTCAGGTGCGTGCTATGATTCAGATCCTAAAACACTTTGGCTGGACTTGGGCAGGTCTGCTGTTCAGTGACGATGACTATGGACTCCACGCTGCCCGATCCTTTCATTCTGACCTGGCTCAGTCTGGTGGAGGTTGTCTGGCCTACTCAGAGATTTTACCTTGGGGCAATGATCCAAATGAATATAAGAGGATTGTGGCTGTGATGACAAAATCCACGGCTCGTGTGGTCATTGTTTTTGCACATCAGATGCACATGATTCAGCTGATGGAGGAGGTTGGAGGATAAAAATGCATTGATATATATATATGAATCTATAGTATGACCCCATAAAATCATCATTTGTTTATCTTTATCTGACCAGATTTCTATTAAAACAGTACTTTAGTGATTAATTTGGAGTTGGGATTTGAGGATTCTGGTGTGTAAAAACTATATATCCATGCCCAAAATGTATTAATGCAACATTAATGCACATACATCATATGCATAGTTGTGTCATACATTTACTGATCCTATATGTTATTCATGCTATAGTCCTTTCTCAACAAACAACTACACCAGATAATTGTTGTGTTATTTTTTTGTAATGTGTTACATATTACAAGGTATTAGTAATTGTTTCACACAAGTCTGACAAACATTGTTTTAATGCTATACACAGGTTGTGAAGCAAAATGTGACAGGCCTGCAGTGGATTGCCAGCGAAGCTTGGACATTAGTTGATGGACTCCATACTCCTACCTTTACACCATACCTGGGTGGAACACTGGGCATTGCTATCCGTTGTGGAAAAATACCAGGACTTAAGGACTTCCTGTTAAGAATTAATCCCGACCAGCACCACAACAATGGCTATGGAAATAGCATGGTGATAGTTTAAACTTACAAACATATGACAAATTACGAGAATAAAATGTACTGTTACCATGTGTTTTTTTAAAATACATTTCAGGTGAAGCAGTTTTGGGAATACACATTTCAGTGTAGATTTGCACCACCTCCAGTAGGTTGGGTGGAAACCGGGGGAGCATTATGCACTGGACAGGAAGATCTAGAGAAAATGGAGACTGAGTTTTTGGATGCATCAGAACTCAGACCAGAGTACAATATTTACAAAGCTGTGTATGCTCTGGCTTATGCCCTCGATGACTTGCTGCAGTGTGAGCCAGGAAGAGGGCCTTTCAGCGAGCACAGCTGTGCCACCATACAAAGACTGGAGCCATGGCAGGTGTGATATTAGTTTACATTCCTGTTTATGTTTTGAAAACAGCTACTACACCCTGAGGTACTTACTGAATTCAACGAGAGTAGAAAATTACGGAAAAGGACATTTATGTAAAATTAATATTATCATGCCTGCTGGTAACATTCTTTAATTTATCAATAATTGGAAGAACATATTTTATTCTTACATATTCAACATATCTTTGTGTAGTTATGACCAATCAATGATTATATATCAGTGAAACAAACAAAACAAATACTTAGGATGCCTCATTACTGTAGAAACAATTTTAAAATTGCACATTTTCATAGATTTCAACAACAACAGTAGAATGACTTCAGCACTCCTACATATACATATATCACTTTTTTCCAATCGAGTACATTCTGCATTTTAAGCCTGTCATATCGCTTCTATTTGTAGCTTATGCATTACTTGCAAAAAGTCAACTTCACCACACCGTTTGGTGATCAAGTTTCATTTGATGAGAATGGTGATGCCTTACCAATATATGACATCATGAATTGGATGCTGCTCCCTGATGGAGAAATTACACTTCAAAATGTGGGTGATGTTAAGAAATCGGCCTTCAAAGGTGAAGTACTCACAATTGATGAAGACAAAATCTTCTGGAACTTTGAATCAAAAGAGGTTACTTCTTATTGTTCTGTTTGTGTGGTAGCATTACATTAAATAGGCAATCACATGGTGAAGAATAACAATGATCTCACTATTCCTAAAGCCACCCCGGTCAGTATGCAGCGAAAGTTGTCCTCCAGGTACCCGCATGGCCAGGAAAAAGAACCAGCCTGTGTGTTGTTTTGACTGCATCCCCTGTTCCGAGGGAAAAATTAGTAATGAAACTGGTAAGTATCAAATTTAAAATTCAATAATTTTTTGCGGAGTATTAATTTGTATTCAGGAATGTATCCCCCTGCAGTGCCCACTTGACTGCAAGTATGACCAATACTGCATAAGCCCAGGAGTGTGTGAGAAAGAAATGGGAAAAGCTGAAAAAAAGTCTTCCTCTTGTTTTCAGACTCCATGGAGTGCACCAATTGTCCAGAGGACTTCTGGTCCAGCCCCCAGCGTGACCACTGTGTTCCTAAGAAAACAGAGTTCCTCTCCTACCATGAGCCTCTGGGTATCTGCTTGACAACTGCCTCGTTGCTGGGAACATTTATCTGCGCTGTTGTCTTGGGCATCTTTACCTATCATCGCAGTACACCCATGGTACGCGCCAACAATTCAGAACTGAGTTTCCTGCTCTTGGTGTCACTTAAACTATGTTTCCTGTGTTCACTGCTGTTTATTGGACGTCCCAGGCTTTGGACATGCCAGTTGAGACATGCAGCATTTGGGATCAGCTTTGTACTTTCTGTCTCATGTATTCTGGTAAAAACCATGGTGGTTCTGGCTGTGTTCAAGGCCTCCAAGCCAGGAGGTGGAGCCAGTCTGAAGTGGTTTGGTGCTATGCAGCAGAGAGGGACAGTTATGGTTCTTACTTCTATTCAGGCTGCAATCTGCACAGCTTGGCTTGTCTCTTCCTCACCAGCTCCTCATAAGAACACCCAATATCACAATGACAAAATAGTTTATGAGTGTGTAGTTGGGTCCACAGTTGGTTTTGCTGTGTTATTGGGTTATATTGGATTACTGGCTGTCCTTAGCTTCCTGTTAGCATTTTTGGCAAGAAATCTCCCAGACAACTTCAATGAGGCCAAGCTAATTACATTTAGTATGCTGATCTTCTGTGCTGTGTGGGTGGCCTTTGTCCCTGCTTACATCAACTCTCCAGGCAAATATGCAGATGCTGTGGAGGTGTTTGCCATCTTGGCCTCCAGTTTTGGTCTCTTGGTGGCACTGTTTGGACCCAAATGTTTCATAATCCTGCTGAGACCAGAGAGGAACACAAAGAAAGCAATTATGGGTCGAGAAACCTCCAAGTCATAGAAGCCTCACTTACCAAAAAAACAAACAAAAAAAAAAAAAACGGTATACTTCCCTTGAAATGGCCAATATCCAACAAATAACTAATATGCTTTTTAACTTAATAAATGTTTTACTATAAAAAAATAGAAGAAACTTGAATAAATAAATACATTTTTTGTGTGAAACCGATTTTCATTATTCTTCTTCTTTGCATGATTACATTCTGTAAGACTTGGGTTGGATGATATATAAATTATGTAACTAACTAATATGAAACATGAAATTATACTATTTGACTACTGTAACTGTTTCTCTCACAACTATTTTAATTTTAATAAAACTACTCTTTCCAAAGTAAGAAAAAAGGATACAGAAAAACAGCCGGGTTAAGCTTGTAGGGAAATATTAATATTATTTAAGTGGAAGCTTGAATGGAGGTGCTGATTAAGCATAACTTATCCAGGTTAAAATTGCATTACCACCTGAAGAGCAGCTATAACATTGCACGATCTTTAGGGGAGTTTGGGAATTATAGACAAACAGCAGCATATTGTCTGCATATAATGTGATTTTGTGACTTGATTCACTTTATATCAGAGTTGTATCACCTGTAAATGCCTCATTTGTATTATCAAACAATAATGAAGAGATTACAAAACCTTTAATTTAATCTTTCCAGAATCAGAATCAGTTTTATTGGCTAGGTATGTGTACACACATGACTCTGTGACTCTGGTTACACGTTGCTCTCAATATACATACAGATATAGACACAACTAAAAAACTAAAAAGCAACAAGAGGCTTGACAGGTAAACAGAAAAGTTGTTTTGGCTTACGGAGATCTATAGCGCCTTCCAGAGGGGATAAGTTGAAACAGCTTGTGTGTGGAGTGTGATGAATCTGTGAAATGTTTGCAGTGAAGTCCTAAATGGAGGGCAGGCTGGCACCAGTGATTTTCTCAGAAGGTTCCCATGTTTCCTGCATATTATAAATTTTTTTAAGCATTAGTAGAAGTAGAAAAGCCCATTTTAATTGGCTTTGGTTGAGGTAAATAGAAAAGAGTCAAATATATAAATTATTCTTCAAAGCTTTTACTGACAAAATGAAAAAGTAAAAACACATTTACAAAATATATTTAAATAACACATAAGGTGATTTAATTTTAATACAATAAACAGAAGCATATACAAAATGTATAATATGGTTTGTAGTTACTAAAACACTTACCATACCTTAGTACCATACCATACCATTTTATATTATGTTATCTGTTGTTCTGATGTCATGCCGCCATAGTCTGATGTGCCCTTATGGGTGGGGTGAAAGATTAAACAGTGAGGCAAAACATGCAAAGGGCAATGACATAGCCCTTCATATAAAATGAAGTAACCTCGTATGGAGAGCAGAAACAGCTGTGAGGGGAGGAGGGCAGTTATGGGAGGTTTTCTTGATACATATTTCCTCTTGAGTGTCTACCATATCATGTTCTTTTTCTCTTTCTCCTCTTTTTACTCCATAACTTCCTCTTTTCCCTCATCTTGTACATTAAGGAAAAAGTTTCACCTTAATGAAATGTACAAGACTGGTGATGTAGTTCTGGGTGGGCTCTTTGAGGTCCACTACTCGTCTATCTTCCCTGAGCGGACATTTACTTCAGAGCCACAACAGCCCATCTGCACAGGGTAAGTTTCATACGTACATCGTGGATCTCTGCAAATCATACTGTTTGATCATGGCAAGGAAAAAATGTCACCATGCTAAAATGCTTATGAAACATGATCAATGTTGCTTTTCATGACTGTTTAAGTGATACTTTCAAAACACAAAAAATAGTAATAATTATATTAATAGACCCTTAAAAGTCTATTTTTTGATTTGTTTTATATATATATATATGTGTGTGTGTGTGTGTGGTGTGTATCTACCCAGTTCTCACAGAGCCATATTACTTCTCATTGGTTAATAGTGACTGGTTGTGTTAGCTTTGACACTCTAGGGTTCAGGCATGCCATGACCATGGCCTTTACTGTTGAAGAGATCAACAAGAACTCCAAACTGCTACCAAACGTGACTCTGGGATACAGTCTTTCTGATAACTGTGGAGCCCTTGTTGTTGGATTCAGTAGTGCACTATCGTTGCCAGTGGTCGAGAGAAGCAGTTTCTGCTTCAGGAGAACTGTTAGGGGACCCCAGTCATGGCAATTGTGGGTGATTCCCCTTCAACATTTTTTCTATTGCCACCTCCAATGTGCTAGGTTTATACAAAATGCCTATTGTAAGTTTTCTTTCTTCTATCTCTCTCTTGCATTGTTGTATATGTTGTATTATTTAATGGCATCTTTAAAATGTATACATTGTTGAAATATAAAATAGTTTTGACTGGGCATGACTTTTGAGATAAGTAAACTAAGTTTATACTGCATGTTTCTTTATAGGTGAGTTATTTTTCCACATGTTCTTGCCTGAGTGACAGGCAACGGTTTCCATCCTTCTTAGACAATCCCAAGTGATGCTTTCCAGGTGAAACACAAACTACATCTATTTAGGCAGTACAGAAAGCTTGTGGAAATTGTCCCTGATGACACAAACCTTTTCTTTTCTCTTAATGTGATTAATTCCAAGTGATTCCATTGTGAAACATAATTCAATATATATTTATGTAGGTAACAATAATTTCAGTTATTGTTTTGAAAATAATATAACTTTCTGTGTAATAATATCAAAATAATATACAGTTTTGCTCATATGTTTACATACACTGTCAGAATTTGTAAGATTTGTACCATATTCATAGAAAACATTACCCATCAGACAAAATGCATTTCTTTCATTTTTAATGAGTTTCCAATTAAAATATATTTCTGATCAGGGTATCAAAACTATTGGTTTTGGTTGCCATTGTGATAAAAACAAAAGGCACACATAATTATGTGATAATAAATGGCTTCACCTGACCACTAATATAAGAAAAGTTTTCTCCATGATCTCTCATATTTTTCAGAAAATGGCCAATATTTTAGAAATTCTGCAAGGGATAAACTTATGAGCATCTACTTATATATTGTATTACTTTTATATATATATATATATATATCCACTTAGGTACGTGCTATGATTCAGATTCTCAAACACTTTGGCTGGACATGGGTTGGCCTGCTGGTCACTGACGATGACTATGGAATCCATGTTGCCCGATCCTTCCAGTCCGACCTGGCTCAGTCTGGTGAGGGATGTCTGGCCTACCTACAGGTTTTGCCCTGGGACAGTGACCCAGTTGAACTAAAGAGGATTGTACACTTGATAAAGACATCAACAGCTCGTGTGGTCATGGTGTTTGCACATGAATTCCACATGATTCATCTCATGGAAGAGGTTTGAATTAAATACAATATAATTCAGAAATCCATGCCTTTAAAAATGATTAATTGTTTCTGCAAACTGAAATTCACTTACTAAAATCACATCAATTGATTAAATCAAAAATTGTTTGACAATAGCAATTATGCTTCCAGTTCTGGTTAGTCGGGTCATATAATGTCTAAATATATAAACAAAATATGATAAAGTTTGAAGTCTTTACCTGCACATAAAACATACATTTCCTACTAGTTTGAGAAGAACTGTTTTATGTTGACTGCTGCTTTTTTAACATGGATTTCAACATGCAGACCCTATATTAAAGAAATAATTGTAGACAAATCAGTATTTGCAACAATTCACGCTGTATTTAACACACTGTATCTGAAACAAAAACTTTATATATTTCTATAAACAGGTGGTGAGACAGAATGTGACAAACCAGCAGTGGATAGCAAGTGAAGCTTGGACATCGGCTGCTGTGCTCCAGACACCCAGCTTCATGCCATACCTGAGTGGCACACTGGGCATCGCCATCCGTCGAGGAGAGATAGCAGGGCTCGGGGAATTTCTTCTACAAGTACGCCCTGACCAAAATGACAATGTAGAAAGGAATAACATGGTAGGAGGTTAATCTTACAATTTGACCTAAAATAAATAATCAATGATATATTGTAAATTCTGTCAATACTTAGTTCATAATATATTGTATTTCAGGTGAGGCAGTTTTGGGAATTCACATTTCAGTGTAGATTTGATCCAGCAGATTTAGCTGAAGCTGGGGCAGCTCTTTGCACTGGACAGGAAGATATTGAAAAAGCGGATACTGAGTTTTTGGATGTTTCGAACCTCAGGCCTGAGTATAATATTTACAAAGCGGTGTATGCTCTGGCATATGCTCTTGATGACATGCTACAATGTGAGCCAGGGAGAGGACCTTTCAGTGGGCACAGCTGTGCCAATTTGCAAACAATGGAGCCATGGCAGGTGTGATCTATCTATTTATTCGATTTATATACCACATGTTTATGTGCTTATGTACAGCTGCTAAATTCTGAGGTAGGCCTGCTTAATGTCTTTAGTTTTGTGAGAACAGAATGTTATGAAAAGAAAGATGAAGATATTAAAAAAAATCAATTTTGTTTTGTGATAGATGATTAATAAGCTAGTAGACAATACAAAATCCTGAACACAACATCTAACACAACATTGTCTCAACACTTTAATGGGCTCATTTAAAAAGATAAAGATGTCATGATGTTATTGCAAATTGTTTGAACAGTCATACTTCCTTAACTGTTTATTTTAATTTATGTCATCCATTTGTAGATTGTACATTATTTGCAAAATGTCAACTTCACCACACAATTTGGTGATCAAGTTTCCTTTGATGAAAATGGTGATGCCTTACCGATCTATGATATCGTCAACTGGGTATGGCTCCCTGATGGTAGAACCAAAGTTCAGAATGTGGGCAAAGTTAAGAGGTCAGACTCCAATGTTGAAGAACTCACAATTGATGAAGACAAAATCTTCTGGAACTTTGAAACAAAAAAGGTTACTTTTCAGGCAAAGTTACACATTTTTCGATAGATCTTAGCAGTACATAATAATATAGCATCACAGATTTATTTGTCTACCTGTAGCCACTCAGGTCAGTTTGCAGTGAAAGCTGTCCTCCAGGTACCCGTATGGCCAGAAAGAAGAGGCAACCTGTGTGCTGTTTTGACTGCATCCCTTGTTCTGGGGGAAAAATCAGCAACAAAACTGGTGGGTGTTCATGTTCAGTGTTTTAATTTTCCTTTTTTTAAGGATATTACACTCTACAGCAAGAATATACCTCACCATCTTCCCTTTTTTGTCAGACTCCATGGAGTGCACCAGTTGTCCAGAGGACTTCTGGTCCAGCCCCCAGCGTGACCACTGTGTTCCTAAGAAAATAGAGTTCCTCTCCTACCATGAGCCTCTGGGTATCTGCTTGACAGCTGCCTCGTTGCTGGGCACATTTATCTGTGCTGTTGTCCTGGGCATCTTTATCTATCATCGCAGCACACCCATGGTACGAGCCAACAATTCAGAGCTGAGTTTCCTGCTCTTGGTGTCACTTAAACTATGTTTCCTGTGTTCACTGTTGTTTATCGGCCGCCCAAGGCTTTGGACATGCCAGTTGAGACATGCAGCATTTGGGATCAGCTTTGTACTTTCTGTTTCATGCATTCTGGTGAAAACCATGGTGGTTCTGGCTGTGTTCAAGGCCTCCAAGCCAGGAGGTGGAGCCAGTCTGAAATGGTTTGGTGCTATGCAGCAGAGAGGGACAGTTCTGGTTCTCACATCTATTCAGGCAGTAATTTGCATTGCTTGGCTTGTATCTGCTTCACCAACTCCTCATAAAAACACTCAATACCACAATGACAAGATAGTTTATGAGTGTGTAGTTGGGTCCACAGTTGGTTTTGCAGTGTTACTTGGTTATATTGGTTTACTGGCTATCCTCAGCTTCCTGTTAGCGTTTCTTGCAAGAAATCTTCCAGACAACTTCAATGAGGCCAAACTCATCACTTTCAGTATGCTGATCTTCTGTGCTGTGTGGGTGGCCTTTGTCCTCCTATGTGAACTCTCCAGGCAAGTATGCAGATGCCGTGGAGGTATTTGCTATTCTGGCCTCCAGTTTTGGCCTCTTGGTGGCGCTGTTTGGACCCAAATGTTACATAATACTGCTGAGACCAGAGAGGAACACAAAGAAAGCAATCATGGGTCGAGGAACCACCAAGTCATGAGCCATTATGTATTCTGCCTTCATTAATTTGAGATATGCCCTTAGAATGGCCAACACAGTATAACAAATAAGTAAACTGTTTTTTAGTATAAAGAATATTTTTACTGTTAAGAATACATTTAGATAAAAGTGGAAGCAATAAATAATTGTTGGTGTGAAACATGTTCTATATGATTGCCTATTTCTTGCCTGATCACATTACCTTGGACTTTGAAAGGCTTTGTTTCAATTAAACTGAAATTAAACCACTTTTACGTACACGTATCTGTTGTAGTTGTACATAAAGGTTCCACATGAGGGACTATTTCAATTTTGAGGAAGCTATACCATCTTCCCCAAAAGTAAGAGAAAAATGGTAAATGGACTGTACTTAAATAGCACCTTTCTAGTCTTCCGACCACTCAAAGCACTTTTACACTACATATTTCATTCACCCACACACCCATACATTCATACACTAATTGCATTGGTTGCCATGCAAGGTGCCAACTGTTCATCAGTTTTAGGAGCTAACCATTCATACACATTCACATTCATACACATGCAATAGTTTAAGATAAGATAGATTTTTATTTTACATTATATTTCACATTTTATTAGGTTGCCAGATGAGCACAAGGACTGCAATTACTATAGATAAATAGAAAATGTGAAAAAAATAAAAGAGAGGTTAAAAAAATTAAAAATTAAAAAAATAAATAAATTAAATAAATAATAGAACTCTAGAAATTATATAAACTAGAGCATTTGGAGAGATTACAAGCTAAAGTGATAATTATGTGATTAATATCAGCAAAGTCAACAGTCTGTTAATGGCGTACACCAGACTAAAATATGATATGATTAACTATTGCTGACATGTAGATGTAGCTACATGATCACAATAAATTATACCCTCAGATCTCAAGAGTATCTAGCTGGAGACTTGATCTCCACAAGATGCACCTCCAGTAAGTGTTAAGTGTTTCTGGGAGTTTTTAGAATTTAGACAAACAGCAAAATATCATCTGCATATAATGTGCTCTTGTGACTTTTTGTGCTCTTTGATATAGAGGCTGATACTCAGAATATCATTATGAGTTCCAGCTTTTGTAAGTGGCTCATTTGTATGATTAAAAGATGGAACAACTTTGGTGGGTTCCTATCTCCATGGGGAAAACCTTTTTGTTTCTCTTGGAGTAAGGTATTTTTGGTATCCTGTTAACGTTTAGTAACTTGTGATGCTTTCTGCTTGAAACTATTAGGAGTTATCTTATAGTAGTAATCTTTTGACCAAAAATTTCCAAATTTTATTTAAACAATAAATAAGATGAACTTTCCAATAGAAAAACAAAAGATGATGTACAAGTGTTTAAAAATATATACAGTATAGTTCATTACAAATATTTGCTGAAAGACTCACTGATATGGTATAGCATTTTAAATGTTTCTATGTCATATTAACATAATTAAGTTTATATGTATTATGTCCTGCCCCTGTAGCCTGTGCCCTGATGGGTGGTGTGAAAGTGTGAACAGTGACGGAAAGCATGCAAAGTGGATGACATAGCCCTTCATATAAAATGAAGTAACCTTGTATGAAGAAACAGTTGTGAAGGGAGGAGGGCAGTTATGGGAGCTTTACTTGACACACATTGTCCATTGTGTTTCTACCTTATTTTGTTTTTTTACTCTTTCTCCTCTTTTCACTCTGCATCTTCCTCTTTTCCCCTATCTTGTCAGTTACGGAGAAAATTTCACCTTAATGAAATGCACAAGCCTGGCGATATAGTTCTCGGTGGGCTCTTTGAGGTCCACTACACCTCTTTCTTCCCTGAGCAGACATTTACCTCAGAGCCACAACAGCCCATCTGCACAGGGTAAGTTTCGCACACACAGCAGACAGCATGGATCTGTACAAATAATATTGTCTGATGAACCGTGATGTATATATATATATATAGTATGTAAAGTGTATTAATGAAACCATACATATATTTATTTTTTTCATGCCATTTTTCTTATTGGTGATTAACAAGGACATTTTGTGTGTTAGTTTTGACACTCTAGGGTTCAGACATGCAATGACCATGGCCTTTGCTATTGAAGAGATCAACAAGAACTCCAATCTGCTATCTAACATGACTTTGGGATATAGTCTTTATGATAACTGTGGTGCACTTGTTATTGGATTCAGTAGTGCATTATCACTTGTCAGTGGTCGAGAAGAGCATTTTCTGCTTCAGGAGAACTGTTTAGGGACCCCTCCAGTCTTGGGGATTGTGGGTGATTCCTACTCTACATTTACTATTGCCACCTCCAATGTGCTAGGTTTATACAAAATGCCCATTGTAAGTTTCCTGCCATCTATATTTTGTTTTGTTGGACTTTAATATACTGTTCTTGTTGACATATCAAGTGGATCTATATCAGATAGGTAACTTCAGTTTATGCTGTATGTTTTTTCATAGGTGAGTTATTTTGCCACATGTTCCTGCCTGAGTGACAGGCAACGGTTTCCATCCTTCTTTAGAACAATCCCCAGTGATGCTTTCCAGGTACAACACAACAGTTGAGAACTGAAAACTAAATGTAAATGTATTAGAGGATATAGCAAGCTTGTACAAGATGAGACAAATATTTTCTTGTTGTATATGTCACGTTAAGAGAATATACTTGTCTGTGTACTAATCCCTTCACACCAATATATCTAGGTGCGTGCTATGATTCAGATTCTAAAACACTTTGGCTGGACTTGGGTAGGCCTAGTGGTCACAGATGATGATTATGGACTCCATGTTGCTCAATCTTTCCAATCTGACCTGGCTCAATCTGGTGGAGGATGTCTGGCCTACCTAGAGGTTCTGCCTTGGGACCACGAGCCAGCTGGACTAAGAAGGATTGTGAATGTGATGAATAAATCCACAGCTCGTGTGGTTATGGTGTTTGCACATGAGGGTCACATGATTTACCTGATGGAAGAGGTTGGCCTCGAAATAGAACTTCATTATACCTTAATATAATCATACAACTAAATGTTTTTGTCAAAGTAGATTTCAAGATATTTAACTGAATATTTGACACCTCTTAAATGTGTCAAAGGTACTGTTAGCAGACTTTTAAAAGAATTGTATATTTGAGAAGGATTAGCATTAATAGCTCACGTGGTCATGTTTGCACATAAGATCTACTTGTTTATCTCAGTTTACAGTAATTGCTCCTTTTTGAACAGCTTCCAGTATGTTGACCCTTTGTTGAACTGGGCATTTTGCACATACATTTTTCATATCTGTACGTATAACTAAGCCAGCCAGAGGAATTATTGTAGATAAATCAGATATATAATAGATAATAAATAATGTAGATATTTGCTAGTGTGAGCTCTGAAGTATATTCTTTGTTTTTTTAAACCAAAGCCTAAAACATTTTTATATAATACTGTATACAGGTGGTGAGGCAGAATGTAACAGGCCTGCAGTGGATAGCAAGTGAAGCTTGGACAGCAGCTGCTGTGCTCCAAACCCCACGCCTTATGCCATACCTAAGTGGCACACTGGGCATCGCCATCCGTCGAGGAGAAATAGCAGGGCTCAGGGAATTCCTCTTACAAATACGTCCCGACCAAGATAAAAACTATGAGAATAATATAGTGAGAGTTTCATTTAACTATTCTAAAATAAACAATAATCATAAGTAAAGTAATTTATTATATATTGTAATTTCTATCAATATTAACCTTGTAATATGTTTTATTTCAGGTGAGGCAGTTTTGGGAATCTACATTTCAGTGCAGCTTTGGTACAGAAGGTTGTTGAAGGGGCATCGCTATGCACTGGACAGGAAGATATTGAAAATGTGGAGACTGAGATTATGGATCTCTAACCTCAGGCCTGAGTATAATATTTACAAGGCTGTGTATGCACTAGCATATGCTCTTAATGACATGCTACAGTGCGAGCCAGGAAAGGGCTTTCAGTGGGCACAGCTGTGCCGATGCAAACAATGGAGCCATGGCAGGTGTGATATCAATTTACACTCCACCTGTTTGTTTGTTTTAAAAAACAGCTGCCACACCTTGAGGTACTCATTTAATTTAGCTTTTAGTATGTCATGTTATGAAAATGTGACACATTTTCTAAAAATAGCATTAGTATGTCAGTTATGGGTTTTGTCATTTTCTTTCAAAAGTAAATATTTAATCCTAGAAATAGCAGGATGAAACACATTCCCATTTTGTTTTATAACAATAATGACTAACTAATTAGCTGGTTGTACAAAACAATAGCCTAATGTCAGGTTGTCTTAGATTTCACACTCCTAATCTGTTTAATTTTTATTTCCATTTGTAGCTTGTACATTATGTGCAAAATGTCAACTTCACCACACCATTTGGTGATCAAGTTTCATTTGATGAGAATGGCGATGCCTTGCCTATCTATGATATCATGAGCTGGCTGTGGCTCCCTGATGGAAGAACCAAAGTTCAGAATGTGGGTGAGGTTAAGAGGTCAGACTCCAAAGTTGAGGAACTCACAATTGATGAAGACAAAATCTTTTGGAACTTTGAATCAAATAAGGTTGCTTTTGGTTTTCAGACACATTTCCTTTATGGATTACAGATCATAGCAGTACATAATAATATAGAATTATGGATTTGCTTCCTGTAGCCACCCCAGTCAGTATGCAGTGAGAGCTGTCCTCCGGGCACCCGCATGGCCAGAAAGGGGAGCCTATATGCTGTTTTGACTGCATCCCTTGTTCTGAGGGAAAGATCAGCAATAAGACTGGTGGGTGTTTATGCTTTAATATTTTGTTTTACTTTAAAGTTACTCTATAGCAACAATATCCCTTATCATCTTTCCCTTTGTCAGACTCCATGGAGTGCACCAGTTGTCCAGAGGACTTCTGGTCCAATCCCCAGCGTGACCACTGTGTTCCTAAGGAAACAGAGTTTCTCTCCTACCATGAGCCTCTGGGTATCTGCTTGACAACCACCTCATTGGTGGGAACATTTATCTGTGCACTTGTTCTGGGCCTCTTCATCTATCATCGCAGCACACCCATGGTACGCGCCAATAACTCAGAACTGAGTTTCCTGCTCCTGGTGTCACTGAAGTTATGTTTCCTGTGTTCACTGTTGTTTATTGGTCGTCCAAGACTTTGGACATGCCAGTTGAGACATGCAGCATTTGGGATCAGCTTTGTGCTTTGTGTCTCATGTATTCTGGTGAAAACCATGGTGGTTCTGGCTGTGTTCAAGGCCTCCAAACCAGGAGGTGGAGCCAGTCTGAAATGGTTTGGTGCTATGCAGCAGAGAGGAACAGTTATTGTTCTTACTTCTATTCAGGCTGCAATCTGCACAGCTTGGCTTGTCTCTTCCTCACCAGCTCCTCATAAAAATACTCAATACCACAATGACAAGATAGTTTATGAGTGTGGTTGGGTCCACAGTTGGTTTTGCAGTGTTACTTGGTTACATTGGATTACTGGCTATCCTCAGCTTCCTGTTAGCATTTCTGGCACGGAATCTTCCAGACAACTTCAACGAGGCCAAGCTTATTACTTTTAGTATGCTGATCTTCTGTGCTGTGTGGGTCGCCTTTGTTCCAGCTTATGTGAACTCTCCAGGCAAATATGCAGATGCTGTGGAAGTATTTGCCATCCTGGCCTCCAGTTTTGGTCTTTTGGTGGCACTGTTTGGACCTAAATGTTTCATAATCCTGTTGAGACCAGAGAGGAACACAAAGAAAGCAATCATGGGTCGAGGAACCACCAAGTCATAAAAGCATTTACAATGAAGTCATTTTTTTTTTATATAAAGTCCAGAATCACAAATCACAAATCACATTTTTTTGCCAAACAGCTTCTGTACAGCATATGACATCCTTTGTCCATAGACCTGTGATTTAGATTATCTAAATGCAAAAGTACTGAATAACAGATACGTTGCCTGCTATTTAACTACATTTTTTTCATGTATAAAATATATTCAGAAGAAACTGGAAGCAATAAAGAAACATTTGTATACAAGAGATTCTTATCTCATCCCATACATCCGGACATTTGAGAGACTTTCAATGGCTTTCTTAAGTTTCCACTCGATGAAACCTAAAGGATGAAATAAAACCAATTTTATATGAGTTGTATGTTGATGTTGCATTTGTAAACAGGTTGCCCATGATGAACAAAATCTTCTTTCCCCATAGTTGGAGAAAAAGCAGCAGGAAGCATGGAAATTAGCTCATCATTTAAAAAAATAATAATAATTCAAGAAAGCATGACACATAATGGAAAGGTTTATTATCCAAACATTGCTACCCAGAAAGCCTCTAAAACATTTCACAATTATGATACCTTGATTTTAAGAAAACAACAGAATATCATCTACATATAGTGTGATTCTGTGGCTTTAGCAAAGTCATAAGCCTAGTAGTATTATGGCAGTAATAATAAGGTAACTTGCAAACAGTTGAATGGTTAAATCGGTGCAATATTTGGATTACGTGATGGATTAAGACGGATTATTATGACGGATTAAGTGAGTAGTACACGTAGTTCATCACAATCATTTCATGAGTTTTTAATGTCCTAAACCTAATGTAAGTGAGTGTCATTGGCTCAGAATGTTTTTGTTTAAATCCCATTCATAGTTATCCACTTTTTAAACGATTCACCATAACTTTATTAATTTATTCCTATTTTTTTTGGCGGACCCCCAACCTATGGCTCCCGGGCCCCCCGGGGGGGAAACATGGATGTAGGGTAAATAATTGTCTCAATATCCCAATAAAAATATATGTTTAGTATAGTAGTAGAAATCCCATGGATGAAAATAAGCCTACCACTGCTAGTTACTGGGTCACAACCCCTTTATAGTTGTGTACAATGTGTCCTGAACTAAAGGAAATTTTAAAGATAGCATTGAGCTCATGGTAATACCATAGCTAAATCATATGGTACCATATATACAATTATTCAAGTGAGAAAGTCACAATCAGTCAGAAAATAACCATTGTGGCTAAAACATAATTAAGTATTATGTTAAGTAATATGGTACACAAACAAATAGTTCATATGTTTTAATCGAGGAAACAAACCAATGGAATTTGTGTGATGTAAAAAAAAATGAAAGTGAAAGTGAAATAAAAAAATCTTGATCAACTGAAAAAAGAGGGCCAATGCTAGTTCATTACAATACCCAGAGATTTCCAAATTGTATTTAAATAGTAAACAAGGCAGACTTTAATTTTCTAATAGAAAAATGAAATAAAATAAAATACAATAAAATAATATGAAATAAACATTCAGCTGCTCAACAAAATATCCATGTTCATGGATTATATTTGCCAAAACTGATATAGAATTTTGCAATAAGTTTTACATGTTATATTTACATATTCAGATGTATATTGGGCCCTGCCCCCATAATCTGTGCCCTCATGGGGGATGTGAAAGATTGAACAGTGATGAAAAACATGCTAATGGGTTGACATAGCCCTTCATATAAAATGAAGTAACCTTGTATGAAGAACAGAAACAGTTGTAAAGGGAGGAGGGCAGTTATGGGAGCTTTTCTCAATGCAGATTGTCCGTTGTGTTTCTACCTTATCCTGTTCTTTTTCTCTCTCCTCTTTTACTCTGCATCTTCCTCTTTTCCCTCATCTTGTACATTAAGGAAAAAGTTTCACCTTAATGAAATGCACAAGCCTGGTGATGTAGTTCTGGGTGGGCTGTTTGAGGTCCACTACACCTCTGTCTTCCCTGAGCGGACATTTACCTCAGAACCGCAGCAACCCATGTGCAAAGGGTAAGTTTCACACATGCAACAGACATACATGGATCTGTGCAAATTATGCTGATCACAACAAGGGAGAAAATGCCACTGTGATGAAATTCCTGTAAAATATGATTTATGTAATATTTTAAGTTTTAATGATACTCTTAAAATACAAAAAAATATTATTATTTTGTGTTATATTATTATTATTTATTTTGTTGTGTTGCATGTTGTATGTTCTTACAGTGCCATTTGACTTTTCGTTGACTAATAGTGACATTTTGTGTGTTAGTTTTGACACTCTAGGGTTCAGGCATGCCATGACCATGGCCTTTGCTATTGAAGAGATCAACAAGAACTCCAAACTGTTACCTAACCTGACTCTGGGATATAGTCTTTATGATAACTGTGGAGCACTTGTTGTTGGATTCAGTGGTGCATTATCACTGGCAAGTGGCCAAGAGGAGCAGTTTCTGCTTCAGGAGAACTGTTCAGGGTCTCCAGTCTTGGGATTGTGGGTGATCATTATTCAACATTTTCTATTGCGACTGCTAATGTACTAGGTTTATACAAAATGCCCATTGTAAGTTTCCTATTTTTTATATCTTGTATTCTTTGTATTTCAGTGTACTGTATTTAAATTATCTTCATTGTTAAATGTGATACACTATTTAAATACGAAAATACTTCTGTCTGAAAAATTTTAAATTGTAATGTAAATTGTGTTTTTTCATAGGTGAGTTATTTTGCTACATGTTCCTGCCTGAGTGATCGGCAACGTTTTCCATCCTTCTTCAGAACAATTCCAAGCGATGCATTTCAGGTGAAACTTAAGAAAAATTAAATTTAACAAAATTAAGAGCTGCAAAAGTAATGCAGAAAACTTCTGAAATATGTCCTGAATGAGATAAACCTTTTATTAACTCTTCAAGAATAACTGACACCACTGTAAAGCTTCTAGTACAGTTGTTACAAGTTACATTCATTTAGGTTGGTTGTCACTTTAAGAGAATATGCATTAATTCCTTTACTATGTATCTACTCAGGTGCGTGCTATGATTCAGATTCTAAAACACTTTGGCTGGACTTGGGTCGGCCTGCTGGTCAGTGATGATGATTATGGACTCCATGTTGCCCAGTCCTTCCAAGCTGACCTGGCGCAGTCTGGTGAAGGATGTCTGGCTTACTTAGAGGTTTTGCCCTGGGACAGTGACTCAAGTGAACTAAGGAGGATTGTAGATTTGATAAAATCATCAACAGCTCATGTGGTCATTGTGTTTGCACACGAAATCCACATGATTGAACTAATGGAAGAGGTTGGAAATTGAAATGTAATATAATTTAGAAATGACTGTCTGAAATGTAACATGATGCATTGTTTTGTTTATCTCTTTTTTTTATTTCTATATATTTTTAATCTAAAAATATCTTGTTTATCTTGTTTGATTGAAAGTATTTTCAATCAAACAAAACGGTCTATAAAAGCAAATTTCAACGAAAAACTATCCAACGAAAAAAACATAAACCTGTCGAAGAATCAGCTTGATGAAAACATTGCTTGAAATATCTGAATCGACTTTTGAGTTTCCATCACTGTGAAAGGTGCTTTTAGTTGTTTTGTTTTTTTTATATGCACTTCAGTATGCAAATCCAATGCTGAGTTGCTCACCTCGCACTTGATCATTTCTGTTTTTTCTTTAAGTGGCCTTTCCCCCTTATTTTTCACTCAATCATTGTCAACAAATCAATATTTGCTACACAGTAGACTGTATCTTTATTCATAAGTCTGAAATATAAATGTTTTCCACAGGTGGTAAGGCAGAATGTGACAGGACGGCAGTGGATTGCTAGTGAAGCCTTGACAACGGCTACTGTGCTACAGACACCCAGCTTCATGCCGT